>CM071636.1:21191882-21556726 GCA_036419045.1 Scirpophaga incertulas | reverse complement strand
AACGACTTTGTAATGGTACATCTTGACCTATCGCCTGTAGACGAATTTTTGAAATAATAGAAAATCAATTCGCATTCGAAACCCTGAGATTCGTATACGAATTACCAAAATTCACTATTTCTGAACTTTCATTTCGTGCGTTGTGCAACGAGTGGTTCAACCCACTCGCTTTTGATTTCTACTAGTAGAATATCCAACGCTGACGTGACCTTGACAGTGACCCGTTTCACGTGTGGGTCAACGCCGGATTTTTGTTTTTGTTGTTGTGGTTTTGAAATTTTTCTGTGTTGAAACGGAATTTAATTAAGAATTTGTTCACTGACACACACATTCGGGTGATTCAAAAATCTATAAAAATTGAAAGCAGTAGAAAATAATTTCGCGCACGATTTGTATTCGTATTCGAATTCCAAATCACGTCTAATAATTCAAAAATACGTCTCCTGATGTTATACAGTGATGTGGTTGGCAAGAATAGATTTAACCACGTTTTTAATTACTACTTTCCTTTTTTTACTCTATAATGGGTCGCAATGAAAGTTATCTTATTCATTATTTGATGTGACGTAACATCTGTTCATGTCTCCTCAGACTCCATATTAAAAGAAATGTACAAAGATTAGTGATGCAACGGATCTGTTTCCGCAAGTGCGGAAATTCCGCGCGCTTTTCAAACATCCGTTTGCTTCTGTTTCCGCAACTTTTATAACGGAGATTTAAACCGAAGTTGGAGGTTCCAGCACCGTCGTCAATGAACAATATTTAGCGTGGCTGGTCTTATATACGAAGAACGCCGGAACAGATTGTTAGGTGCAAAACGGCCGCCGCGGGTCGCCGGCGGGCGCGAGGAAGTCGCGACCGCTACGGCGACCCGGGATGGACCACGCCCCTTCCGTGGCCGGGGAGCGTCGTCGGTGGAGGAGACCGGGGGAGGTAGTGAGCCTCCCCCGAGGAGGCTCCCCTGTATCGGCGGGGGAGCGAAGGCTGCGAGTTCCCGGAAGTGGCTTGATGTTCCGGGGGCTCCCTACATGCCTGAGGAAGGCCATCCCTGAGGTTTTAGTGGGTAGGCCTCCCCCTTCTGGGGAGGAGAGCCCCACATAACCGCCGGCCCGCCACAGCCGGGGTATGCAATTTAATGCATTTTCCTCAGGGAAAAAAAAAGGTGCAAAACGGCCGAATTACTTTTTATAAAATATAACTTGCCACTACTAAATTTTGGAATATTAATAAAATGTTCAGTTGCAATATTGTTTTCTATAGTACATTTCTAATATATCTATTTCTAATCTTGATTTCGTGTATTTGATACTTATTTCAAGAACTAGCTTTCTGCCCGCGTCTTCGCCGCGTGGATTGGTTCTATAGAGAGTTAAGGGTCATAGCTTTTGCCCACGCCTACATTTATGCGCGAAAGTTTTGTTGGTTTGACTATCCGTTTTTCCGAGATAAAAAAATACCGCAAACTCTTGCTCAAGGAATCACTCTATCTATTGATGAACATCACATGAAAATCTGTGCAGTAGTTTTTGACCGAAGCCTTTATTGCGCATCCCGTGGAATCTGTCGATATTCCGGGATAAAAAGTAGCCAATTATTTTATCCGGATAATTTCAAAGCTATCGGTTCAGTAGTTACGGCGTGAATGCGGAACAAAAAAAACAAACTCACTTTGCGATTTATAATATTTAGTAAGGATTATATTAGTAAATTTGTTTTTTTTTTCATGTTTTTTACGCTTCACTTCCGTTTCTGCATCCGTTTCCGTTTCTGCTAAATTTACTTTTGACATCTGTTTCCGTTTCTAGTTCCGCTAAGATACTTCCGTTGCATAAATAACTAAGATGTGACCTTTTGTAATATACTCTGTACACTATACAATATGACGACTCACGAAAAGAGGGAATGAAAATGTAACGAGCTTGTGTATTGTAAATGTAAATAATAATAAAATAATAAATATTTGTTACACTTACACCAATTAGCCTAGCCCAAACTAAGCTATATAAGGCTTGTGCTATGGGATCTAGGGTAACGGATAGACATACATATATTATACATATATAAATAATTTTTATTGAAATACATATCAACAACCATGACTAAGGTACAAATGCTCGCATTCATCACACAAACATCTGCCCCCACGAACCCGGGACCTCAGAGATGGGCGACACACTGAAACCTTTTGTATTCACCTGTTTGTATTCTTTTTTTCTCAGGTTCTGCTCGTTCGATTGGTTCAGGTGGGACGGTGCCTGCCAGCTACACATACTGCGCAGAGAGCATATCGCGCAGCCGCCGCGGCAGAGAAGCATGCCGGTGCTGGTGGCCGCGGCCGCCTGGGCGCGCTGGCCGCCGCGGCCCTGGCCAGGGCTTCGCTGCCCCCCACCGGAGCGACCACGTTGATCGAAAATCGAGAACACTTCAGCGCCTTGGCACAGGTTATATTACACATTTTACTTCTATTGCCTGGATATTTTCTGTACACAAACCATTATTATGTGTGTGTCTTTTTAATAAAATAACTCAGCTTGGATGGTCAGTAAAATGTTATTAATTGATTTTTCGACACACTTCCTCATAAAGTGGCTCTAATCCCATGGCATTTGGCACATAATGACACCTATAATCAAACTGTGACTTTTTCATTACTATTATTCACGAGTGAGTAATAGTTTTTTTTTTAATATTATTGGTTGAGTTACGCTTACATTTGCGCTGAAAAGCTATCCGCGAAAAGCCCAAAAAAAAAGAAGACCTCATTTTTTAGTCTATGGCCGCCATGCGCGCGCGCATAGGAAAACTGATTAATTTTTCCCGCCATTACGAAACATTTTTCACAACTCGCTCTCGTTTTCTCTTTTGAAGTTATTTAGTTAGTTATTAATTAAGATGTCTGCAAATACAATTTATGAAGAAAATGGTTTTATTATTTAAGTATTATTTTATTCAGAAGTGTGTTGAAAAAACGTTGTATGATACACGTGTGTATTTGATGATTACCGTCCTCGGCTCCTTAAGACCCACCATTACACACTTGTACCATAATGTACTATTATTCTTATAAATATTTGCGTTGACTCAAGCAACAACCGTTAAAGAACTTTATTGTTTTGGAAATTCAGTTCTTTTCAGAGTGAATATATACCAGTTCCGTATGTTCGTTTCAGATACCTGTTGCTGTGTACGCTTCCGATACTAGCGTCTCTTATCAGCCTCATATGGACGCAGGAGTCTCCTCGATATCTGCTCGACGTTGGAAGGGAGGTGGATGCTATGGGCGTATATCAGGTAATAAAAAATTCTTAACCGTACTTTTAATTAATGCTATCCATTTAAATGCAAACGTTTAAATAAATGTTATGTGAAAATAATACATATAGTCAGTTGTGTGTTGAAATGGGACAATAACAGTAGTTAATTTTAACCATTGTAGTTACATTCCTAGGAGATCATTTATAATTTATCTACGTTATTTTAACATACATACAATAATTTTGTAAGTCCAATAAATGCCTAGTGGTGATAATCCTAGGCATTGATTGGACTTACATCTGTGTAGCCCACATTTACACGTTCGTTCTTTCTTGCTGGCCGCTGCAGTAATGTATGCTATTTGTTGACAGAGTATTCACACGGGCAACCAGATCCGCGTCTGTGGCAAAGGCAACGTGGCCAGCACGGACTCGGAGTACCGGCTGGGCGAGCTGGCGCTGCCCGGCAAGCGGCGCCCGCCCGCCCTGCACCACGTGCGGCACAGCGTCAAGATGGTGAGTGGGTCCCTGTGCTGCCGGGGCTGGCGCTGCCCGGCAAGCGGCGCCCGCCCGCCCTGCCACCACGTGCGGCACAGCGTCAAGATGGTGAGTGGTCCCTTGCTGCCGGGGCTGGCGCTGCCCGGCAAGCGGCGCCCGCCCGCCCTGCACCACGTGCGGCACAGCGTCAAGATGGTGAGTGGTCCCTGTGCTGCCGGGGCTGGCGCTGCCCGGCAAGCGGCGCCCGCCCGCCCTGCACCACGTGCGGCACAGCGTCAAGATGGTGAGTGGTCCCTGTGCTGCCGGGGCTGGCGCTGCCCGGCAAGCGGCGCCCGCCCGCCCTGCACCACGTGCGGCACAGCGTCAAGATGGTGAGTGGTCCCTGTGCTGCCGGGACTGGCGCTGCCGGCAAGCGGCGCCCGCCCGCCCTGCACCACGTGCGGCACAGCGTCAAGATGGTGAGTGGTCCCTGTGCTGGCCGCGGCTGGCGCTGCCCGGCAAGCGGCGCCCGCCCGCCCTGCACCACGTGCGGCACAGCGTCAAGATGGTGAGTGGTCCCTGTGCTGGCCGGGGCTGGCGCTGCCCGGCAAGCGGCGCCCGCCCGCCCTGCACCACGTGCGGCACAGCGTCAAGATGGTGAGTGGTCCCTGTGCTGGCCGCGGCTGGCGCTGCCCGGCAAGCGGCGCCCGCCCGCCCTGCACCACGTGCGGCACAGCGTCAAGATGGTGAGTGGTCCCTGTGCTGCCGCGGGCTGGCGCTGCCCGGCAAGCGGCGCCCGCCCGCCCTGCACCACGTGCGGCACAGCGTCAAGATGGTGAGTGGTCCCTGTGCTGGCCGGGGCTGGCGCTGCCGGCAAGCGGCGCCCGCCCGCCCTGCACCACGTGCGGCACAGCGTCAAGATGGTGAGTGGTCCCTGTGCTGGCCGGGGCTGGCGCTGCCCGGCAAGCGGCGCCCGCCCGCCCTGCACCACGTGGGCACAGCGTCAAGATGGTGAGTGGTCCCTGTGCTGCCGGGGCTGGCGCTGCCCGGCAAGCGGCGCCCGCCCGCCCTGCACCACGTGCGGCACAGCGTCAAGATGGTGAGTGGTCCCTGTGCTGCCGGGGCTGGCGCTGCCCGGCAAGCGGCGCCCGCCCGCCCTGCACCACGTGCGGCACAGCGTCAAGATGGTGAGTGGTCCCTGTGCTGGCCGGGGCTGGCGCTGCCCGGCAAGCGGCGCCCGCCCGCCCTGCACCACGTGCGGCACAGCGTCAAGATGGTGAGTGGTCCCTGTGCTGGCCGGGGCTGGCGCTGCCCGGCAAGCGGCGCCCGCCGCCCTGCACCACGTGCGGCACAGCGTCAAGATGGTGAGTGGTCCCTGTGCTGCCGGGGCTGGCGCTGCCCGGCAAGCGGCGCCCGCCCGCCCTGCACCACGTGCGGCACAGCGTCAAGATGGTGAGTGGTCCCTGTGCTGGCCGCGGCTGGCGCTGCCCGGCAAGCGGCGCCCGCCCGCCCTGCACCACGTGCGGCACAGCGTCAAGATGGTGAGTGGTCCCTGTGCTGGCCGCGGCTGGCGCTGCCCGGCAAGCGGCGCCCGCCCGCCCTGCACCACGTGCGGCACAGCGTCAAGATGGTGAGTGGTCCCTGTGCTGCCGGGGCTGGCGCTGCCCGGCAAGCGGCGCCCGCCCGCCCTGCACCACGTGCGGCACAGCGTCAAGATGGTGAGTGGTCCCTGTGCTGCCGGACTGGCGCTGCCCGGCAAGCGGCGCCCGCCCGCCCTGCACCACGTGCGGCACAGCGTCAAGATGGTGAGTGGTCCCTGTGCTGCCGGGGCTGGCGCTGCCCGGCAAGCGGCGCCCGCCCGCCCTGCACCACGTGCGGCACAGCGTCAAGATGGTGAGTGGTCCCTGTGCTGCCGGGGCTGGCGCTGCCCGGCAAGCGGCGCCCGCCCGCCCTGCACCACGTGCGGCACAGCGTCAAGATGGTGAGTGGTCCCTGTGCTGCCGGGGCTGGCGCTGCCTTAAGGCGAGGGTCTTAAGGAGCCGAGGACGGTAATCATCAATACGCACGTGTATCATGCAACGCTTTTCAACACACTTATGAATAAAATAATACTTAAATAAAAAACCATTTTCTTCATAAATTGTATTTGCAGACATCTTAATTAATAACTAACTAAATAACTTCAAAAGAGAAAACGAGACGAGTTGTGAAAAATGTTTGTAATGGCGGAAAAATTAATCAGTTTTTCCTATGCGCGCGCATCGGCCATAAACTAAAAAATTGAGGTTTCTTTTTTTTGGGCTTTTCGCGGATAGCTTTTTTAGCGCAAATGTAAGCGTAACTCAACCAATAATATTAAAAAAAACTATTACTCGTGAATAATAGTAATGAAAAAGTCACAGTTTGATTATAGGTGTCATTATGTGCCTAATTGCCATGGGATTAGAGCCACTTTATGAGGAAGTGTGTTGAAAATATTAAAAAGTAAAAAGCAGCCAAACGATATGTCATCGACGAAATGGCAGCAGAATATGGGCATGTTGTAATCAGAATTCCTCCGCTACCACTGTCAATATAATCCAATTGAAATGATCTGGGCACAAGTCAAAGGACATGCTGCCAAGAAAACAATAAACTCCTCCCTTCACAGCCAAATAAATGCTCGAATTTTTAGAAAACGCATGTGCTAATGTGACGCCTGAAAACTGGGCGAGTGTCGTCAAGAAGACAAAAAATATAATATTCTCTGATTGGATCGGGAAATTGAATTTGACAACATACCTACACAAGAGTAAAATAATAAACACTGCAGATGATTCAAGTGACGATTCGAGTTCGTATGAAGAATCCGACGATTCGTTATAATAAAACAATATTGAAATATTTTGTTGTTTTATTTAATGTTAATGTATGATGAGAAACATTATATCTCCCTGATACAATTTTAACGTGTTGTCTATTACAACAATTCAAAACTCAGTTGTCAGCTGACTTAACTGCAAATAAATGTAATCGGATTATTTGCGATTCATTAGTTTGCACCGAATACTTTTGATCCTGTCACTAGATGCGATAAAACGTAACTCTTTCATAATGGAACTGAATTATCACTTATATTTTATGAATAGAGCTATTTACGGCATATTAATGTATTTAGTGGGTAATAATTAAGATATATAAATATTATTATATTTATATATCTTAATTATTATTTATATATAATAATTAAGATATATAAGATATTATTGGGCAGTTTATATATTTCTCTGTTCACTCGTTCCAAAGTTAATAATTGCGTATAATGAAACAGTTACGTTCCAAAGCATGTGTCAAAAGTAAAATAAATGGTTGGAACGAGTATAAGCCCAAAATTGTATAACAAGCAGTCTATCATTGTCCACAGTTCTGGCAGGCGTTTTTCCAGCTATTTTCGAGTGCGTACCGAAACACCACCTTGTCTTTAGGAGGCATCATGCTGTTTTCATTAGCGATACAGGTAACGAATTGTATTTAATAAACATTTATAATATACAATGAACTTCTGCTTCGTTGGTCAATTTAAATTTAATAATCTAAGTAGTATTGAGCTTTCTTTAAGCAGAATATTCTCAATAACATAGTTCAAAATAGATCAGTTTTATCAACCTGAGTCGTAGTCGTCTACACAGATGTTTAATGTACTAGTAAAAACTGGTGACAATCGCAATAAAGTTTTGTTCGTTTTTCTGTCTACATTGTATGAATAAGTAAATCTTCACAAAATGTGACATTAACTTTTCGTGTCAAAATGTTTAATAAAACAACAGCTATTGAGAAAACTTTGTTTATTGAGATCGTTGCCCTTCGCATCTCAAGTTTACTTTAAATATTCAATCGCTGTTTCCCCTGTTTACGATGAAATAAAAAATCTGAGAAAGATGTAAACTCAAATAAAACCTTCATTATTTCACGTCCGCAATTCCACAAAAAAAAAATGAACCTCGGGTTTAGAAAGTTTGATTTATCCGAAGAAAGCTGTCATAATAATGCCCATATTTAAATAGAAAGAAATGCTTTTTTTTATGAGATTATTACTTTTGTTTTAATTATGGACCACACAACGATACCATCAACAACAAAACCAATATATAATAATAACATATACCGCTGCATTATACGAATGATCAGTACCTATAAGCAGCAAGCATAGTTTGCTGCACTGGTATTCCGCTTGACATAGTAGTTCCGCTTGATATTAGGCACGAGAAACAACACATAACTAGAACTTAAAACTGTCACATGTCACTTGTCTCACACAATCACATGGGGAGCTTAGAATATTGACCATAATAAAAAATAATTTGTGGTACGATAATAAAAAACAAAGATAAGATGTACGATACTATACGATAATATGCCGAGTACAAAATATGACAAATCCTACTACTATTATAAAGGCGAAAAGTTTGTAAGTATGGGTGTATGGATGTTTGTTACTCTTTCACGTAAAAACTACTGAATGGATTTGAATGAAACTTTACCACAATATAGCTTATACATCAGAATAACACATATAGGCTACAATTTTTGAGGATGTGAGGTCGTAAAAAAAAAACACATTTTTTGCGCCTTACATTGCAAATCTGTCTGTGTGTCTGTTTATAGGAGCATACTGCAGTAACTACCTTATAGGCCTATGATTAGGGCTCATGCAGTGCGCTTAGTTACCGTATTTCTACTTATTACTAGACTAGACGGGACGAACCTGAAGTTCCACGCCGAACGAAGTCGCGGGCCAAGCTAGTTATTATTATATATTTATTTATTCATTTACGTTTTATGCACGCAAAAACAAATACATGTAACATCATTAAAATAACATTGATGTATAAAGGTACTGCTTATTTCATAAATGAATTTCTTCCAGCAGACCTGCGAGAGGAGAACTTGTATGGTAATCTAAATAATGCGTGTATTACAGATGAATAGTCGTGAATACAGATAATATAACGAAAAGAAAACAAAACTAACAATATATCTATACATATATACCAAATGTAATTATGTGTATACTAATACCAATATACACAATAACATTAACAAATAAGAATAAAAACCCATAGACTTATCAATAACATAAACTAGTTCCACAAATAACGCCTCGAAAGTGAGTACTCCTTAAGGAGTGCTCCTTAAGGGTACGCAGCTTGAATGAGGATATAGTTAGGCAGTCCCGTATACTAGGTGGAAGCGAGTTCCAAAGTCTAACCGAAAGCTTTTATTAGCATGTTTGTAAACTAAACGTGTCTCTTGTTTCCTTCACAGTTCTACCTGTCATCCTACGTTCCCGCCACCGTCGAACGAAACGAGAACGAACTATTCGCAGCGTCCCGGAGAATAGAAAGCGACGTCGTCTACGAACAGAAGCAATACAACGCTACGTTGGAAAACGTCGAATACATCAACGTGACCTTCAACCAGTGCGCGTTTAAGGACATGTTGCTGTCCCGAGTGGTGTTCCAGAACTGCACCTTCGGGGGAGTGTCCTTCTCCAATGTCAAGACTTCACATGCATACTTCAAAGGATGCCTCTTCGTTAATACCACGTAAGTTTTTAATTTTTAGAGTTCTTGTTTAAAAAAAGTTATTGGTATCGTATACCCGTGACACAATTTTTTTTAAAGTGAAATTAAAAATCCTTTCGAGCGATAATGGTTGTTCGGTCCCACAGTTCCTCCGCAAAAATTTACAACTGCAATGATACAAAATGAACTCATTGCTGACCATATGAAGCCAGGAGCTGCGTGCTCATAATCCGTTTTCCGCTTTTCCGCTCCTTTTCCGTTGCCTTCTTCTGAGAAATAACATTTTCACAGAAGGAGGCTACAACCTCATCTAATCATCTATTTGGACCCATTCATATTTGCCTTAAAAAATTATTCGTCTTTCGTCTATCTCTTCGTTTCGTCTATCTTTCGTCTATTTGCACCATCCCAAGGTGATTGGTAGAAAATCGGCATCACGCATCAAATCCGCATAAATTAACACGCTTGAACGTCGCAGGATAATCGACACGGATGTGGAGCTAGGCCGCGAGCTGGACCCGTGGTGCGTGCTGCGCGGCTCGGTGATCCGCGGCATGCGCAGCGGATGTGCGTCCCACGCGGACCTCAGCTCGGGGCTGGCCGGCCTGGTGGCCGAGCAGAGCTACGCGGCGCACGGCATGCTGCTGGCCGCGCTGCTGGCCGCGCTGCCCCACGCCGTGCGGAGGCTGGGTAAGCCGCGCTGGCCGGCCTGGTGGCCGAGCAGAGCTACGCGGCGCACGGCATGCTGCTGGCCGCGCTGCTGGCCGCGCTGCCCCACGCCGTGCGGAGGCTGGGTAAGCCGCGCTGGCCGGCCTGGTGGCCGAGCAGAGCTACGCGGCGCACGGCATGCTGCTGGCCGCGCTGCCCCACGCCGTGCGGAGGCTGGGTAAGCCGCGCTGACCAGAGCTACGCGGCGCACGGCATGCTGCTGGCCGCGCTGCTGGCCGCGCTGCCCCACGCCGTGCGGAGGCTGGGTAAGCCGCGCTGGCCGGCCTGGTGGCCGAGCAGAGCTACGCGGCGCACGGCATGCTGCTGGCCGCGCTGCTGGCCGCGCTGCCCCACGCCGTGCGGAGGCTGGGTAAGCCGCGCTGGCCGGCCTGGTGGCCGAGCAGAGAGCTACGCGGCGCACGGCATGCTGCTGGCCGCGCTGCTGGCCGCGCTGCCCCACGCCGTGCGGAGGCTGGGTAAGCCGCGCTGGCCGGCCTGGTGGCCGAGCAGAGCTACGCGGCGCACGGCATGCTGCTGGCCGCGCTGCTGGCCGCGCTGCCCCACGCCGTGCGGAGGCTGGGTAAGCCGCGTGGCTGGCCTGGTGGCCGAGCAGAGCTACCGCGGCGCACGGCATGCTGCTGGCCGCGCTGGCTGGCCGCGCTGCCCCACGGCCGTGCGGAGGCTGGGTAAGCCGCGCTGGCCGGCCTGGTGGCCGAGCAGAGCTACGCGGCGCACGGCATGCTGCTGGCCGCGCTGCTGGCCGCGCTGCCCCACGCCGTGCGAGGCTGGGTAAGCCGCGCTGGCCGGCCTGGTGGCCGAGCAGAGCTACGCGGCGCACGGCATGCTGCTGGCCGCGCTGCTGCCGCGCTGCCCCACGCCGTGCGGAGGCTGGGTAAGCCGCGCTGGCCGGCCTGGTGGCCGAGCAGAGCTACGCGGCGCACGGCATGCTGCTGGCCGCGCTGCTGGCCGCGCTGCCCCACGCCGTGCGGAGGCTGGGTAAGCCGCGCTGGCCGGCCTGGTGGCCGAGCAGAGCTACGCGGCGCACGGCATGCTGCTGGCCGCGCTGCTGGCCGCGCTGCCCCACGCCGTGCGGAGGCTGGGTAAGCCGCGCTGACCGGCCTGGTGGCCGAGCAGAGCTACGCGGCGCACGGCATGCTGCTGGCCGCGCTGCTGGCGCGCTGCCCCACGCCGTGCGGAGGCTGGGTAAGCCGCGCTGGCCGGCCTGGTGGCCGAGCAGAGCTACGCGGCGCACGGCATGCTGCTGGCCGCGCTGCTGGCCGCGCTGCCCCACGCCGTGCGGAGGCTGGGTAAGCCGCGCTGGCTGCCTGGTGGCCGAGCAGAGCTACGCGGCGCACGGCATGCTGCTGGCCGCGCTGCTGGCCGCGCTGCCCCACGCCGTGCGGAGGCTGGGTAAGCCGCGCTGCCGGCCTGGTGGCGAGCAGAGCTACGCGGCGCACGGCATGCTGCTGGCCGCGCTGCTGGCCGCGCTGCCCCACGCCGTGCGGAGGCTGGGAAGCCGCGCTGGCCGGCCTGGTGGCCGAGCAGAGCTACGCGGCGCACGGCATGCTGCTGGCCGCGCTGCTGGCCGCGCTGCCCCACGCCGTTGCGGAGGCTGGGTAAGCCGCGCTGGCCGGCCTGGGGCCGAGCAGAGCTACGCGGCGCACGGCATGCTGCTGGCCGCGCTGCTGGCCGCGCTGCCCCACGCCGTGCGGAGGCTGGGTAAGCCGCGCTGGCCGGCCTGGTGGCCGAGCAGAGCTACGCGGCGCACGGCATGCTGCTGGCCGCGCTGCTGGCCGCGCTGCCCCACGCCGTGCGGAGGCTGGGTAAGCCGCGCTGGCCGGCCTGGTGGCCGAGCAGAGCTACGCGGCGCACGGCATGCTGCTGGCCGCGCTGCCCCACGCCGTGCGGAGGCTGGGTAAGCCGCGCTGGCCGGCCTGGTGGCCGAGCAGAGCTACGCGGCGCACGGCATGCTGCTTATCGATTCTTATAAAACTTATTATAAAGAAAGTTGAGACCCGGAGAAGACATAAGGACATCGTTGGAAAACATTTTTTCTGCAGGCAAATCTAATGAAAACAGTAAAATATATTTGCTTTTTTGAAAAATCCGGTATATCGCGGTAGAAACCGTGGGAGGAAAGATAATTTAAAAATTAATTCGGGTCGTTCAGAAACTTGGCACAATATGTTTGTATAAAATAGTGTTTAATTTAATTATATTGCATATTATCAAAGAAATTAAGCCATTTGTTTTCAATCTACGGCGTAGTGCTGATTGAAACAAGATAAGAAAAGCCATTTTTTGTATTGAAGCGAAAACTACATTAATATAAATGATGGTAGTGAAATTGAAATGTTAAAGATTAAGCTCTGTTCTCCTGGTTCCAGTGTTCCTGAACGCGGCGTGCGTGTTGCTGTCTCCCTTGTTGTACGTAGTGCAGAGCGAGACGGCGCTTTACGTACTGGAGGCTGTATACAGGGTGTTTATCACGCTCATATTCTACGGCGTCAGCGTGAATGTAGTCGAGGCGTACCCGGCTAACTTGAGGTGAGTAATTCATCTTCATCACAGAGCATATTAACCTTTCGAACTACATTATTTTCAAATAAACAAAACTCGAGGTCTTCCAATCGCCATATTATACGTCTATTTAATATTGATCATTTTAAAAAGACATTGGCAAAATAGAGATTCAAAAATAATAATTGTTTGGATAGTGGCTGCCGATGAAACTTAAGATAGACAGAGCTGTTACATCCTGACTTTATGGTCGAAATTGTACCCTCTATGGACGGCTGTTTCCGACGTCGCGACGACCAGGTATTCGATACCAATCGTACTCGTAACGAAAATTTATCGTATCTTGGTTTCTGTAAATAAATAACAATCGCTTTGTCAGTGTTTTTATCAAGATGGTGATCATCATATAAAAGATATCATAATAATCGTTAGATGTACAAGCAATACAACAAGTGGGGTTGTTTCAGGTGCACGGCGCATGGGCTGATATTGTCCGTGGCGTACATGGGCGCGGCAGCGGTGCGCGGCGCGGGGTACGGTGGCGCGCTGCTCAGCGGCGCCGCGTGCTGCGCGCTGGCCGCCGCCGGCGCCGCGCTGGCCGTGCGCCGCGCCTAGCGCCCCGGCCCCGGCCCGGCCCGGCCCAGCCAGGTGGTGCTCAGCGGCGCCGCGTGCTGCGCGCTGGCCGCCGCCGGCGCCGCGCTGGCCGTGCGCCGCGCCTAGCGCCCCGGCCCGGCCCCGGCCCGGCCCAGCCAGGTGGGTGCTCAGCGGCGCCGCGTGCTGCGCGCTGGCCGCCGCCGGCGCCGCGCTGGCCGTGCGCCGCGCCTAGCGCCCCGGCCCCGGCCCGCCCCGGCCCAGCCAGGTGGGTGCTCAGCGGCGCCGCGTGCTGCGCGCTGGCCGCCGCCGGCGCCGCGCTGGCCGTGCGCCGCGCCTAGCGCCCCGGCCCCGGCCCGCCCCGGCCCAGCCAGGTGGGTGCTCAGCGGCGCCGCGTGCTGCGCGCTGGCCGCCGCCGGCGCCGCGCTGGCCGTGCGCCGCGCCTAGCGCCCCGGCCCCGGCCCGCCCCGGCCCAGCCAGGTGGGTGCTCAGCGGCGCCGCGTGCTGCGCGCTGGCCGCCGCCGGCGCCGCGCTGGCCGTGCGCCGCGCCTAGCGCCCCGGCCCCGGCCCGCCCCGGCCCAGCCAGGTGGGTGCTCAGCGGCGCCGCGTGCTGCGCGCTGGCCGCCGCCGGCGCCGCGCTGGCCGTGCGCCGCGCCTAGCGCCCCGGCCCGGCCCCGGCCCGGCCCAGCCAGGTGGGTGCTCAGCGGGCGCGTGCTGCGCGCTGGCCGCCGCCGGCGCCGCGCTGGCCGTGCGCCGCGCCTAGCGCCCCGGCCCCGGCCCGGCCCGGCCCAGCCAGGTGGGTGCTCAGCGGCGCCGCGTGCTGCGCGCTGGCCGCCGCCGGCGCCGCGCGGCCGTGCGCCGCGCCTAGCGCCCCGGCCCCGGCCCGGCCCGGCCCAGCCAGGTGGGTGCTCAGCGGCGCCGCGTGCTGCGCGCTGGCCGCCGCCGGGCCCGCGCTGGCCGTGCGCCGCGCCTAGCGCCCCGGCCCCGGCCCGGCCCGGCCCAGCCAGGGGGTGGGTGCTCAGCGGGCCGCGCCCGCGTGCTGCGGCGCTGGGCCGCCGCTCGGCGCCGCGCTGGCCGTGCGCCGCGCCTAGCGCCCCGGCCCCGGCCCGGCCCGGCCCAGCCAGGTGGGTGCTCAGCGGCGCCGCGCTGGCCGTGCGCCGCGCCTAGCGCCCCGGCCCCGGCCGGCCCGGCCCAGCCAGGTGGTGTGCTTCAGCGGCGCCGCGTCCTGCGCGCTGGCCGCCGCCGGCGCCCTGGCCCAGCCAGGTGGTTGTCAGGTGTTCCCTTTTTTTTCAGGTGTCCCCACATAACCCCGGCTGTGGCGAGCCGGCGGTTATGTGGGGCTCTCCTCCCTAGAAGGGGAGGCCTACCCACTAAAAACCTCAGGGATGGCCTTCCTCAGGCATGTAGGGAGCCCCGGAACATCAAGCCACTTCCGGGAACCCCAGCCTCCGCTCCCCTGTCTAGAGGGAAGCCCTCCGCGGGGGAGGCTACTCTCCCCCGGTCTCCTCCGCCGACGACGCCCTCGGCCACGGAAGGGGCGTGGTCTATCCCGGGTCGCCGTAGCAGTCGCGACATCCTCCCGCCCGCCGGCGACCGCGGCGGCGCTGCAGCTGTGCTACCGAGTCCGGCGCCGCCTTCTTCGAGCGGGATCGGCCATCTCCCGACCCCGCTCGGCGGCCTCCTTCTGGAGCATCACTGCTTCACAGAAGGAGGCCACAGCCCTCCAACCTCCCTCGTTCGCCAGCATTGCCGCAATCAATGCCGGCGGAGACAGATCTCGCCCGATCTCTGCGACCAAGACTCGGCGCTCGGAGGCCCACGCGGGGCACTCCGCCAGCGTGTGCTGGGCGAGCCGAGGTCGGATGCGCAGTGGTGGCAATGTGTCGATCCCTCCCGTCTATTCGACACAGATACTCACCGAAGCAGCCGTGCCCGGTGAGTATCTGAGTCAATCGGTAGGTGACCTCCTCCTTCCCGCGGAGCCAAGCTTCGAGGTGCGGGAGTACGGCACCGACGGCCCGCTGGCGCGCGCAGATCCGTAATTCGAGCTGCGCACGCCAGGACGCCACAATCCGTCGGTGCCACTCCCGCTTAGGCACTTCGTGCACGAGTTCCGAGGCGTTCCCCCCATCTCTCCCCCGGTCGACACGCCGAGACGTATACGTCGTCGTACATGTTGGCCAGAATGTCGAATGAGGAGGAGCGTCCCAGAACCGTCGCCGCCTCGTACGAGATTGTACGGTAGCCTCGTACGATCCGTGCTCAGGTGTCCCCTGGACAACAACCGCTCCCTCCTGACAAGTTGGACCCGATCATCCCAAACCCTCAAGCCATCAAAAGACGTTGCCCAGGGTACACCACGAGGAGGTTATACATCGCGCCCCATTACACAAACATCTGCCCCATAGAACTTGAACTTGAAACCAACATCCAAATAAACAGCGGTCGAGAATACTATTATGCAACTTTTCTATATAAACTAATTCCTTTTTTTTTCTTTTTTTTAGATCGCACCGACACGTCGCCACCGCCATCGTCACATGCCGTGAGTGCGCCTGACCGTTTGTGATTCCAATTACATATTATACATTAGTTGTAGATTTTGACTTGCCAATTGAAAATTGATACCAAAGGTTTTGACTGAGCGAAAATTTGTCGATTTCAGAGTTGGTCTAATTTGAAATTATCGATTCCCTCAATGACTTTATTTCAATGTGTCATACGGAATTCGTATTTTTTATTGTTCCTGTGTGTTGTTGTGTACAAAAAAAAAGTGTAGAAAATATAAGTTATTCAAATCAAATCAAATTTACTTTATTCAAATATGACTTTATAGAAAGCTCTTTTGGATCGTCCAAATTTATTTTCCTGCCACTTATTGTAAAATGTGTTTTACCGAAAGAAGACTCTTTACTAGATTGATCTGTTACCACCGAGTACCTCTACCGTACCTATTCCTGCCCCATCAATCCTGCGTTCCGGCGGGAAAGGCAAGATGGGCACTAAAATTAGTGTGACTGAAGAAAACTCTTCTCATGAATTATTAAAGTAAAGATATTGATTGTAAATCATGCACGAAATTTATTGCTCATGTCTCGCTCATTTTTATACACAACACAAAGCAGAATAAATTGTGAATGTCATTTTTTTTAATTTTGTCATACGGACGACAAACGACTCTTGCATACAGCCTCGTCAACATTAACTTTTCATCTTATGTCACTTGTTAGTAATATGCACTCTGTGTTTTGTGCGAATCTCACAGGAAGCATATGTACTATAGGCGACTGTAACCATTTAACATCACGTAGACAGTCTATTTATTTGGCAATATACTGCCATAATAAATTTTTACAGATTGGTTTTGACAGTTGACAATTAAATTTTGACTTTCTAATATGGCTATCCATAGACAAAACAAATCGTTTTTTAATATAGGAAGCAAATGTTACGTCGGATATTACGATTTACAAGAAGAATTAGAGTCTTGACATATATTCTAAATCGAATCGATAGACAAATGTTCGTAGTTACGCATAAACAAACACAGAGCTACAAAAACAAACTTAACAAATATAATCAAACTCGACAAATCGTAATTTTGATGGTAAAATTTAAGAAATATCCGGCGAAGTGCGTTTCGGAGTCATACACCTAGGGTCCCGTAAATAAGTTAATATTCGTATAAAAAAAGTCCTTTTTTTATTGGGAAAATGAGCTTTAATTATACCAGACATAAGACACTGATACACTCTGTCAAATATGCTTTCTCTCGCAATCAGGCTGTTATAGCTATTCTGAGAAACACTCAAATCTATATATATATATATATATATATATATATATTATTAGTATTATTTTCATGGAAAACAGACAGCATTTGTTACAAAAAGTAGAACTTTAAATATGGGACAAGCATGCCTTATGCAGTTTTCACTAATAGTACCTATTTTATCTTACAACAATAATAACAACGTTACTCACTTATTTAAACAATTTTGTGTCACATTTCCAAAGAAGTCAGTATTAATCTTATGAACGAAGTAATTGTGTTTTGTCATCTATACTAATATTATAAAGAGGAAAGATTTGTTTGTTTGTTTGTAATGAATAGGCTCCGAAACTACTGGACCGATTTCAAAAATTCTTTCACCTTGGAAAGCTAAATTATCCCTGAGTGACATAGGCTACTTTTTATCCCGGAAAAATCGACAGATCCCACGGGATGCGCAATAAAGGCTTCGCTCAAAACTACTGCACAGATCTTCATGCGGTTTTCATCAATAGATAGAGTGATTCTTGAGCAAGGTTTTGCGGTATTTTTTATCTCGGAAAAACGGATAGTCCCACGGGAAACGCGATGAAACCTTCGCGCCATAAACCGACTTCCGCGCATATGTAGCCGTGGGCAAAAGCTATGACCCTTAACCCTCTATAGACCCAATCCCGAAATCCACGCAGGCGAAGCCGCGGGCAGAAAGCTAGTCATGAATAAATCAACATACATAGAGTGATTACAGTTAAAATTAACTAGTACTCTATTCAAATATGATTTTTTTCTATACAGATACATTTAGTGCAGATACATTTTGTTGCACTTAATATATAATTGTTGTTACTTTCCGAACTCCCTTTATATATTTCAGATTGGACTAACTCCAATAGAATATTCTTCTCATGAAAAATGTCGATCCTCTTGATTTGGTTAAGTCAATTTAAAAGATAAATCTACTTTCTTTTTTATATTTGTTCTACCAATTAAATTAGCAAACCTTGAATTGTTCCTAAAATAATGTACCCGTCTCTGGCAACCCTGAGAGCGTTGAGATGTCAAAGCAAGTCCCTGTTTGCATATAGTTAAACACAGACAGTGATGTCTTGTGTATGTTCCCTTGGACGTTTGCCAAATTAAACACCACCGCTCCGTGTAAAATATAAGGATAAAAGAAAACTGAGGCGTTCAGATATTTTCCATGAGAAGTCTTTCTAATATAGCGACAATGAAATTTACAGTATTAATGTTTTTTTGTCATTTAATGCCATTTTAGCTAGTAGATAGTACGTTCGAATTATACATTGGTTAATTTGTATGTGTCGAAACTAGATATTTAAAATTAAACAATGGTTAATTTGTATCTGTTAAAAGTAGATATATAAAATTAAACATTGTTTCATTTGTACGTGTTGAAACTAGATATACAAAATTAAACATTGATTAATTTGTATGTGTCGAAACTACATATATAAAATTAAACATTAGTTAATTTGTATGTGTCGAAACTAAATAAATAAAATTAAACATTGTTTAATTTGTACGTGTCGAAACTAGATATATAAAATTAAACATTGTTTAATTAGTACGTATCGATACTAGATATATAAAATTAAACATTGGTTAATTTGTATGTGTCGAAACTAGATACATAAAATCTACGTTTACTCCAAGGCGTTTAGCGTGCAAATTTTTTTAAGCTGATATCTTAACACGTGGCGATTAAATACATCACAGAGAAATAGTTATGACTATAATATTATATATGTATACATATATACGCGTTACACTAAAAATGTTACGAAACTAATAACAAAAAATTGGTATAATAAAATAGTGACTCCATAACAATTGTTCGTAGTACTAAACGTAAACGAAATATATTTGTCAGTTAATAATATTTGGCTACTCGTCAGATATATCAACTAGTTTTGAAAATCAGTTATTTTTTTTCAGTGTGATGCAAAGCTTAGTTTATTATTTACATTGAGGACATCTATTGAGTGCCATAGTTGTTGTATTACAAACAGTGAACGTTTATAAGACAAGCACACCTTTTTGCATTTGATACGCCAATTTTGACACCGCATAACTCAAAATGATGAAATATTAAGAAGTCAAAAATGCAAAAACAATCAATATTTTGCGTGCTGAAAAGTTATCTCATGTTTTAAGCGACGGAATTTATAACAATAATCGACATAAAAAACAATATGTGAGAACGACTACTACATTCTTGAGATATTTACGTCTAAACTACTAAAATCAAAATCACATTTGTACGTCTAAAGATGCTACGAAATCGGTTCACAAGTCTACGGCGGGAGGCCTTATACTGGAAAGAACCAGAAAGGGCTATTTTTTTCTTTGTATTTTTACAGTCGACACACAGTGTTCGAAATGACCAATCTAGAGGGACAAAATTAAATACTGCGTTTTCATGGATAAATCGTAGACAAAATGTAAAAAATCAATCGGTAAAGTGCGAATCGGAACGCACGCGATTGGTTCCGTAACAGCGTACAACAAAAAGATAAAAAAAAACACATTTTTTGTATGGGGACCCCCTTTAATTTCTTACTTTATTTTATTATTATAATTTATTATTATTGCGGCTGTAGTAAAACAAACTCTGTGAAAATTTGAAGTGTCTATCATTTACAATTCAAACATTGGAACAGAAAATATCATATCACATAAAAATTATATTTTTGTATGGGGGCCCCCTTTAATTTCTTACTTTATTTTATTTTTATAATTTAGTGTTATAGCGGCTGTAATGAGAGCGGATAAATGAATAAAATCACCTTTTTTGTATATAAAAAAAATAGTTATTTTCTACCTTTTGTCCCTCTAGATTGGTAATTTCGAACACTGTGCGACAATTAGAAACTGACCTCGGTTATACAGCCTGAACCAAACTTCCTTTACAAGTTTAAACCAAGTTCACATTATATCTATAAAAGCTATAGTTTCATTGCGTTATTGACTATAGTCCAAATATTTAGCAACGCAACTATTCAGTTCTTAAAATAAAACCCAGGCAGTGGCAGTATCATTTCAGTAAGCCTTCATAAGTATAATAATTTTTTGAATAAATTAGATTTTTTGAAAATCTTCCTTAAAAGTGAGGATAATATTCTGGAATTGAATTCATCTCGAAAGTCCCACCTCTTTAAAACAGTTTTGCGTTTCGAAAAGATGTCTTATATGCGTTCACTACCTGCCAGTCTATTTTGACAGCTGTCATGTTTTAAAGTCTCTGTCAATGTGGCAGATAAATCTTGCAGCGACAGCTGTCAAAATGTAGAAACTAACGAGTATACCAATCTTGGACCAAACGTCTGTGCATATTTCATAGATTTTAAACAGTTATGAAATTCCATAGAATGTAAACTTCAGCTTAGTTACGGTACAGACTATATAGGACACGACGTGGTAAGAAGTGTACAGTTATTAAAATATAATTTTGTGTCGCATTACAGAAGACAGCCTGTATGTGTTTAGTGATGACACGGAAATTAAAAAAATGATCGCAGTAAATTCATTTTTAACTTTCTTGTTCGGTTTTTGGGGGTATTCACAAAGTTTCAATGGAGTGCGACATGTTGTAAAAGTCTCGTATTTTAGGGTGTTACCGTCTCAAAATATGAACCATGTTTTTGAGGGTTCCGTAGCCAAATGGCAAAAAACGTAACACATAGATTTTTTTTTTATGTGATAGGGGGCAAACGAGCAGACGGATCACCCGATGGTAAGCAATTACCGCCGCCCATGAACGCCCGCAACACCAGAGGAGTCACAAGCGCGTTGCCGGCCTTTTAAATGGGAGTACGCTCTTTTCTTGAAGGTTTGGATATCGTAACGCTTCGGAAACACTGCAGGCGACAATTCATTCCACAGTTTAGCTGTGCGAGGCAGAAAATTTCTAGAGAAACGCACAGTGGTGGACTGCCAAGTATTGAGATGGTGAGGATGGAAGGTTTGTCGCGTGGAACGATGTCGGAAAGTAGTTGCAGGGATTAGTCCAAATAATTCCTCTGAGCATTCTCCGTAATAAATGCGATAGAGTATGCAGAGAGAAGCTACATCTCTACGCAATGCCAAAGGGTCAAGCCGACTTGAAGTTTCCTGGTGGTCGGCGATGCGAATCGCTCTCCGTTGAATCCGGTCTAGAGGGAGAAGCTGGTATTGGGGCGCCCCTGCCCAAAGATGAGAACAGTATTCCATATGAGGCCGGACCTGTGCCTTATAAAGTTGCAGACGGTGGGCCGGTGTGAAATACCGCCTCGATCTATTGAGCACACCAAGCTTCTTCGAGGATAGTTTAGCCTTACCCTCTAAGTGACCACGGAACTGAACTACGCTCGATATGTCGACACCAAGAATCCCAATTTTGGCTGAGGCGGTTAAGGGAGTGCTCTCAAAACGAGGAGACACGACACGACTTTCCGAGATTCCTCATGTCTGTCTGTCCGTCAGTATGTCCAGCCATTTTTTCCGCAACTAAGAGCTATACTGTTGAAACTTGGTAGGTAGATGTATTCTGTGAACCGCATTAAGATTTTGATGCAAAAATAAAATAATAATAATAAATATTGGGGGCTCCCCATACTTAGAACTGAGACTCAGAATTTGTTTTTTCATCTAACACATACGTATCTATGAACAGCTCTTCAAAAATGATATTGTGGTTTCTAAAATATTCTTTTTTCTAAACCGAATCGTTTACGTGACAGACGCTTCTAAAATGGAAAAAAGATGGTCCCCCCTCTCACTTCTAAAATAATAAAATGAAAAATCTAAAAAAAAACATATGATGTACAACTACCAACGAAAATTGTTTTGAACGAGATCTAGTAAGTAGTTTTTTTTTAATACCTCGTAAACCGCTTCCTTTATTTTCATAAATCAATGGTACGGAACTTTGTGCGTGAGTCCGACACGCACTTGGCCGGTATCTTTACAACCTAGTGAGCATTTACGGATTTTGCCAGGCATGTAAAAAGAAAGAATTCAAAAAATCTGGATTATTCCGGATGGCGACATATCGCATTCCTTTGCAACCTTTGAGACGACGTTTACGTGTAAATTTCGACTCGACAAGGAAACGTATTGCAAAATAATTACTTAACAGCAATTGTTCCACATATCATTTGACTGATTTAATAATATCTCTTTATCTTAGTGAATTGTGGTAATAATTTCAATTCTTTTATTGTGTAATTCTTTATAAGATTAGATAGTTGGTAGTTTTGCGTGATAGAAATACGTAATTTTCAGCTTTTAGTTTTAATAAGGTGAAAGAAACATGCATATACACAAAACCTACAAAATGTACCATTTTCATTGTTTTAAAGCGAAACAAATAAAACAGAGGTTATTTTGAAAATATAATAAAATAAATTTAAAAAAAAGTGTCAAACTATTTCTTGATTTTTATAAATGCAAAGATATGTAAGCGCATACATCCATAGTCTTATTAATTACATTGAAATGTAAATTGAATGTTTTATTACATTGATACTATCATGATAGTACCAGAAATGTTTTAAATGCACTGTCAATAATTTTCCCTTATCGTATATAAAGGAAACTAATGAATTAATCAGTTCATTTTTCAATTACATTTAGTAAGTCCCGATACAAATAAAACTTGCCATCAATTTATTTTCATCGTCTTATCTTGCCTGCCCTTACCCTACACACCGAAACACAGCAATACTATTTTGTAGCGGAAATGGAAAGCACAGAATTACTTGGTAGAAAAAAAGAGTGGAAAATTATTCCTATATTTTTAGTGTTGCCATACTGTGTTAGTAAGTGATAGTTTATTAGACTGTATTATTTCGTAGCTCAACATTAAAAAGACTATATTAAGTTCCAAATATTCTCTTACATTTTATTTTAATGAATTGTGGAATATCATTGCCATTATATTTGATAGTTTTTATCTCTATGAAATTTAATTTGTACATCGTGAATAAATTGTCTAGTTGTAATATTATTTATACACTTATATAAATTGTGTTATTTTTATTATTCGTAGGTTTTGAAAAATTAATAAAAGCACTAATCCCCTCATGTGGCTTTAAGCAATAAAAAAGTTTGAAATATGAGGCAGCTAATAGATATATGTATAATAGCTGAAATTCGTATAAATTATATGGTCGTGTGGTTTTTTGTAAACGTTGATAGTATGCTGTAATATGCTCGTCGGTCGGCGCGAATGCAATTTGAATTAAAAACAGTACAGGTGAGTTTGATGAAATACGAAACGCATTTGACATATATTCATAGACTATGATGGGCGCAGTACCAACATAAGATAAACAAAGAATAATGTTCACGCCAGAAGCATTAGGTCTCAGTACGGTGCCAGCTGTATCTAAAAAACAAATATTAGATATATTGTGAAATGGTCATACAAAAATTTTACAATTTTCAACTTTATCTGGCGTTCTGCTTTCAATTAGTCTTGAGTGTGTCTAGTCACAATACATATTAAGAAATTGACATAATAAGTGGTAGGTACTGTGCTCAAAATAATATTGGCTTATTCGTCTATCGTACGGGTTAATAATGCCATATTGCTAATGTGATTATTGCAGTATCACAAGAATTAATTGTATTAATAGACAGTTTTGTAGATGTAATGAAATTATCATAAGTGGATACGACGAATGGTTTGTATGATGTAGTAAGTAATGATTTTTAACTATGCGACGCTCACTTTTACTAGGTGTGTTAAAAATATATTATTTTCGACAGTCAACAGCCAAACTATCACTGCAAACCAAATAGTTTGTTGTTAGTATAATTTAGTACGAAAAATGTGTTAAAGGAGATGTCCTCTTATTACAAGGAGGTTGGTTTTTTGTGATCAGCGTTAACTAACAAACACCAAACTACATTAAATTGAAAGCCGAAAAAATATGAAGTATGAAACAAATAAAAGAAATATTTTTACCACCCCCAATTATTTTTAAATAAATAAAACATGTTTATAAGAAATATTTCTTATGGCAACACTTTAATGATGTTTTTATTCAAAATCAAATCAAATCAAAATAATATTTATTCAACATAGACCTTTACAGGCACTTATTGACGTCAACAAACAAAACAAAAAATAGGTTAAATAATAAAAAAAAACAAAAACCTTGTCCGTACGTACGAATAAGGAAAAAAAAGAAAAAATATATTGACTCGACACCTGTTCGGAAATTGGGAGAGCCTTCTCGAGAAGAACAGGCAAGAAACTCTGAAGGTCTATTAATCTGTGACTACCGGTATCTTACTCTATGTCACAGATTAATATACTATTGCTGGTCTGATCATAATCATAAAATCAAAAGTATGACATTGACAGCAGGTGTCTGACTTGTCAGTTGATTTTTTATTAATATTTTTTTCTGGCTCTAGATAACATACATTAAGTAACATAGCAGTCCCTATATTTTGTTAGTTAAAAACTTCTCAAAATTAGAAATATTCGGTTCATTAAAGCAATTATGTATGTATTTAGAGTTTTAAAAGGCTTGTTGATAATTTTTTTAAGCAATGTGTAATTATTGCATTAAAGATATTTCATTTTTTATTATACTAGAATACGAATTATTAAAAATCGGGGGTCTTGAAAATAACATGACTTACGGCGATTACTTTCTTTTAGAGCCTTCTATCCAAATATATCAAATTTACCCGAGTTAGTTACTATAAACCAATATGGGACATCTCCTTTATAATACTTCTTTTTATGTAGTGCGTATTGTTCAATATTTTGTAATTCATAATTAATTGACATCTATAAATTATTAGAAGATTATTATGTGTGATATATGGTTATTTAGTCTGAAAATATATTTCTTGTATCAAAGCGTAAAGAAAGGAACGGAATAGATAGAAATGACATATGCTACGTTATGCGATATCGATACACGATTCCAATAATTCTAATACGTGACAGTGTCTGTTTTACTGGCCTCCAAATAATATTAGATTAAAATAATTTAGATGAACTGTTAAGTGATAATATTTGATATACATATCCTATTAATTTGCTTAGACTGAAAAGTTTTTAATCACAGATACTAATTATTTATTAGAGGAAATATAGATAATATAGTCTTTTTAGTTTTTATCCCTTTAGTAGTTAAGTTTAGTAGATAATAATTATATATACTGATTCGAAAACGAATGAAAGTTGGAAAATAAAATAGTTGTAATTATTAATATTAGTAATAGTGATAATGTATAATATTGGTGAAATTTTAGTGAAGGATCATTTATTGTCATTGATAATTGTTATTAGTAAGGTGTGCATGGTTTTATTTTTTAAATTCTGTATGTTTAAAGAATGAAGTATTCAATACAACGTGTAAAATTGTAGAAAATTATCAATAATTGGGACATATTATTTAAGATTTGTCAAAACTGCGTCTAGGAATAATAGACTGAATTTGTGTCATGCTTGTGTACATATAGAATATGTTACGTAATAAATATGTTGACATTTACTATATTAATGTATTTTTAGTTCATCTTCATCCTTCCTCTTTTGGCTGTACAGGTATTTCCAATTACACTGCGCCCTCTCGCTTTTCTCGCTTTTATTTTCATCCTTAAAGTCAAAAGGACCAAGGCTTAACCCTTAATAACCTAGTTTCAATTTTGATACCAATCGTTTAAACCGAATGTTCACATTAATATTAGATTTTTTTAAAGGTTGGCTGTACATATTTTACTGTTATATAATATTCTTTCCAACGAAATTTAAAAAAGTAAAAGGGGAAGACCCCAGTACCAACAGTCGACAAGATACTACAGTAAGTACCTACTAAAAACCCCTGACAGGTGTACAAGTACTACCTTGTACCTCGGAGGAAACAAGTTTCCTTCAAAACAAGTTTCCTCCGAGCCCTATACTGACGTACGTTGCGATTGTATTAGTCATGAAAAAATATGGATTCTAGAAATAAGTGTAAAGGAGATGTCCCATATTGGTTTATAGTAACTAACTCGGGTAAATTTGATATATTTGAATAGAAGGCTCTAAAAGAAAGTAATCGCCGTAAGTCATGTTATTTTCAAGACCCCCGATTTTTAATAATTCGTATTCTAGTATAATAAAAAATGAAATATCTTTAATGCAATAATTACACATTGCTTAAAAAAAATTATCAACAAGCCTTTTAATAATCTAAATACATACATAATTGCTTTAATGAACCGAATATTTCTAATTTTGAGAAGTTTTTAACTAAC
The DNA here is from genome assembly GCA_036419045.1 of Scirpophaga incertulas. NCBI lineage: Eukaryota > Metazoa > Arthropoda > Insecta > Lepidoptera > Crambidae > Scirpophaga > Scirpophaga incertulas. The sequence continues at coordinate 21,530,573 of CM071636.1, read as the reverse complement.
AAAATATAGGGACTGCTATGTTACTTATTGTATGTTATCTAGAGCCAGAAAAAAATATTAATAAAAAATCAACTGACAAGTCAGGCACCTGCTGTCAACGTCATAACTCAACGGAAAATATTAAACATAGAGTAAGATACCGGTAGTCACAGATAATAAAAACATCATTGAGGTGTTGCCATAATGAAATATTTCTTAAAAACATGTTTTATTTATTTTAAAATAATTGGGGGTGGTAAAAATATTTCTTTTATTTGTTTCATACTTCATATTTTTTCGGCTTTCAATTTAATGTAGTTTGGTGTTTCTTAGTTAACGCCGATCACAAAAAACCAACCTCCTTGTAATAAGAGGACATCTCCTTTAATATTTGTAGGAAACCGTTCGCATTATTTCATGTATAGGTATATCTGATTTCTTTATAGTCTTAATGTCTGAAGTATCAAAATTGATACCTGTTTTTATTTCTAAATATAAATAGATAAATCCTTACTAATATTATAAATCGGAAAGTGAGTTTGTTTGTTCCGCTCTCACGCCGTAACTACTGAACCGATTGCTTTGAAATTTTGCAGACGTAAAGATAAAAGTCCGGATTAAATAATAGGCTACTTTTTATCCCGGTAAAGTCGACATATCCACGGGATGCGCAATAAAGGCATCGGTCAAAAACTACTGCACAGATTTTCATGCGGTTTTCATCAATAGATAGAGTGATTCTTTAGCAATGTTTCGCGGTATTTTTATCTCGGAAAAACGGATAGTCTCACGGAAAGTGCGATAAAACCTTCGCGCCATAAACCGACTTCCGCGCATATATAGCCGTGGGCAAAAGCTATGACCCTTAACCCTCTATAGACCCAATCCCAAAATCCTCGCTGTCGAAGCCGCGGGCAGAAAGCTATTAAATATATAAAGCGATGCCCGTTCCCTTCGAGAGACAGCCATACATCAAAAACTGCAGCGTCGATAGACTTGCAAAATATGAAAATAGCTAGATCCGAAGTATCCATAGTGTGATAGGGTTATGTCCAATAGTGAAGAATCGATATGTACATTTGTATATAAATATAACATAGGCTAATGACGAGTAGCAATGATGTGACCAGTGCTACTAGGTACACCCTCCTGTCGCAAAACTTTCCCAGTAGCGTGGCGACTATGGATTAAACCTCCCAAAGTCCAGCAGCGGCCGATATCAACAGAAGATTGATTTTAGTTTAGTGCAATCAAATCAAATCATTTATTTATATATTTCATTGTATAAATAAGGTGACAAACTGTGTTAAAGAGCAGCCATATTTACCATTTCTGGCTTGCAAAGGTTACAGAAAAAGAAAATTACAAAAATTATTAGAGAAAAGTGTGTCAAGTAATAAAAATATAAATTCAATACATAGTGCTAATCAGAAAAAAGAAATAATCAGAATAAAATTATGTCAGTTATAATAATGTCCATATTTTAACAACATAAGGTAGACGAGCAGATAAACAACAATTTAACTAGCATTATTTAAATATTCAGAAACAGAATAATAACATTTTTTGATCAGCCCTTTAAACAGACAGTTTTTGAATCGATTGGTAGGCAAACTAAAAATGTCCAATGATAGGTATCCATTCTGGCTACCATAGAGTAACAATTTCTTCGACATATATCAGTCTTTATATGCAGAAGCAATTCATTAAGTGACATTCTGTAACAAAAATTAAAAAAACAAAAACTGTTTAATGTGTTCACTATATTTATAATTGTAGCATACATATTTACACTATATAAATTAATTATAATAATAAAATATTAAGTTAATTATAATTATTCAATTATAACATACAAAATAAACAAAGAGGATTGTAGACTATTTGATACAAAATTATAAAAATATTAAAATGAAATCATTATTATAAGTATTTCTTTCGCTAGATCGCTTCAAGTCGATTCCAATAGACCATGCTTCATGAAATAAAAGAATTATAATATTAATGTCTGTATTTATGCTCATTCCTGACCGTTTTTATATCAGGAATTTATAATTAATAGTATCTTGGAATTTGTTTGTATAGGACATTATTCCCTTTGGGCCCAACTGTGAACAGCGTTTTTGAAAAATAAGAAAATTATCATAATTTTTATTAAATCTATATATATAAAAATCAATTGCTGTTCGTTAGTCTCGCTAAAACTCGAGAACGGCTGGGCCGATTGAGCTGATTTTGGTTTTAAAATGTTTGTCGTAGTCCAGGGTAGGTCTAAACGGTGAGCAAATAAGGGAAAATTGCGAGTAAGATAGAGTAAGACGACAATTTCATTTTCCCATATAAAAGTTGATCACTTACTTTCTGTCAAACATTTGACGGTATTTGTACTCTCAGTTCCACTCGAATTGAAGAACGCATTAAAACAAGACTTTTGAATCGACAACATAATATCAACTTTGCTTATAACATCGTGTATTTAAATTTCAAAATATAAAAATAATTAATGTGTTGACATATTTGATGGGTGCCAACCTATTGTCTATGGTAAAATGTCACTTGAAATGTAAACGCCTCTTTGCTGTGCACCTATACTATAATTCCTTAATATTCCTAAAAATCTAAAAGCAACAAATTTCAATAAAATTAAAAAAGTATTGTGTCGTGTGTTTGTGACTTACTAAATATGCCTCCAATACCTAATTAGGCGGTACGAAGTTCACCGGGTCAGCTATCTGTTATATAAAAATAAGTTGGGTTTTCCTTCCTGACGCTATAACTCCAGAACGCACGAACCGATTTCCACGGATTTGTATTCGTTGGAAAGGTCTCGGGCTCCGTGAGTTTTATTGCAAAGAAAATTCAGGAAAAATTTCTTATGTATAATATAAGTAGGAACAAAAAACTGCCACTTTACAAATCTTTTTGACAGGACGAAGTCTGTCGGGTCCGCTAGTATTAGATAAATATTAATTACCATTTGGTAGTATCAAAGATTTCTAATAAAAAGCAAGATTTTAATAGGTGGTCTTGTCTATGGAACATAGAACAAAAAATGTGGTGTCAGAATCTATGGTCTGACTAGGGATGACCATATAATTAATAGCTTTAAAAGTATCGATATTTTTATTGGCCCTTAGGTCCATATTAATAAAGTTAGTTAAGCCTGATTTAGTTTATCCACGATTTTTTCACTTTCTTACTTATGATATTTTTGAAAAGATGAAACGAGACAACAATAAAGATTAACTAAACTAGACTTAAACAATCTTTATTAATACGAGCCTTAAAGTTAAGCCCGACTTAGTTAATCTACTTTTTTCTCTTTCTAACTTATGATATTTATGGAAAGATGAAACGAGACAACAACATAGATTAACTAAACCTGTCTTGAAAAATCTTTAGTAATACGGACCATTGAATATACGATTTGTTCCTTTATCGCCACAAGTTTATAAGAATCATAATAGTTTTATCAGTTTAGATTTTTAAATCAAGTAAAATCACAAGACATAAATCAATACTTTTCATTTATTTATGTTTGATGATGTTGATGGAATGTTTGATGAAAGGAAAAGATAATTAATCAACAGTCTTGTGTAGGTAATGTACTCGTACAGTAGTCAACTAAGCCCATTTTATCAGTACTCAAAATATTTTATCAATAAAAATAAATATTAACTTATATTTTTAGTTGCATTTTGTTCATTTAAATACAGTTTGTTATTAATGATTGATGGTACATATTTATATGTGCAAAAAAGTTCAAACTACATGTATAAAAAAATATATATTCATTACACAAGTATAGAAATCTAAATAAATAACTCCATTAAATATTACTACTGTAACTGTATTATCGGTCGGAGGACAGTTGGTTGTTGCGCCCATGTGATGTCAATTACGTGGTTTCTGGGGTGGGCGACGTATGAGAATGTCAGCCCCCCAGCCCAGTTTTTAGATAATGTATTATTAACATACGAATCTGAATAAATGTTATAAATAAAAGCAAGTTATTTTTATTATAACCTATACTACTCTTCATTTAATGAATGATCAAATGATAATAACAGCAATAAAAATGTGTTGACGGCGTCGAAAACGGGTAAGTTCTACATCGGTTTTTCTCTTTTGGTGCATCTGGATACTAAAAAACACTTGTAGAATGCTTCTATAACCTTTAATATACAATATTAAATAAAATACAAGTGAAAATTTTACTGTTCATGTTGGGCCCAAAGGTCCATACAAGGTGAATGGTGTCCTTTGCGAAGATTTTTATTTGATTTTCGAGGAATCTTGATTATTTTTTATTTCATTTAAATTTTTATTTAACTTCATTGAATATTTTTTCGGCAAATCCTCGAAGTAATGCCGTTCTTTATCAAGATAACGCGTCTTCACATTCCAATAAGGTAACTGAATCGCCTTTGATAGTTTTATATGTAGAAAACGTGGCTACACAGTCCAGACCTTGCATCTTGAAACTTCCTTGTTTCCTAAAATTAGATATATATATTTAGAAGTACACGGCTTGGGGGTGTATTCCCGCACAACTCTTAAATAACATGGAAATTAGATTTTTTTCTTGAGCGTTAATTACAGCTCATCTAATCAAAACACGGAAAAAATAGAGCTGCATCATTATTTCAAGGAAAGTTCCCTGGATTATCTCGAGTTCTATTGATTTTACTTTTGATTTTAGTCATAATCCCAACTAATAGGATTATAAATGCGAAAGTAACCCTGTCTGTCTGTCTGTTACGCTTTCCCGCTTACGCCTCGCAACCGATTTTAATGAAATTTGGTACAGAATCTTTAGACCCTGAGACAGAACATAGGCTACTTTTTATTTCGAAAAAAAGGGATGAAGGGGTTGAAATAGAGGTTGAAAGTTTGTATGGGATTTCTTAATTTTAAAAGATAAAACCATGAAACTTTATATTTAAGCACTTCATAAGAAATCATTAAACATTTGTTGGAGTGAAATAAGGGTTGAAAGTTAGTATGCAAGTTCGTCAAATATCACGTCATAAGAAACAAAAAATCGTTTGTTCTAGCATTTATCAGTGTGGATTGAAATTTTTATCAGTGTGGGGGTGAAATAGGGGTTGAATTGAAGATAAGACCATGAATCTTGGTACCTTAGAGATAAGGGACCAGGATTGACAAAACTAATTTCACGCGGGCGGAAGCTCGTAATATAAATAAATCTGCCTATACCGATTATTTTGCAATCCGATGTCAAAATTCAGAAACAGTCTGCATCAATTAATTTTAGTTAAGTAATTGTTTTTTTATTTATATTGTGTACATTTGGGTATACGACCACAATTTCATTTATGGTGCTTCTACACGTCATTCGTGCTATTTAGAGCTGTTAGCACTCATTGATTACTTCAACTCGCTTAAAACACGTATACGAGCAATTATGCACCGATTAACAAACACGAACGCTGATAGTAAATTTAGGACCGCATTCGTGACGATTTCGGTCAGTTGCAATCAGAAATAACAAAACAAATTTAGAATTAAAAGAAAAAAAAGGAACATTAACATACATACTAGTAAATATAATCCAAGTCTCGTTCAATGCCCAGTCCCATCAATTTCAGACAATTTATTCGATCCATCCAAGTCATTTGAATTTATATTTACACGTTGAACTTTATAAATTCTGAAACAAGCAAAGCAATACTTTCTTTTTGCTATATACGACAATTCATTTCGGCATTCAGGTCATTTTGACCTTCATCTCATTTCATAAAGGGCAAAAGCTCGCTTTCCCCCTTTATGAAAAAAATAATTTAACAGTATTTCAATTAGAAAGTCCCAGTTGACGTATGCCAGGAACCAAATATTTGGTGCAGTATTTTTAAAACAATCATCATTATTTCAGCCGATCTAACTCCAACTACGATGCTATTCTTTAGTCGCTGGGGCCACACTAATCTTGTACACATCTATAAGACTTGTGTAATGGGATCTAGAATAGTTATTTATGCAACTATTGTATAATCAGGGGTATTAAAACACGAATGTGGGTTTATCACACGAGGCGTAGCAGAGTGTGATAATAGTATCACATGAGTGTATTAACACCTAATTATAACAGTTGCATACAAAACTTTATCTACAATCATGATGTGAATCCTCTATAAAAGATTCTCATACCATAGGATATTGTACAGTGTTGTAAGAACTATGTAAATTCAAGAAAAGTCTAATTGCGAAGCATGTAAAATAAACAAACCTTAATTAATCCGAAATTACGAATTAGTCTACAATTTATTGTTCTTTATTCAAAATTTTAGCGATCTGGTGGTGAAAATGTCATAGCATGAGTATCTTCTTTTTTTAAAATTCATAATATCACGCGTTTGGATGATATAATTATACAAACATCTACTCTCATTGGGAAAACTCAGAGATACCTATACCTTGAAACCGTGTACAAGTATCTCGACTATGAAGATGGTGAAAATGATAATATTAAAATCGTGATAATGAATTCCGACTTTATAATTGTAATAAACACAATTTTTAAAATTAATTTTTAACATTTTTTTAAAATTCACAAAAAAAAATCAACTTACACCGCACTGCCATTGTAATCAGTCCGAACACAGATTTTATACCCTGTGTCTTTTATGATATTGGATAAATTATCGTCGACTTGTTCATTGTTTACGCAATTCCATACGTCCTTTATAAATGCATCAATAGCTCGAACTTCTGGACCCTTAAAGGCGCCGAGAAACTTGAAATCTGTATACGTGTTATTATTACAAAAATCCAAGAAATATTCCAAAATAACAGCTCTAATCTGAGTCTCTTTGTCACATAAAATTATTTTATTCTCTTTAGGAGGCAGAGGTTTCTTCACATTGGTTGTTCTGGTCCTTATCGGTATGGGCTCTCGTGGTTTCTTATACTTAGGCGGAAAGTTTCTATGGCGGTTGGCCTTGTTTCCTGTTGTTTGTGAATCTATTTTGGTATCAATATTAGAACATATTGCATTCAGATGCTCATTTGTTTTTTCATTTATATTATTTGAATTTATTTTCTTTATGGTATTTGAACATTCTTTATTCATTTGTTGATTTGTTACTTCTTTTGGACTTGGCGCATTTATTTTGGTGTCAGTATTTGAAAATTCTACATCTATAGTTTGATTTGCTATTTCGTTTGGGTCTTGTGAATCTATTTTAGTGTCAGTACTTGAACATTCTTCATCTGTATATTGGTTTGTTTCTTCGTTTGGACTTTGTGAATCTATTTTTGTGTCAGTATTTGAACATTCTTCAGCTATATGTTGATTATTTATTTCTTCATTTGAATATTTGTCTTTTACATGCTGATTTGAATCTTCATCTGAATCTAGTGATTCGGTTAAATCAACATAATCTATTTGTGTGTCTTCCCTTAAGTCATGGTGTGTTATCAAATACATATATTCTGGAGCATCTTTGTAAAGGCAGAGGGAGCTGAAAGAAAAGTTTCTAATATATATTTATAAATAACAAAAAATATGGCTAGTTACTGTATCAAGTCATGTATAATCAAACTTTACAGATCTCTATATTAAATATTAATATATACAGCATATACATGGCTAAAATTCCAAAACAAATAATGCTCTAACTGATTTACATCGGCCTTCGTAAATATTATTACCTATGTGGAGCAATTACGTAACGTGAAAATAATTCATCGCATGCGTTATAGTGTAAGATCTGATATTTGACAATAGTCTAGCGATATGCGCCCTAAAATTGAGCTGCTTTTTAGTGTAAGGCTCAAGTACTTTGTAGTAAGTTGCCAAGGGATGACCTTGTCCTGTAGTGTGAAAGAGGATAATCTATATCGAACATAACCGCAAAGCTCATCTCTGGATTGATTTCGATTCGCCAAAGTTGGAACCAGTCGGACAAATCGTCAACTGCAGTTTACGATTTCGATACTATTTTGCTGACATTCCGTCCTTTGTAATAAATGGCGGTGTCGTTCGACGAAGAGTGCTTGTTGGAAGCCTACTAGGGTGTCGTCTGCGTAAGCCGAGAACAACAAGGAAGACACCGCGGGTCCTTGAGGGACACTGGCTCTTTGGGTACTAGCCGATCGGGCATGCCTATTTTGTAGTTATAGTGCAGGCTGTCGTGCCAAACGTTATCAAAAGCTTTGACAAAGTCGAAGAAAAAGGAAACTACTTTTATGCGTCTACGGCAGATCTTACTAAGTAAATACCGGACTGTGTTGTACCTGTTGTTGTGGACAGGAGTGTTTGTTTCTAAGGAAGAATCAGTAGTGGATGTGAATGACGTCCCTGTCAAAGAGATGAGCTTTGAGTCGGGCAAGGATAAGCCTTTCGTAAACTTTTCCTATTGAGCTGAGTAAGCTAAGTAAGCAACATTTACCAAAGGGGCTTAAGAATGATGTATAATTACAGGTAAATATTATTAATTCAAACCAGTACTAATTTTGCATAATTTTCGGTTAGTATCTATAATTTTTGCACGTATACCTAAACCGCTATATGTACTTATAATTATTCTAAGAAGACTTACCGATTTTTCCCCTCACCCTCGCTCTGAGTGCAAAGTAAGTAGGTGTTGTGCTTTCTAATTTCATAGAATGTGTCGCTAATATGAGTCTTGATTTGTTCGCACCTGGCGTATGGACTGGGGCGTTTGTAATCTCCCAGATCCGCCACAAGTTTGTGTATTTTCATACGCTGAATATTCGATAGTTTTGGGTCGAACATGATCTCTATTTCATAGTCATTTTGCACGAACTTTAGGATGATGTCGAGGATGATCATTCGGAAGTTCTGGTTACTGATGCGTTGCGCGGCTTTACCGCGCGCTAGACACGGAACAGCCGGCGGCTGACTGGGGGATTTAGTGAGCTGCCCCTGATTTTTTTCAAAGTCACTGAGGCTAGCTACACCAAGTCCTGCGGTGCTGCGTGCCTAGTATAAAAAATATTGTATTTCAGCAACGATCCCTTATTGGCCGTGGCCTGCATTATGGTTTTCAGTGATATGCCAGTACTCGCTCACCATCAGATAAGTAAGAGATTTGTTATCTTGTAGTACAAAAATTGCATCTATTGATTATTTTATGAACAGTGGGCGCCATTTAACACTGTTTGATATATGCATAGTAATTCGAAATGCTAATTATTATTAGCATTCCAAATTTAAATTTTCAATTTACTTTTTCTACAGAATCTTTAATTATAAATGTGAAGGTAGGATTATTTGAAATTAACTTATAATTGATACATACAATGGTATATTATTTATTAGAAATTACAATAAGACCAAGTTGGGCGCGAAACTTGTAGTGTGGCCTTAACTGAAACAATATTACTTGCAATACACCAATACTGCTGTTACAGATTGTTTCAAGGCCGGCGAAATAATATTTACGGGGCATATAAGTTGAATATTAGATAACTCTTAGAGGCTTCTAATAATAGTATAAATATTGACACAGACGGCAGTAATGCTACCGTGCATCGGAACTTGGAACTTTGATTACGTATAAAAATACGGATAACATGGCAAAAATATTATCCATTACAGCATTTTGATGTCATTAAAAAATGAAATTACTGTGAATGCTTCTAATAGAGGTCAACTGAGAAGCTACTTTCATATACTACTTAATAACTTTAAGAATATTTTATAACTATATAAGTTTAATAACTGACTTTTTATAACTAATTTTATACTTTATATAACTGGCTTTGTATTTTTTTCATTTCATATAGTGAATTGTTCATTCATTTTTTTTTGAGATAATATAATAACGTCTAAAACCTGAACTGAGAAGCTCCGCAAATAACGTCTATGTGTATATAACATCTGTACATTATTGCAAGTTTATCCAGTAAATTCGCCTTAAAATAATAATTTAATATTTTAAAAACAGAATTTCATTTAATTATCTCTTGTAATTTAAAAAAACTTGATATAGTACAGCACTACATTAAGCATATGTATCGATATCGATAAGCAGCGGCACTACAACTGTCAAGCTCTTGCGTTCCGGTTTTTTGTATTGGCAGCATTGACGTTATTAGTGGGTCAGCACAAAACTCTTTCATAACTCAGAGCAAACCTTGTTATGAGTGTACTGTAGTGATCTCTCACTATTTGTAATAGGTACTTCATGCAGAAGTATGAGTTTTAGACATAATTAACTTTTTAAGTTGTTTTAGACAGGAGATGTCATTCCGCCTGACGGCGAGTTATAAAAATATTTTAACGTTTAAAAATTGTTTTTTTTTTTAATACACATTTATTATTATCCAGTGATTCCATTTTATTGCTACATAGATACCCGTTACAAGTGGTGGAGGCGCCGGGTAACGCATAAAAACGATATGGAGATGAACAAAATCAATGGGATACAAAGCGATATTCATGAGTCTCTGCAAGGATGGGACGATGAACGAAAAAAGCTATTCAAAAGATTAGATTAGCATAACAGAAGCAAAAGGAATATCACGATAGGAGAGTAAATAGTAAGAATGTCGAAGGAGATTTAGTATTGATTTATACGCCTAGAAGAGTTCTCACAGAAGTATGAAATTAGCGCGTTTATATAGGGGCCCATTCCAAATAGTTCGTCGTGTATGTAATGTGAATTATTTAGTTAAGAAATTAGGTAGAGGTAAGTGTAGAGATGTAGTACATATAAATAGATTAAAAAGGTTTCATTTACGTGCAAATCAAAACTGAACCGATGCTTAGTAATGTTTATTCTATGTATTTCGATATGTTACAAATTGTTAATTTATGGATAAAAATTTTTGTTCGGTTCTACTTTGTGATAGGAAAATATTAAATTTATTCCTGTTTATATTTACGGAAAAATTTAGGAAAAAAGTTTATGGGGTTGATTAACATTTTGTATGTGTCTCACAAAGTGAACATAGGTTTCCGGTGAGGTAGGTCGTTTTGATCTATATGCATGTATTAATAACTTGATGTTAATGTAGGTGTCTAATGAAAAGAAGTAAAATGAATGTACGAGTAGGTTATATACTTTGTCTGTTATAATTATTATTCAGTAAAAATAAAATTTTGTTATTTTTTTTTACAAAATTTTATTTAATAAGGGGGTGAAAAGTTTAGTGATCTCTCACTATTTGTAATAGGTACTTCATGCAGAAGTATGTCCAATACACATTTATTATTATCCAGTGGTTCCATTTTATTGCTACATACAATCCCCGTTACAGTACCAACTTTTATAATGATTAAGTAACGTTATGTCAATATGTATATAAATCCATATCAAAACAACGTAGAATACTTACGTATGCAGTGTGTGCCACTATGGGCTCTGTGATGCCCAGTCCAGTCTTTCCCAGAGCGCCACCACGCCATCCCATTTTGGCCATTATACTAAAAATAACAATTTATACATACTGTATACATATCACATAAAATTATTTAATGCTTGCATATAAAAAAATATTTGATAGCTACTCATAACGATACTGCCAAACAAAACCAAGGTAATCTAGACTGGTAGAAGGTAACATATGGACCTCTTGTAAGTTATATGTGAGTCTAAAAGGCAGGAAGAAGCGGGAATGATTGTATAATAGGATCCTACCCACTTCTTCACCTGACACTGATCCAGTGTAGCCAGAAGTTGACTTTACAATGCAAGTAACGGAATTACACATTGTTGACTGCTAGAAATGTCTCTTGGAAAAGACTATTCACTGATGAAGCCACGTTGACACAAAGCAGAGTACCTGAAATAGTAGATAAAGACCACGACTAGTCAGATCGGGGCAACGAGAGTATCTTTATTCCTTGCCCGTTCCATGCATATCTGGGAGAGGATATCTTCGTAACAGACTTCCATGATATCACGCTGGTCGACATTTTCCTTCTGATGTCACGCAGCGCAAGTGCTATGTTAAAGACTAACATGAGAACTAGCGTATCGCGCTGGAGTCGCTAGGCCGTTATCGACGCGATCATCGCAATGTTTCCTTCCAACATGCGACATGATGCTGGCTGTGACTGTAACAGCCATTTGCAGTCAGAACTTCCACAATCTGGAATAAGAATCACCTGGCACCCAAACCCATTCTTAAAACACTGGCTGAACACCCGTAATTCGTCCAGTGGCCAGCAGCTGGGCGCATGAGCGTCTCTGCCTATTGGTTACCTACACCGAGCCAGCTACCTAATTCAGGATACATCCTCTGCATATAGGCGTACTCGTCGGAACCTTGCCGCCGCCCTCCACTTTTGTTATTACACAGTCTCGATACGCGGAACATCACAAACATCCCATGCCGCTAAAACAGACAACACCGTGAGAAAATTCCTGAGGTGAGATAATCCACTTGAATTACGGCTTCCTATAGTGATATCACATCTTGATGAAATCCGTAACTTAAGTGTTGGCAACACCTTTACCCAGCATACACACCACTCGGCCAAGGATATATATGCCAGGATAGTGGTAATATATTTGATATCTCACCGAGATGCTTTATCCAAATTAATAGGTGCTTCTGCAGCTTTCAGGTGGTTTTGTATGACTTGAGCGGTTTCCTTCTGTTTAAGCAGTTGTCGGGTTTGCTCCATCTGGATTAAATGATTGTCTTGCTTCATCTGCTTTAATTGTTTTCTACAATCAAAAATATATGTGTTTATTGGGTTATAAATAGCAAGACTGATTTGGAATACACATTTCACTGCTTCTTTTCTTCTATTAAAAAAGAACAACATATTTTCAAATCCTAATACATAGATATCTTCAATAATAATATACTAATACATATAATTATTTACCTAAATAGATATAATCTAATGTGTTGAGGTTTCCAGGTTCTTTCCAGTGAATGCGTTTATCATACTCGTTTAAATTACGTTTATTACCAAATTACAAAATTTGCCGATTAACAATCGTGACAATAAAAACGTTAGTTCAATAATAATGAGTGACAGATGACCGAACGATTCGCAGTCAGTACACTTTCCAGTATAGTTGCGCTTTGTTGTCGCTAGATACCGGTGTATGCGAATGATTGAAGATGACACAAGTCTGAACATAATGATAATAAACATGCAACATTAAAATTATAATCTTCATGCAAAACTGATTGCAGACATAGAATGACAGTTCCTAATTCATAACTGGTTGTGGCTACAGTAACAATAGTACTTGAAATCTTACTTTTTATGTCTTGGTGCCTTTTGGTACTTCCTACCCAAAATAAATTCTTTGGTTATGATACGTCTGCTTTTGCTGTCTCTAATGTCTGTTTTTTCAGATGTAACATTATCACATGCTGCATTTTCCTTTGGTACATCTTGAATGCTGCCCTTGGAGGAAAACTGCTGAGTTCCAGCACACACAAAATTCTTGTAACTACTCATATTTAAAAATAATAATCTTAAATTCCAACAAATTATTTACAATGATAAGTTAGAAAAACTACTGATGGAAATCAACTTGTACAATAATTTCTTTCAGTAATGTGAATAAGCTCTATGAATTTATATATAAAAAAATACTTATGTCAACGTCAAGCCAACTATTTACAAAATGTCAAATAAATATTAATGTAGAAAGCCTTCAAAGATATAATGCAATCCTGAAACAAAGGACAAATATTATTAATGCCTAACCTACCTAATATACTTAATACAACACTTAACAAAACTTCTAACATTAGTTGTAAAGACATAAGTTATAACTTCTTTGTGTTGGCGAGATAAGTCATCTTAAATGCATTTAGGTACATACATTTACAAGCTGTAGAATCTGAATATTGCACACAGTCAATAAACCAAAATGTCAAATATAAATACTAAGATACTAAATAAAGCAACCTTGGAGAGTAAAAGTATTCAAAAGACACCTGAATAATTTCAGACAATGAATAACAATGTTTTTTGTAAGAGAAAATAAAAGGAGGTTGTCATTTATAAAAGCTGTAGGTATTTTACAATAATATTATTTTCAGAATTTGAACTGAATTTAAACAGTAGCTTTTTGGTTGATTAGAGCTGGAGGAACTAATAATATTATTTTATGCTCTCGTCATAACTTGAAACTAAGAATATTCAAGGAGAGCAATTTACAGTGTTTTCCCACTGAAAGTTCATTGGTGGCTCTGGGATTTTGGGGTTTATATATACAAGTAGAGATGTATAAAAACAGAATACCCTCTCTGGCAATGTATGTCCTAAGAATGTCAATCAGCCATATACATGCTTTGTTATGTGCGAGTTCACTTTTTCTTCACACAAGTTCGAGTGATGTATTTTTTTAAGCTGTGAGTCAGTTTACATTTGTTTGCAGTGGATATCAAGTGATTATTTTTGTGAAGAAACAGTGGAAATGTTGTAGGGCAGTTTTGTAAAGAACTTTTAACAGTGCCACTAGCAGTAACGAAATTATATAACATTTTCATATTACATTGATATAACTACTGTAATATACTACACGTGAAACATGTTGTGCGTTTACTTTATCATTAAAGCCTCAGAAATCATCGACTATTAATTAGTAGTTTATAATTAGGACGGCAACTTCACTTGTCTACGATCCTTGTCCGAAAAGTAATCACAGATTAGCATATATGTAGAAAGTAATATTCTTTTTAATTATATAATATACATACCTGAAAAAACTATCACTAATCTAATAATAGGTACTGTTTTAAATATATTATATTAATTAACTAACTAAAAATAAAGCTATAAATAACATTTTTTCTTCAACGTCTGTTTTAATCCCAAAATGTTTGTTTATTAATTTGGTAATGTTGTTTTTACATTTTTCTTCTTTTAATTGTTGTTGTTGTCAATTTCGTCCATAGGGACAGGCGAAGTTTCACAGACTAATTAGAGAACAAGTCCACAGACCAATTAGAGAACAAGAAGCTCAGATTAGTACTTCATCTGAGACAAGAAGTCGAAGTTTCTTCTTTTATTGACATTTTTTTTTTGGTAAATTATCCCCTTTTAGGGTAAGGCAAAGGGTACTAAGCCCATGCAGCCATCGTCTTCTCTGTGATATATTACTGATGATATATCTCAATGTTTTGTTGCTCAAATATTATAACTTGATCTCTTCTCTTGATCTGTCTTCTTATTGGGTTTTTATTGCTCAAATTGCTCAATATCAAACTCATTTGTTCAAATGTCACCAACGGTAGAAATGATAAAATTATAAATTGGTCTAAAGCAGTCTGTTTTCTCAATAAAATTTGAATGGAGCGCGGGATTGCATCAGGATTTTTATAAATTTCTAACAGAGAGTCTATAAATATTATTCTTTGAATATTAAAATGTGGGCAGTCAAAAAATAAGTGGTGTAGTGTTTGGTTATGATTATCGTTACAGAAATTGCAAACTGGAGAAGAAACTATGTTAATTTTATATAGATGAGAGTTAAAGCGACAGTGACCAAATCTAAGCCGGCAGATGATAGAATAATACTTTCTTCCAAAGTATGAAGAACTCTTAGCAAACCATGGCTTGGAAATTTTGTTATTTATATCAGAGTACCATTTTCCTTTAGTTTGAGTCTTTTATTGACAAGTATCGAATATTTGATAGTCTGTCAAATTTAGGTTGCGATCCGAATTAATATGATATTGGTTTCAATAACATACAGCAAATAAATTATGTAGTGAATAATTGTTGGTGTTGGATCTTACAATAAAATATACAGTTAATCAGGTTAATCTTCATTCTCTTTATTATTGACATTTCTCAATCGACTCGATACATAATTTATTTCGCCATGTGCATTTATTGGGTCTGGGTCAATTACAGTCTCTGGCAGAGGACTATCGATTTATTTATTTTAAAGATTGTAAGCCATTAATAACTTTTCAATACACGTTGAATCAAAGATTAAAAAAATAAAGAATATAAATACAACATTTTGTTAAAAAATTGTATAAATTTCTCAAGCTCTCGATTGGTTTTCAATAATCAATACAACTTCAAACGTTTATAGTATAGCGCAAACCTTAATTTACTTTACGCCGGAAATCGTTATCACAGTAATATACATAATGATAACACTACCACGGTAGTGGTATCACGTGAGACGTTATAAATGTGATTATTAGCGCGGCAAGACTAATTCAGATCGGTTTGAGAGCGCTTCATTAAATCATATTCTGATTGTTGACGCTAAACGGAACTTGGTAATGGATCAATTAAACGCGCGAAAACTTAAAACTATAAGGTACGGTGACAATACCACCCTATAAGATTAGCGGACACGAATATCTGCCCGTGTTGTTCTTATCCTCACTCTGGAGCCGATATATTTTTAGTGGACCGTAGTGCAAAAACAAACTTCTAATACACTTAACATTTTATTAATTCATAGCGTAGGTTAGTTTTAATTTGTACTCTTATCTATGGACAAATTACTTGTCTCAAATAAAACACATTTTATTTTACTACATTATATAGTTTGTGATAACATGGACTGACGAGTCCGCGCCTCGCTCTTACCTCTTGCAATTTGCAAGGATTTGTTCAATACTTTCATGGAATGTGAGTACAATTTATAACATTAGACTGGTAAATTATTATTTTTATTGTGTCTGATATTATCTAGCAGATTAGGAAAATATGTACATATGTATAACAAACATTGTAGCATTACAAATAATAAAATAGATAAGAGACTATCTGTATGTACTTCATGGGAAGACTTAACTCTTAAAGCATACTACTTATATTTTGTTTATTCATAACAGTAAAGTAAATCCAACTACGCCATAGAGGAACTAAAATATCGTCCCAAAATACGTATTACCGTGACGATTTGAAAAAGGTCACAAGAAGGCGCTGCACGCTAACAGCGCAAGACCTATTTTTTCACTCTGAAGAGGGGAGGCTGAGAATCCGTCACAAAGACGGATACGTGTGATATGGATACGAAAAGTACGAAACATGTCCAGGTTACCCCCCAACCAAGTGCCATAGAGATTATGGTTCAACTCCATGCCCCCGCAGCGACCCGACTGAAATAAGTTACCAATTAAACTCAGCCCAAACCCTTTAGTCTTAAGGACTGCTTGGATGGATGAAGTGTGAGTGTAGGAAGTGAGATGAAAGATAGGATGAAGTATGACTAGAAGGCATGAGCAGCGTTGCCTTAAAAAGAGGATATATGCGCGTGAAATGGCGCGTTACACCAAAGTGGATCTGACCTAAATAGATGTGGCCCTTTTATTTTTTCCCCTGAGGAAAATGCTTTAAATTGCACACCCCGGCTATGGCGAGCCGGCGGTTATGTGGGGCTCTCCTCCCCAGAAGGGGGAGGCCTACCCACTAAAAACCTCAGGAATGGCCTTCCTCAGGCATGTAGGGAGCCCCCGGGAACGCCAAGCGACTTCCGGGAACTCCCAGCCTCTGCTCCCCTGCCAATACAGGGGAGCCCTCCTCGGGGGAGGCTATAATACCTCCCCCGATCTCCGGCACCGACGACGCCCTCCGGCCACGGAAGGGGCGTAGTCCCTCCCGGGTCACCGTGTCCGCTGGCGCGACTTCCTCGCGTCCGCCGGCGACCCGCGGCGGCGCAGCTGTGCTACCGAGCCCGGCGTCGCCTCCTTCGAGCCGGATCGGTCGTTTCCCGATCCCGAAATTGATAGGGTGGGTTGGTTATCGTTCGGATATGCCTAAATCGACGACACCGTTCACTGCGTCTGATTGGGTATGACGATATGATTCGGAAATCTGTCCAGGAGTTTTATTGCCAACAGTGGGCATTTTCCGGCTGAAATGATAATCATGAATCTGTATGTCTATTATTTTTTTCTGTTACAAAATACAATTTGTCGTAAAATATTTGACATTATCTAAAGACTCGACTACAAATAAACCGCTAAAATTTAATGAGGGATGTTCCGAATAGCAGATTAAATTGTTTCCAATATTTCAAATTAAATTTGAATTTTAAATAAAAAAAAAGTACATCATTCTGGAATTATAAATTGCCATCACTTAATTAAACATAACACATCGAATCGATATGTTCAATTGAAAATATTATACAATTCAAAATATCTATCATAAACATAGGCCATGTGAGTTAAGATAAGTTATTCGCCAATATGTATGACAGTTTCATAGACAAAAACCAGTAGTCTTGTTGTCAGTTTTAACTGTTTTGAATAATATAATTAAAAAAAAAACAAAAGGCATAATTTAAACAATTTATTACACTTACTACATTTAAGTATCTATTTGTTGCATAAAGTAACATACAAATAAAACATTAAACGCATATATTACACATAAAAACTGTAGTTTTATAAATATACAAGATGCACCAAATCACTTTCATATTCACTTATAAGCAAAAGAACCATAAAACAATTACAGAAAAGCAATAAAATGTATAAATAAACAGCGATAATATACTCAAAATGTATGTTACTTCAAAAATAATATACAGGAACTGGCAGTGAAGAAAGTATTCCTGAAAAAAAAATAGGCCACCATTAGTATATTTCATTAGAAAAACTAGTTTATGTTTTGAAATGTATTGTTTCTTCAGTGACGAGTCTTCTTGAGGATATACTGTCAACAGTATTTATATATTACTATGGATTCAATGCAAAAATATTAAATTATCCCATGCCATCATAGATAAATAAAGAAAGTATATATTTGTAACTCATTGTGTGATTGTCTATGGTTTAAAGTCATAGCACTCGTAGAAGACGGTACTCGTGTCGCATGCGATTATGTGTATTTTTTTGTTACTTTTTTTTAAATTACGTATCAATAACCAACTTAGAAATCTTTCTAGAGTTCTAGAAAATTATTTAAGAATACCGGAAAGACTTTAATAGGTCGTCTTCTTGGGTATCTCCGTTTTAACTATCTCTGTTGTAAAATAGCAGATCGCATTGCTGTTTTACCCGTTTCTTATCATCTTTCTTACCTTTCACACGAAAGGTAATATAGGCAATAAAATTGCTGACTATATGACTTTACAATTTATGTCACAGTGGGTAAGATGTTTTTTATTAATAAACTAGCTGTACCCGCGACTTCGACCGCGTGGAATTTAACAACTAAGTTAATTTGTTTATTTAGTTGCTTTTGGGTCTCGCATTTTTAAGTGGCATGCGCGAGAGCTTCGCGCGGGTTTTCTAAAATAAAATAATGGTTTTTTTTTTAATAATAGTAATACTTTTTTTTTATTAAATAGGCTAAATTACTCCTTATACATTAGCTACCTGCCAATAATAGTCCCGTCAAAATCGGTCCAGTCATTTCAGAGATTAGTCGGAACAAACGACGACGGAAGAAAAGACAGACATACAGACGACTCTCCAATTTTATTTATATGTATGTATAGATTACAATATCTACAGAAGTGTGCAGGTGTACTGACACAATTTACTGCGCGACCATTTGATTAAGCTGCCTTTTGTACATAATGAAGGGTTGTTCTAATCTAAATGAGAATAAAATGTATAAATATATTAGACTGGAAAATTATTGATGTTAAACAAGCCACTTTATTCTACAGAATCCTTCATTTGATGGATACTTAGGACTGAATATTATTTCGAGATTCTGTAGTACTGGATATATACAATTTTTATTGAGGTGTAATCAAAAATTACTACTTCAACCCCTGTTATAGCCGCTTGATACAGAGGTCAGTTTATTTCCAGGGCAGTCAGAGAATATAAGCTAAGTAAAACAGGTCTCTCACCCAGTTCTATTCGGTCATCCAGTAGAATCTGTTGCCGAAGCGAGCCGGTTTCTTCTCCACGTCTTCCGGGAGCGCGGGCGTGGCGTCCGGGTACACCGCCTTCGGTTCCTCCAGAGGTTTCGGTCTTTGAAAGGTTGATATGAGTTTGGTTACTTATATAGTTATTACTTTTTGTAAAGACAGAAAGAAACTCTTACATTGACTTGTAACTACCTATCTCAGCCGCTTGAGTAGATATTATTTCATTAGATTTGCACTGTTATTGAAACTGTTGTTAGTGTGATACACATAAATTTACCGTGGGAGAGGCATGCTTCGGCACGAATTGGGCTCGACCGAAGTGATACCACGGCCTCACAGAAAACCGGCGTAAAATAGTGAGTGAGGGTACCGGAGGCCCAACCCCCCCTTTCCCCCTTATTCCCTTTTAAAAGGCCGGTAACGCATCTGTGATTCCTCTGGTGTTGCGGGTGTCCATGGGCAACGGTTATCGCTTACCATCCGTTTGCTGCCTAATCCAATAAAAAAATATATATGTGAGAGCTACGACAATCAATAATTACTCCAAGACTGCTCTCAATAAGTTACTTCTTGGATGACATTTTGTAAGCATCGCCTGCAATGTGATATTGATTTATTGACTGTAACACAGACAGTGTTTCTAGTTGGGTGATCAGAGTCCATCCTACCAAAATGTTTATGGTTTTTATAATTTCATACATACATTAATCAGACGTCGGAAAACATCAATAAGCAACCTGCATGTGATTTTGAATTGGTATCATTGCGTCTCCTTTCTTTCTTCTAATGAGGGCTTTCATTAAAAATATGTGAGAATTCTATATAAGTGATGATAATCTCAACCTTGACTTCTTGCAACTTGCAGATATAATTTTACTGACCTTAATTCAACTTGCATTTAAACATCTTTTTTTTTTTAAATTTGATATTATTATAAACAGTAGTAGCAAATATTATTCATACCTCTTTGTGTCATGTACCCGTGCTTCACAGAAATATCCAAATGCTGGTCGTTCTATATTTAATTTATCAAGCATACACTTATCCATAACACCCTGGGTTTTTCGGCAGCTGCAAAACATGATTTTTATTAGAAACAAAAAATATTTTAAAAAGACCAAAGCCTCCATATGGCACATCACCCTAGAATCTAAAATAATATTTTTTGTAATTTTGTGACCATTTGCATTCAGTGAACTCTCTATAAACAGATTTAGTGTATGGCTAACCTTTTGTGGAGGTAGTATCTTCATTGAGAGACTGAGCTGTAGATAAAGAGACTATTCCTATCGTTTTAATGGCTACTAATACAAAAGTCATTGATTTGCCTTTATATAAATTTAAAATCCATATCAAAAAGACACTCATGAGTAAAGGCTATTATAAAGTAAGTGACTATTTAAATGATCACAATATTTGGGAATAGGGACACTATTCATAGAGCCATGTTTGGTAACAGCATTCTTTATAATATTGTATTATTTTTATAGGTGTATGTAAACATATTATTGTAATTGTATTCGGTATTGATTGTATGTTAATTTAATATTATTATATTATATTATTATAATTATTAAAATTGAAAAGAGGAGATAAAAAATAGACCTTCAGACTTTCTTGCCTGTTCTTCTTGAGAAGGCTCTCCCAATTTCCGAACAGGTGTAGAGTCAATATATTTTTTCCTTGTTCATATGTACTACGTACGTAAAACTCTTAACAATAATTTTTCAAAAATAAAAAGTTCTTTATATATCCCTACCACAAAATGTTTATATTCACAAATGAAATCATATCAACACTATTTGAGATTTATTTGCTCTATATTGACAAAATGCATGGCCCACCTGATGATTAGTAGTTTCTATTGCATGTAGTTGTTATGAATATAAGCTCTATATATCATAGAGCAGCTAAGGTACAACATTTGAAAAATAAACTGAACAATAGACAGTTTTCAATTGTTTCGCCCAAGATGGTTGTTTTCATTTTACCTTTTATTAATTATATTAGTTTCCTAACAGTAGTCATGTTGTTCCTATGAGATTCCCAGCAAATGTGCAAACCCCACAAAAATGTGAAATAAGATATAAAATCAAGTATTTTAGATAAGATTTAAATAGCTACATAACTTTTGACAATTACATTGATCAACAACATCCAAAATTAACTTATTAGTATGTCAACAGCATTACAATTTGTACCTTATAAATTACTATTATTGACGCAGCACAATTTCACACAATCCAATATATTTACTTGAACAGGTACAATAAATTTTAATGTTATCGTATAATGCTAGAATAAAGCAAGCTATTTGACTCGGGTTTACTTTGTAACTTATATTTATTCCCTTCAATTGGAGTAATTACAGTATATAATTAAATTGTCATAAATATACAAATAGCTTTTTAATATGTATCTAATTATGGAGAATATTAAAAATGCTATTCAAAATTACTTACTGCGTCAGACTGAAATCACCAGAGCTTTTTTCAACACAGTGAGCATATTGATTGAACTCATTAAAGCAAGCTTTTTTCACCTTCCGAAAGAATTCCATGGTACAAGCAGTGACGGCCTTGCCTTCATTAATGCACTTCCGAGCGTCATTCTCCTCGAGTCGACACAACATAAATTCCTGAATGAAAACCAGTCACAATATATTAATATTTAAGTAAAAAGTGTATTCCAAATAATGTAAATGTTAATACGCTTTAGATTTATTTATGAATACTAAATAATAATACGATTATTAAAAAACTGGAGTTCAACCGAGTTATTTATTGTCCAGCTATTATAATATAATTTGTTAAAATATAAAAAACCAAAACATAACCTCTTAGAGATTATGCAATCAAATTTAGCTTTTTAAACAATAATTAGGAAATAATAAATGCTGGTGAGCATAAGTAACTATATATTCGTCGAAACAATATATTACTTACATTATTAGCATGTTCACAATACTTCCCTAGATGGAAAGAAGCTGCAATTAGTGTTGGCCCAGATATATTGACTTCTGGCACAGTCAATTCTGACTCTTCCGGAAGCTTTACATCCATAGTAACCACCATCTTGATCAATTAATTTAACACAAGTAATTTGAACAAAATATCTAAACAAATAGGGAAAATATTATTCCAAAACAGAATAGAAGAAAATTGTAAAGATTACACCACTGCACGGAAATGTCTCTCCGTGGAATAATAAAAAGAGAAAGTAATATACAAATGTACAAAAGAGTGAATGAAAAACACAACAACATTTATAGCAAAGAAATTTGGTTGGCTTACATATCGAGATTTGACATTGACAATTGAGTTTAATGAGCAATAGTTCGGTCCGGAAATTACTATCAGCGTCTATGTGCGCTCTTTGCATGCAAATGATTAGTCCTAAAGTTCGATTTTTAATTCGAGTCAGTAAAATGACATTTCCAGTGTCATGTGTCACAAATCATATTATTTATATATGGTATGTATTACATATTTACAATAAAAAACGCTTTGATACCTAATAAAATAAAGCATGACTACATTAATCTGATGGTGAAGCTCATCTAAATATGTTCCATTTGATTTACATGTAAAGATACTTATATTGAGCAACTGGCTGTAGTTGGTTTTAAAGTTTCCAATAACATTGAATTCCTCTCTCTATTATTGATATACTATTTATTTCATTTATAATTAATAACGCTTCAACTGTATTTTATTATTATGAAAATGGGAAATCAACTTTCGTCTAATTTTGCTACATAGTCCGTAATCAACATTTTCAAGCGCGCTCATAAAGTTCAGGGACAAATACAATAATACAGCATTTTTTATTATATACCTATTTAATTTTATTTAGGTAGAACAACTGGATCTGCATAGTACTTAAAATAAATGGCTGTTCAATAGTCTGAATTACAATTATGAAAAATATATATTCGTATATTTGATGATCAAACAAGCAAACATTATAGACACCTCATTTCTGACGATCTCCGAATATAAATAAGTCTTCTTGACTGTACTCGACTGGTTTTTCATCTAAAAAGGAAAAAAACAAACAGATGAATTATTTCTATTTATACTACACCCGCGATACACGCAGATGAGGTTTTCACCTAAAAAGAGCACTTATTATTTATGCTTTATTTCAATATTAACCCGACTTTCTCGAGTTAGAGAAAAGTTATTTGGTCTTATACACTTAAAAAAATGATGAATGTAGGTATTGATCTGCTAAGGTAAATATATTAATTTCTTTAAATATTTTTCTAATTTATAAATAGTGCGTTTCGTACTTTTTCATAGTAGATTATACACAATATGACATGACACTATGAAGATAAATAAAATAAATCTTGCTGTTTCGAAATCACTAAGTGGTCTCACTTTTTTACTGCATATGCTATAGAGTTAAGTCTGTTAACTAAGGTATTAATATGAGGATCCCACTGTAACCGTTAATCTAGTCATAAGCCTAAGAATTTTGTATTATCTTTGAATTCGACAATTTTATTATTTATTTTCACTTCGATAGTCTTGACATAGGTACGGTAACAAAATTTCACATTTAATTTTGGTAAAATATGAATATTTTAAAATGGTAAACCGTGTAATACCTTGGAATGTGTATTATTCAAAATGTCAATGTTTTTAATTGGATTCATAAGCAATTAGCATTATTGAGTCTTATTTAAGACTCAATAATGCTAACTGCTTATGAAGAGACACCGATTATTATTCAAGTGAATTATTTTATTGTTATTTCAATTTTGAGTGTCATACAACATTCTTGCACATAGGACGCCGGAACTGCCAAATGAATAAATAAATAAATAATAATAAAATTTACAAAATTAAGTACTCACTAAATAAAAAAAAGTGAGTAGGTAAGAACAGCTAGTAAGAATATTAAAAAAATTATCGCACCCACAGCAGCATAAAGGCACATTTTTTGAAATTGACGTTTTGTGGTTAAAATGTTTTAGAGTAATTGTTTTCAAAATAGTAAAACAGCATATCGTCGGTGTCAATAGTTAGTGAGAGAGGGTATGTTATTTAACTAGCGCGTTTCTCTTCGCATTTTAGTTACGCTGTTTCTGTAAAATGCAAAAAATGAATATGCCTTTGTACGTGTGTGTGTGATATATAGGCAAATTTTTCATTAGAGATTTGCGATTTAATTTTTAAGTGTGGTGGAATTACTTCGTCATCGAAGTTTTATGGATAAGATCGTTTGCTGTTCCTTAATAAAAAAAGTTATTCATATCGGTAATTTAGTTTTACTTATCCGAGATCACCTATCTCTGCGGTTAAGATTGTGATAATAGCGCGTATTCGGTTTAATGTAAACTTACGGTGTATTCAGAATACACTTCGCGAAATTAACTCATTTGAGAATCGTCCAAAGCTGGTTATAGTCAATTGGTATTCTCATATATTATTACGATCATACTAAGTTCTTTGAATTTAAGCGTTTAAATTAAATTTAAAAAAATATATGCGAAATTACATTACAGTATAAAAAAACTTAAACGTGTTCTCGTTAAGTCGTATATATATTGCCGTTCTATTCTCTATTAAATTGAAATCAAGCTTTGTATACAGATTTCTTACCGTTGTACTGAAGATAGGATTCTCTTGGCACTTGATACAGCTTCGGAATATCATAGCGATCGCCCTGTAATTGAAGGTCAAACATTGGAAACTTGGATATTTTTTTACAATTGTGGCGAGTATCGATAACTTGTGACTAGAGTGATTTTTTTTCCTCAGGAGAGGAAGGCTGCGAATCCTCACAAGGAGCACGAAACGTGCCCAGTTTATTCGGATGACGGTTATGTCGGATTGCACGCGGCCAGAGCGGTCTGACCACGTGACCTGCCGACTAAACTCGGCCTGTGCCTAAGTTCCAGGAACCATATAGGCAAATCGTGAGAGCGGCCACCGCCATGATTAAGGCCTATCACCATAGTAGAATTATATAGTTAGCCCACAGTCGTGTTTCTCGATGGGCACGTATATGAGCTTCGATGATGTTGATAAGTGACGACGCTTTGTTGAAGATCGTAGGAAAGCGCTGGATGCTAGCAGCGCAGGAGATTTTTGAAGAAGATTCATATCTAGTAGTAGGCTTCTCTCGGCTGTAGTAATGATAATGATGGTCCATAACTAGATAGTAAGTGGCTATAATCACCAACTAGCTATTCCTCGATTGCCAATATATTGTTTTTTGAAATGTACTACATCTATTGCTTGCTTCGTGAGAGATGTTATATTGATAGTATAGAAATACTTATAATAATTTACACTTCTGTTTACTACATGTTTTTATTTTCCGTTCGGTTGGCTGGTAGAGAATGCCTTCTGGCATTAAGCCCACCGTTTGTACCATTCAGTGTAATAATAAGTCAAATAAACAATATCAATATAAAATCTTTCAAGTAAAATTCTTACCGAATCATAGTTCCTTCTGCCCATTCTTGGTATGTTTTTATTTGTTTTAATAACATAGCCCAAGGTATCTTGTTCGAAAGGACCCCCACTCTCATCGCTTCTTCCGATCCTAGGAATGTTGTTCGGTTTCACTATAGAACAGTCAGTTGTGAACAAATACAGAAGGCTGTATAGTGTCAACACACAAGCAAGTCTGACGGCCATTTTGAAAAATATGCGGATACTCAGCAAATGCAACTGATGAAATTTCAAACCGCGTAAAACGTTTTATATGGTTTAGTTTCGATCTATCCCGTATGCTCCAGAGATCGTATCATTTTTCATCATCAGTTTGTACGATGACAGTAGAATACTAATTGAGTGACAGATGTTATCTTACAGAATGCGGGTACTTAAATGTTCCTTGTCTATTTATTTTTTCAGTTGCTTAGGTGCGCTAAAAAGTGCGTTGTTCAATATACTTAAATAGATTATATTTTAAAAATTTACTGTCATAGACAATAGTCACATGGGACAAATTCTACTATTCAACGATAACCAACTTTAAATAAATTTATAGTCGTAAGGCACAATATAATTTGACTCTCAAAACGCCGGCAGACGTGCGCGAACTTTATGATATAGTGATAAAGTTGAAAATGATCCGACATTAAAATCAACTATAACTTCGACAGACTGGAGTCAAAAATAACATGACAGAATTTTAATATTACAATGTTTTATTTAACATTTTATAGATTAATAATCTACTATCCACATTTATTATAAAAACGAAAGAACGCATTTCCACTGCAAGTCTTACCGATAGAGTTAAAAGACAATACATTTATATTTATTGATATGCACAATATTTATCTCCGTAAAATAACAGAAGATATACTAACGTAACATGACAATGAAACACGATGGCAAGTATTATTCAAATTCTTACAAGCCTAACTTAATTAACCTAAGCTTTTCTCTCCTTCAAACGTATGCCGTGTATTTAAAGATGGAATGTGACAACTACATTGTTTATAACTAAACCAGACATTTTTAGCGATTTAGCGGCGATTCTGTTTATATTATTCTAATGCCCATTTTCACCAATGCTGTAGTCACTTCATCAGACCCCGTAACACTTGTCGTTGCTTGATAACACACTCTGCTTAATTTAAGGTTAATTTTTTAGTAAAGTCAAACGGTGTTTAAACATCATTTGGTGAAAATGGGCATCACGTTTTTTACCATAGAACTTCGAAGATTAGTCTTTGTTTCTACTCTACTTGCACTTATTGTTAAGGATAACATTATATCATAATCTAGTCACTGACAATACGTCTATTAATTTAAGGGCAATAAAGAGAGCTATGCTAAGTTTCTCTGCGTGATCGAATCGAAAATTATAAAATCGGCACAACTAGGAAAAGACTTATGTCAAGCAGTAGTCGTCGCTCAGCTGAAATTATCGTAAATACGGTCCGATATAATATAACCGCCATCTTGAAATCTATTCATAAAGTTTTTACAGTTTATAATGAAATTGACCAGATACTAGAGACATAATAGCAAGGTTATATTTAGGAACGATTAAAATAACAGAAATAAAATATAATTTTGTCCTTGTCTCGCTCGTCTTGTTATGTATGTATTTTAAGCAGATTTTTAAACTCAAAATTAAGTACTTTTTTACAATATAGGAATAAAACGAACATTTTAAAAGCTTTCTCAGATTAAATTAATATTTTTTCAACATTGAAAGTATGCTTGCGTCCACTCTTATTGTTTGATGAATATTGTGAATATATAATATTGTGATAAATAATGACACTTTACAATATGATTGTTGAATAAAATCAACAGATCGGAGAAATTGGACACCTCAGTTTTAGTGAAGTTTTTATAAACTACTACTAAAATATTGATTGATAAACATAATAAGTCATATAATGTAATCATATGTAATTCATAATCTATACTAATATATAAAGCTGAAGAGTTTGTTTGTTTGTTTGTTTGAACGCGCTAATCTCCGAAACTACTGGTGCGATTTGAATAATTCTTTTTTTGTTGGATAGTCCATTTATCGAGGAAGGCTATAGGCTAAATAACATTACGCTATGACCAATAGGAGCAAAGACAGAGCGGTAAATGTGTAAAAAACGGTGAAAATTATTCATTTTTGAAGGCTTTCTTTGCGTGCGCTGCGAAAACGGTTCAAGATACACAAAAAATATGTATGAAAGAATTATTCCTCTATACATGATCTAAAAAAAAGTCCGCGACGGCATATGTCTATCTTTTAAGGTTTAGTCACAATGACCGTTTTTATGGTACCAAATTTGGATATGTCGCGTTGTCAAGATCGGGTAACAGCTGAGGTGCGCAAAATAACTATTCCACGCGGACGAAGTCGCGGGCACAGCTAGTCAACAAATATAATTGCTACAAGATATCAGCCTAGGTTTTACTTGGTAGAGAAACAGATCATCCAAATGGTGTGTTTACATTTTTTATCTGTTACGTTTAGGCTAAAGGCTTATAACTTATAAGCTGTGCGTCAACAGAATTAAATTGAATAATTAATAAAAAAACCCGTGTACTGAGGGTGAAGGGGGATTACAGCTGGTGGGTTCTCTGAGGATTTACTATATTTACCTATATTAAGTAAATATCACCAAATAATTTTTCGCTAATAGATAAATATTTTTATTACATTATATTTTTAGAAGACCAACTGTTTATGGATCAAAAGATTGTCCATAAGCTGTTATGCATCTAACACAATTAATACACAAAATGACCAAAGAAACCAAAATCTCAATATAATCAATTTAACATTTATTTTTATTGACACAAATGTTGCTTTTGTACTTATTTTGTAATATTGCGCGTGATAAGTGGCGATACTAATTTACTTAAAATTACATAATTTCGAGGAACTGTTTTGAATCCAGTGGATTTATTTCTATAATATGTAAGAACCATAGTAGTACACAATTTAGTAATTCTAATTCGTACTACATTCCATTTAATAGAACTTACTATGCTCAAAAAGACGGGCCTGTCTGAAACAAAATGATACATTAGAAAAGCGATTTTTTAAACTGAAGTAACATTTTACCTTCAAACAAAGCAAAAATCACATATCTTGGATCATCGTGCACATTAAATCAAGCCACGAAAACCAAGGCATCTGTATTGTGGTCATGTAACGATATGTGCAAGCGAGATGGCGCTATACGCTGCGACAGCAGTGTCTTTGTTATGATAATACGCTGCGACAGCAGTGTCTTTGTTATGATAATACGCTGCGACAGCAGTGTCTTTGTTATGATAATACGCTGCGACAGCAGTGTCTTTGTTATGATATTGTTCAATCTGCAAACAAGTACTCAACCACACAAGTCTTAAGTTAATATACATCAATATTACAACTTAACGATAGCTATAATTTTTCTTACCAAATCTTTATTTCCGTTCATGCACCAACTATCGCAAGATATACCAGACTTTGATTATGTAACTCAGTTGCTATTAAAATTTGATTAAAACTGATATAAGAGTATAGTACGATGACATTGCTTCATTAAAATTCAATGTAACAATTCCTTACTAAGTAATATTATTAGTAGTGCTCGGAATAGGTAGTTTAATTTTATGTACTTGCGATTTTGTGACATCAATAGTATGGATATGCCTGGGAACTTACTATTTTCAGAGATTGTAAAAATGTTATATTGAACTTTCAAAATAGTATTTCATTTTGTAGCTTATTGTTGTAATAATAAGTTGTAAACATAAAAGGACATGGACAAAAAGTGGGCCTCAATCATGTGCAGAGACGTAAGATATATCAATATCGATAGGTAATTTTATGTTCATCAATTTACAATCCCAACTAATATTATAAATGCGAAAGTGTGTTTGTTTGTTTGTTTGTTTATTTGTTTGTTTGTTTGTTTGTTACCTCTTCACGCTTAAACTACTGGACCGATTTCAAAAATTCTTTCACCTTTGGAAAGCTACATTCTCCCCGAGTAACATAGGCTACTTTTTATCCCGGAAAAATCGACAGATCCCACGGGATGCGCAATAAAGGCTTCGCTCAAAAACTACTGCACAGATTTTTATGCGGTTTTCATCAATAGATAGAGTGATTCTTGAGGAGTTTTGCGGCATTTTTTATCTCGGAAAAACGGATAGTCCCACGGGAAGCGCGATAAAATCTTCGCACCATAAACCGACTTCCGCGTATATGTAGCCGTGGGCAAAAGCTATGACCCTTAACCCTCTATACACCCAATCCCGAAATCCACGCGGGCGAAGCCGCGGGCAGAAAGCTAGTTTATTATATATTTTTTAAATCCCCCGTTTTTCTGTAAATGATGTTTGAAAGTACCTAGATATTCAAGTAAGCACATCCCAAAACGTGGTTAAAATGTTTTAATAGGGTACTTCCCTCTATATTAGAAAAGATCCAAAAGCATATAACTATGATAGCTTATGCATTAAATAGTCGGAACCATCTTGTTTAAGTACATAAAATAACAAAAATAATATAAAAATTAGTTTCAAAGTATTCACTTTTTTAATCTATACGTAAAACAAGAGCGAAACATAGGCCGCCATGTCGTGACGTCATAAGGTACTGTAAACTTATGCGTGTCAATCTATACTAATATAATAAAGCTGAAGAGTTTGTTTGTTTGTTTGTTTGAACGCGCTAATCTCCGAAACTACTGGTGCGATTTGAATAATTCTTTTTTTGTTGGATAGTCCATTTATCGAGGAAGGCTATAGGCTAAATAACATTACGCTATGACCAATAGGAGCAAAGACAGAGCGGTAAATGTGTAAAAAACGGGGAAAATTATTCATTTTTGAAGGCTTTCTTTGCGTGCGCTGCGAAAACGGTTCAAGATACACAAAAAATATGTATGAAAGAATTATTCCTCTATACATGATCTATGTGGGAAAAACCAAAAATCTGCCGGAAGTCACTATTCCACGCGGACGAAGTCGCGGGCAAAAGCTAGTGTCATTATGAATCATAGTACGTATAAAGCCGCAAAACAATAAAAAAAGAGGTTTGTAGGTTGCTTTTTTAATGTAAGAGAACGTTATAAATACGTAAGTTAAATTGAAATCGCACGTGAATCACACTATGGAAAGCAGTTTTGTAAAAGGAGATAGTACGAATTTACCAAAAATAAATGCATGGTCCAATAAATGGTCGGAAAATTCTTTGCTGCAAATGCCGACTTTTGTTCTGCCGAGTTACGGAGTATTAAAACATCGACGTCAGTATTACTCTTGTATTATTATTCCTTTATTAGTTGTTTATATATAAAAGATAATAACTCATTTTTAAATTATGAATATAATAATACATAGCATCAAACATAGAGCTTTGTTTATTATTTACATGCCGTATTGACGTCATCGCTACAGAGTAACAACTCGTGCGGCGCCTTCGTCTAATTACGCGCGAAATTTGAAAATATTAAATTTTAATGCAATTTTTATAGTACTTAACGAGTGTATAAAATTTTTATATTTTTAGTATATGGTTTACTGACACGTAAAGATCAAATTAAGATTCTTTTCAAAAAAGAGATTAATTCCCTATTAAGTATATAAAATGATAATTTATTTAAATCTTATTGAAAAATGGTTATATAGTTAAACAAAAGAAATGTAATTTAGTAATTATAAATTCACGAAGTTCTAGACATGTTGTGTTACTGACCACCCTGAATGTATGTACATAGTCTGTGACCAATGACGACACTCGTCCGCTGTCAATGTGACTTTGACAGCATGTCTTGCGCAAATTAATAAAAAGAAAAAAAAGATTCCATCAACTTGCTAGTATTAAATAATTTAAATTATTAATTATAAAAAAAACGGGAGATATTTAAAATCTAATCTTTGTCCAGATGATCCTACTACTATTATAAAGGCGAAAGTTTGTAAGTATGGATGTTTGTTACTCTTTCACGTCAAACTACTGAATGGATTTGAATGAAACTTTACCACAATATAGCTTATACATCAGAATAACACATAGGCTACAATTTTTGAGGTTTCTAATGTGAGGTCGGAAAAAAAACTCATTTTTTGCGCTTACATTGCAAACGCTGACTGAATCCTACGTAGTTTATCAATATCAATACATAGCATAAAACAAAGTCGCTTTCGCTGTATGTCCGTATGTATGCTTAGATCTTTAAAACTACGCAACGGATTTTGACGCGGTTTTTTTTAATAGATTGAGTGATTCTTAAGGAAGGTTTGTATGTATAATAAATGCATAATATAGTAGAGAAACACTGATAAATTTAAAGGTTTCTAATGTGATGTCGTAAATAAGCACGTTTTTTTGCGCTTATATTGCAAACGCTGGCTGAACCCTACGAGATAGACCAAAATAATGTACTACAGTATTGTACAACTTACAAAAATCCACAAAAAAGTCCGCGATGGTCTATCTCTTAGGGATAACCCACCATAACCATTTTTTCACTGCACCCGTGCGAAGCCGGGGCGGGTCGCTAGTAGGAGCATACTGCAGTAGCTACCTATAGGCCTATGATTAGGGCTCTGCAGTGCTTAGTTACCGTATTTCTTACTTATTACTAGACTAGACGGGACGAACCTGAAGTCCACGCGAACGAAGTCGCGGGCAAAAGCTAGTATACAATAATTTATACTCTTCTCTGGTAAAGTTTCGTCGCTGCACATTACTCAGGCCCACCTTCCATACAAATTTTGACCATCACCTTTTAGGTTTCTCCTTACGCTTACATTGACTTTCTTTCTGCAAGTACATAAAATTAAACTACCCATTCCGAGCACTAGTTATAAACGCACAGCTTTGTAACTCTTTCACGTAAAAACTACTGAACGGATTTTATGGAACTCTACAATAATATCCCTACATAGTATAAAGCAAAGTCGCTTTCTCTGTCCGAATATCCCTATGTATGCTTAAGAGCCGATTTCACCGTCCTTCATAGAAACCGAGTTTAATAAAACTTGGTTTTGATTGATCGAGTTCAGAAGTTAGTTGTGATCGTGGCTTACATCCGCACCGATTTCACCAACTCCCATTGATCTCGTTTACTAAAACGTAGTTAATCTACAGATTAGAGTAGTAATCTTTGACAAAGAATGTACGAATGAATGATTGCTTTTAAAGTGTTGCAATCAAAGAAATTATTTCAAATCAAATGGGAACATAAATTATAAGAATTACTTCAGGATACGATATTCTTGATTCAGATAGTCAGTAACGGGTGTTAAAAATTCCATAATTAATTACTTCTTATAAATAATAACAAAACAATTACTCATCTCGTGTAAATAAAATAAAATTTCAAAACAAAATATAAGGAATTTTAAATAATTGGGTAGCTTCACGGTAGCTTACACTGACCTTGCTTGTTTAACGGACTCCGATTACAATGTCGAAAAGGAAAAGGGACCCGACCTTTGCTGCGAGCGAAAAACAAACGCTCATAGAACTTGTCGAGCGGCATTTCGATATTGTTGAAAGTAAAAAAATAGATAGCGTCAGCGTAAAATTAAAAAATGAGCTCTTTAAACGCGTTTAGAAACGCTAAACGTCCAGAATCGGCCGTTCAGAAACTGAACTAAGTTTAACATGAACGACGATTACGCAAAGCTGGTGAAATGCAAACTCGGTAGCGAAACTCAGTTTAGAGCGTAAACTGAGTTTAACTTGAACTGATCGCGTTCAATTTCGACGGTGAAATCGACCCTAAATCTTTAAAACTACGCAACGGATTTTATTGCGGTTTTTAATAGATAGAGTGATTGAAGAGGAAGATTTATATGTATAATAACTAGAGATCGGATAGTCGGCTGCATATTTACCTAAAGTTAATTTTTGGATCACAAATTATGGAAGCGGCTTTTTAAAATAAATTTTGTTAAATAAAAATCCCGGGAAAATACGGGACTGCAAATTTAACGTAGTAATAGAGAAGTAATTACATTGGTCAGCAATTATAAAATTTGGCGAGCCACCCAAAAGCAGCATTTAAATAATTTGATCAGCATACAAAGATTTTGTTTGCAATAAAAAAAAACAGGCAGCAATTCTTGTTCCGCAACTAATTTTGATAATGGTCAAAAATTAAATCATACATAGGCAGCCAACAATAACATGAGTCTGCATAATAAACATTCAGTCCGCAAAATAACTACTTGAGCGGCAAGATTTCATGATTGAGCGGCAGAAAAACATGTCTATAAGCAGTATATTTGATTGGTATGTTAGGTTAGGTTAGGTTAGGTTAGGTTTTTTTTTTTTTTTTTTTTATAATAAAGTTTACACCTGCAGACTCTTTGGTCCGCACTTTTTTTTATTTTGGTTAGGTTAGGTTAGGTTAGGTTAGGTTAGGTTAGGCATGACAAATAAAGTATTTTTGCTACTCTTAGGTATATGCAGCACAAAATGCATTTTTTTGCTTACACTCTGAGTGCTTACCAAAATTTTATTAAACATGAGCAGCTGATTGCAGCTTATATAATTAATATGCTGTACAAAAATAATTACAGCCATCCAGAATGACATAAATTGCTGATTGATTTTGAAATGTTTGCTGACCATGAGTTGCTGACCAATTAGCTATTTCTGCTCACCGATTATATTTTTCTGCTCACAGAAATAACAATACTATGCTAACCATTTAATTGACACCCGTAGTAATATTGTTTGAAAATTACTAAATTAGCACGTGGTCATTTATTTTCAAAAGACCGAGACTCCGGGTTCATTTATACAACTATGCATACGTATTTACATGTAGTTTAGTTTCAGTTCCCCGTGCGATTTATGAATGTACGATTTATTACATGAAGAGTGTTCAGATTTCAATGACCAACCCATAGTGATAGATAGTGATTAAAACTGTAGTAAAAGAGGTAATATTTACGCCCCATTATGAGCATAGGATATTATAAGCTCATATTACCGACTAGTTTTGCATTATCAAAATGTTCTACAGTACCGGAATTCCGGGATTTTTATTTATGGAAATAAAATAAAAAGACAGTTCCATACATTGTCAAACACTAAATTAGGTAAATAAATAAACATCCGGCTATCCAATTCCGCAATCCCGGGATTTTTATTAAACAAAACAATAAAAAAGTCGTTTCCATACTTTGTCTTAAACTAACTTTAGGTAAATATGCATCCGATTATCCGATCTCTAATAATAACATCTATTAAATAGTGGAGAAATACTATTATTGTTAAGGTTTCTACGGGGGCGTTCAAGTATTAAGTAACGCAATTTGGGGGAGGGGGGGTCTTTCTTACAACATATTGTTTCCTTTTTTAAATAAAATATTTGGGAATTAAACTCCCCAATTGGCAACCATTTTCGTTTACGTTTTACGGGTAATCCCTCGAGTGTATTAGTCTGGTCATCATTTTTAATTTGTTTCCGCAAGTTGGCAAATCTTTTCGTTTATATTTCACGGGGAATCCCTAGATTGTATTGTACATCATTTAATGTTGTTTTCGTTGTCAGTATTCGTTAGTAGTGTTTATGTACACAACGGATAAAAATTATAATATAACTTTTTGTGACTTTAGGGTAAAAATGATCACTTGAGTGGATTGTATTAGTCTGGTCGTCATTTTTACTTTGTTCCCGCAAGTTGGCAAATCTTTTCGTTTATATTTCACGGGGAATCCCTAAATTGTATTGTACGTCATTTAATGTTGTTTTCGTTGTCAGTATTCGTTAGTGTTTATGTACACAACGGATAAAAATTATAACATAACTTTTTGCGACTTTAGGGTAAAAATGATCACTTGAGTGTTACGTAACGTTTAGGGGGGGGGGGTGTTACAGAAAACGTTACGTCTTCAAAAATTGCGTTACGTAATATTTGAACGCTCCCTAATGTGATGTCAATAATTACATTTCAATCAAATCGTTTTTTTAGTTTTTTAAACTATTATTTATTATATACAACGTTGACAGTTTTTCTGTAGTGTGTTGCACCCGTGCGAAGCCGGGGCGGGTGGCTAGTAGCTTATACACGAGAGTAACACACAAGCTACTATTTATAATGATATTGTGCGTAGTATCCAAAATATGAAGTGTAAGTGTCCTGCGCAGACAAAGTCGCGGGCATCAGCTTGTATCTTACAGTCGGGTCAATTTAATAGGCCACATTTGACATTTCATTAAAATTCCTCAACTAACCTTGTAATGGCGGACATAAAATATTCAATATTTTTTTAGTTTGGAAATGCACAAATGGCCGTTGTTACAATGTTGCGTTTAGAGAAGTCTATACGTAAGTGATGTCCCTCAAAAAATCGAATGAATGCAATGATTATTTGTGAAGGGATTATTCACCATGAATTAATAGACAAATTTTTATTAAAATAAAACATGTTATTCTTTTGTTTCATAATAAAAAACAATAATAACTTAATAAACAGAGAAATAATTGATATTAAAAATTTTTAAGGCAATTAAACTCGTAAAATATATTAATACAGTACCTATAAAAAAGAGCGTATTCCCATTTAAAAGGCCGGCAACACATCTGTTGTTGCGGGCAGCGATAATCACTTACCATCAAGTAATCCATTTGCTCGTTTGCCTATTACAGTTATTGTGGAAAAGTACTTTTTTTATAAGATAGGGATCTTATAAAAAAAGTACTTTTCCATAATAACTGTATTCGATTCACATATGTTTGAAGTAAATATCGATTTTTTCACCATAATCGGAGTGTTTAAGCAGGTCACCTCACTATGAACAAATGTCAAATGTGGCCTATTAAATTGACCCGACTAAAGCACCAATGCAACTGCTCTATCTGACAGTCCCGATAAAAGGAACAGAGTTACATAATCTATGTGCCTCTGTCAAATGTGTTAATTTCGTGTATGATCTCGTAATATTATCTGTTTGCTACATCCAAACACAATACTTACAAAACAATATACTATTTACCCCCGATGAATAATTGAACAAATTAACAATTACATTTTTTAAATCAAAACATTGACTTTTTAATAGTACATTTATTAAAATAGAAATTCCTTTCATTTATTAAAAATACTGTCAAGCTGCGAATACTGTAAAAAGAAAAACAAATACAGGCAATATTTACAATACAATATTTATGTTGTTATATTGGTTCAGATACATTTACGTTTCAGAAAGTAACGTTATTTTTATAATGACTTTTTTTGTTTACATTATTATCATTAGTTTATAATTACATTCTGTATATTATTATTGAAATCACGCCAAATATTATTTATATATATATAATTGTTAAGTACCAATAATAAAGTTTTAATGTCAATATCAAAAAATAATGCCGTGCGACATGAAAAAGAAGAAAACTGAAATGTGTCAAAAAAGTGAGACCAGCGCGTTACATTTCTTCCTACCCTGTTATGTCGCACTATACTTAATATTATAGTAG
The DNA here is from genome assembly GCA_036419045.1 of Scirpophaga incertulas. NCBI lineage: Eukaryota > Metazoa > Arthropoda > Insecta > Lepidoptera > Crambidae > Scirpophaga > Scirpophaga incertulas. The sequence goes on along the minus strand of CM071636.1, from coordinate 21,492,898 downwards.
TATGAACCAGATTCCTATGCTTTTCTAAAACACAACAATTTAAAAAACTAACATGAAATTATGTATATTCTCCACAGATTGTCTAAGTATTTTAATTCAACGTTATTTATGGTCTCGAGTGTCTCATCTTCTCATTTTTCCCAATTTAGCTGGAATGTACACGTGGTACTTGTTTGTAACGCCACCTTTTTCTATGACTGCTCGAGCTAGTGAGAAAGGGTCGATTTTCTTCTTTACGACCAAAAACCTGCGAAGACAATTTAATTTCAGAAGGACTATTAGGCATATTTTATTAATAATTATTCAATTACAAGTCAAAATCAAAATTCAATTAGAAAGGGTATAGCGAGGTAAGGAGGACGAAGTGGCCCCCATGGCCCATGACGGAATTATCATTTGTACTGATATTGGCACTCTAAAAGAATACGAAATGTAAGGTCGTTGACCCCTGACCTTGACCTGTCTGCGCCTCTTTGATTTTGATTGTCTTTTGTGTGGTGTAAGTGTACAAATTAAAGAGTATTATATAATTTTTTTGGCGCGGTAGACATAATAGAACAGTACTAAAAAAAAAATATTTATATTTTGTTTAATTATTTTTCACAGTTGTCGTTTCACGAGAACTCTGAAAAAAATACAGAATATTTTTCAAAGTATCCCTCATTATACGCAATTGATCCCATCCTTCTAGCTTTTATAGTTTTTCGGAAAAAAAATTTTGAAAATAATCGGCGCGCATACGAACTTTCTCGAATATCTCAAAGACAGGTCAAGGTCAGGGGTCAACGACCTTACATTTCGTATTCTTTTAGAGTGCCAATATCAGTACAAATGATAATTCCGTCATGGGCCATGGGGGCCATTTCGTCCTCCTTGCCTCGCTATACCCTTTATTATGAGTGTATTTTTTTCCCACATTAGAGGAGAGGTTGACACTCTCGTGGCTATCACGGCAAACAAGTATCACGATGGTTATGTGTGGTAATATGGTTATGTCGGATTCCAGACGAATCTAGCGATGTGATCTGCCGACCAAACTCAGCCTAAGCCTTGGTCCTAATGACCTGAACCGTAGTCTTGCAGTGAGAGCGACCGCTCCAGAGTTAATTCATAGAAATTATTATTGCATAAAATGGTAAAAACTGACGATTAACTGGTGGAGTATGTTGTTTTCTTACACACGTAAAAGCGAGATAACGCTATACGCTGGAAGGGCGGTGTCTCTGTTTCTGAGTTGTTTAAACCAACTCAAAGCGGTCATGATAAGGCCTCTGGTCCTACCAAGTGAGTTTTTTGGTAGATTTTGCGTGAATAGAATTTTAGTTTGTCTATATCTACGGGTGTGTGAATTTTGGAACAAATGTACGTTTTCCTTCACGTACAATGCTACATATAGAACGAGCGGAACTTGGTAAATAATCAAAATCTCGAACTATATAATATATGGACAGGCTGACTACAGTCGGGTCAATTTAATAGGCCACATTTGACATTTGTTCATAGTGAGGTGACCTGCTTAAACACTCCGATTATGGTGAAATAATCGATATTTACTTTAAACATATGTGAATCGAATACTGTTATTATGGAAAATAACTTTTTTTATGAGATAGGGGGGCAAACGAGCAAATGGATCACTTGATGGTAAGTAATTATCGCTGCCCGCAACAACAGACGTGTTGCCGGCCTTTTAAATGGGAATACGCTCTTTTTTATAGGTACTGTAATAATATATTTTACGAGTTTAATTGCCTTAACATTTTTTAACATCAATTATTTCTCTGTTTATGAAGTTATTATTGTTTTTTATTATAAAACAAAAGAATAACGTGTTTTATTTTAATAAAAATTTGATTATTCATTCATGGTGAAAAATCCCTTCACAAGTAATGATTGCATGCATTCGATTTTTGAGGAATATCACTAACGTTCAGACTTCACTGAACGCAACATTGTAACAACGGTCATTTGTCCATTTCAAAACTAAAAAAATGTTGAATATTTTATGTGCGCCATTACAAGGTTAGTTGAGGAATTTTAATGAAATGTCAAATGTGGCCTATTAAATTGACCCGACTGTAGTCTTGTTCAATATATGCGTGCGGATGCACGGCTCTCAATTAAGGCTTAAACATTCACTCCCAAACAGCCGAACGGCCTCAAAACTATGCTGCACTGAAGTAGGAAACTCCAGGAATGACGCAGATTGAACTTGTGAGTATTTAGCTTCAGGCTGTTATAACCGTTATAGTATTTGGCAATTTACTTAGTAGAAGCGAAAAGTCCAGGTTGTACAATGATGAACCCTGAAGCACACCAACTTTTAAAAGTTAAACCTGCAGACTTAACGTTACTGTGGTGTATTACTACATACTGTGTTGCTCATAAACATAACGGCATCATGTGTGAGAGATCATAGTAGCGGCATTGTTGACAGTTCGCTATAGCTTACAACGTCAAACGCTTTCCACAGGTACAGTACAGCATAACTACCTCTTTTGTATTGTCAAGCTTGAAGTATCATGGGATTAAGAACAATCGATTATAATAACACTATGTGCATAAATAGTCACGAAATAATGCCAATAACAATTCGACTGCTTAAAATCAAAACATAGTAACTCCTTCCAACAAAAATGTTCAGGAGAGCAAAAAAACGGGTCCGCTACTTTGATTCGTTAGTCCGACGAAACCAAAAGAAATAACGATTTGGGTGTTTGACGAAAAGTTGTGCTATATGGTTGACATTTTACTTTGTAATGCTCGTAATCTTTTTGTAGTACACTAAAATCGCTCACTTTATTATTTTTTTTTTTGAATTTACCCAAATATAACTATAAAAACAGTATCAAAACTTAGTAAGTCTGCTTTACTAGGTTATTTGGATATTTATTAATTTATTTGTTATTTTTACTTTGCGCCAAATTCAAAACCTAGCAAGTTGGTATTTCAAATTCATAACTTAGTAAGTCGCTTGAGATGCTAGTTTGCGGGTTTTAAATTTGTATTCTGACATACTACGAGTAAGTTTAGAATGTGTACTTCAAAGAAATTCTTATAATCATGGCAAATTGCTTAGACGTGCTAAATTATATGTTAACCGTTTGAGTGCTAAGCAATTTTTGGTTAAAAATCTATTGGAAAATGCTATGCATATTTTGATTACTCTAAAGGAAAAAATGAAACACTCTCATTTAGACAAATATTACTCAATTTTAATAAATCTTTTTGGGTTATACAGAAAAAAGTGCGTCGCATCTTTCGGTACAATCGCCGCAACGCAAAAACGTTGCTTAGCACTCGGTTAAAATTTACGTATGAAAATGTGTGTTTTAAGGTCCACATCGTTTCGGTACTACCTAATAAGTGGAAAAATGCCAAAAACCGTTTCTTCTTTTTTTCAAATTAGGTGTTACTAGGTTTTGAATTTGAGCAGCCGAATAGAATAGGCACCTATTCACGTGACCATAAACAATGTCAAACTTTCCACAGATTATTGTGCCTCACCTATCTACGTCTCCGTAGCTCCTGGAAGCCAGGTTCATCTTCTGCGCACACTTGTGTAACTGAGCACGCTCCTCCTTGGAGAAATCGCTACTGAACACAAGGTCCAAGTCGATGGTGTCCGATTCTATGAACCGTCTCATAAGGTTGAACGCAGCTTTGCGAAGTTGACCTACGTTCGCGCTGCTACCTAACCCGGCCCTATCTACCTGGCAAAGTTTAACAAATGTTTTATATTAGTGATTCACTTTTGCAATTACTAATGACTTAACTAAGGAAACTTATTTTACCCTTGAAATGTACGAATGAACACAGTAAGTTTATATTAAAATTTTATAATAAAAAATATTTTTCACTTCAGTAGCTCAAACATGAAGGTTTTGCTGCTTAAAATCAGTGAGTAAAATCCATTTTTACTCACTAGTGAGACAAAGCTAACCACAGATTATATGTAGTAACTTTATGTTTAACTTTTAATTTGTTGTATAATATTGAATTTAAATAAATGAGTTATTTTAACAATATACTCGTTCCTGTGTCTTATTTTATTTCCAAAGTAGGTATGATATTTGATCTCGCTGCTGAAGTGAAAAGTTATATGTGTCACACGAGAGCAAAGTTGTTTGCATCTCGTGCCTTTGAATCCCTCGACACGCTCAGGATTCTACTCTAGAATCAGTCGCTTCGCTCGTGATTCAAACAGAATCCTTCGCTTGCTCGGGACTCAAATCAGCACACGCAGCAAACATCAACTTTGCTCACTTGTTGCACAAATAACTATTGTTTTTAATTAAAGCAAATCTTAAGTGATTGGTAATAGAATCAGGTCACAGAAATAGTTTAAAAAAATTGCGAACCTTAAGTGACAGTAACAACTAGAGATGAAACGGATAGTGATTTGGCCGGATACCGGATACCGGATATTCGGCTAACTACGAGGCCGGAGCGCCGGATATCCGGCCACCGGATATTCGGCCGCTTATCGCGTTTCATATATGTGTGTGTATGTGCAAAATAATCCGTTACTAATATTATAAATTCAGTCTGTTTGTCTGCTACTCTCTCACGCCTAAACTAAAGAACTGATTTTGCTGAAATTTGATACAGAGATAGATTAGACAACGAGAAACAATATAGATAGGCTTAAAAACTTTTGTATCCACAGAAAAGCGCGATATAGACGAGTTTAGGGCGTAAAGCACTCAGCGCGAACGGTATCGCGGGAAACATCTAGTATTCGGTATTCGGCCGGATAGTGCCCTACTATCCGGTATCCGGCCGGATAGTGAAAATAGGCCGGATAGGCCGGATACCGGATAGTTACCGGATATCCGTTTCATCACTAGTAACAACCTTAAGGACATATTGCTTGCAGGACTGACAACTCTTGGTGCCTCGTGTGGCAGGCATATGCCGGATACCATAGCGTTGATATATTTCTTACAAAATGTTACACACACCAAAACGCAATTTTCGCCACGGCATCTGGTTGATCTGACAGGTGACGTCACACATAAGTAAACAAACCGAAGCAACTATAGACCCTTTAATAAGCAACAAACTGCTGAAATAGTTTTGAAATTTATTGCATAAATAATGATTTGTGTTATTTATTTCTCCAGATATTTCCCTCAAACGGCAAAAGCAACAAAACTTATTGAAAAATGCGTAGAAGAAAATATACCCCATTGTTCAGACGTCATCAGAGTTGCAACATGTGATCAAACCATAAAAAAATATATTTGTGTTTTTTATACAAAAAATGGCCTCATTTATTCAGAATATCAATAAAATATGCATTTTACATTACATTTTATTAGGATGACAACAAATTTTTAGATATTTTAAACATAGTCAATATGCCTATTATACAGGATGATTGGAAGCTGGGTGCAAACTTTAAGGCGAAGTAAGTACAGACAATTTAGAACCATTTAAGTCATGGTTGTCTTAGACGAAGTCTGATATTATTTTTTACACATTTCTTTGTGAATTTTACCAAAATTTACAATTTTCTGCTAATTAATGGACAGATTAAGAGATAAATGTATTGTGTTTTATTTTATTAAAGTAATGTGTAAGCAATCTAGCAAACAACATTTAAAATTGAAGAAATACGTTTTTAAACTGATCTAAAAAAAAACGGAAATTGTTTTCCTTTTGCAAACCTTTCTAAAAACATGCTTGAATATCACTCTTTCTTTTGAGTTAATTTGAGAGAGAAAATTTAGATATTAAGGTAGAATTAGTAAAGCAATATTTTATTTCAAATTATTTATTATTGATGTTCAAAATGGCTGCCGCGATTCCCAATTCAACTTCATCTCCTGCTTCATAACTCTAAATGCTGCATTAATTAAAAGAGTTTGCAATGTCAAACTCATTGTCTCAATTTATCAATTTAAATTAAGAACTCGTAATATTTGATGGCTTGGTATAAAAGCCTTTTTCGGAGAGTTCAAAGGCTTTATTTCCCCTGTCAATTTGTTTGGGTAGTGAGCGTTAAGTATCCATTTTTTTATACGTCATTAGTTACTACTCTTACATATTATTAAGTTATTGTCTAAATATAATTTGCCTCTACCAAAATCTCAGTTACTGTTATTTCAGTACTTTCCAATCTACTTACAGTTATAACAAATATCTGAACGATAGCCTATTATACTTTTAATTATAAAAAAAACATTTCAATTAACGGATTAACTTTAGTTTAACTTTAAAAATATTAACAGACAAATTAACTTACATTAAGTTGCTTTTTCAAGTTTATTTTTATGTGTCATTAAAAAAAATTGATATGGTGAGATATTTTGCGAGAGACAGTGAGTGTATTTAATCTATGTTTAATATAATTAGTCCGTTCAAACTTACCATTTGCATTTTCGGTTTGATGGGTTCCGCTATACCTTGAGCATCGGCGCCTAAGCCGCCGCCTTGCCAGCCCATCATCTTCATCATCCTACGAAGAAAAAAGTAGGCATAAGCTATTATTCGCATAGGACGCGAATCAATATAAATGTATGTGACTCAGTAGCTTTTAGACGTAACTCTGTTGCTATGAAATTTTATTGGAAGTGACATAAGGTGCAGTTAGATTGTTGTTTAATGAAGAGATTTCTTAATATGTCAGCAATGTAACTGCTTCATCTGTCAGTTCTAATCAAATTAGATGGCAACAGAGTTACATAGTGAGGGGGCTAATTTCAAAAGTCGACTTTAGTATCGCCTTGCCTCGTCAGACGACTACAACTAAATATGGCCGTTTTTATTAGGGTTCCGTAGCCAAATGGCAAAAAATGGAACCCTTATAGATTCGTCATGTCTGTCTATCCGTCTGTCCGTCCGTATGTCACAGCCATTTTTTTCCGAAACTAAGAGCTACACTGTTGAAACTTGGTAGGTAGATGTATTCTGTGAACTGCATTAAGATAAAAAAAAATATAATAAATATTGGGGGCTCCCCATACTTAGAACTGAAACTCAAAAATTTTTTTTCATCAAACACATACGTGTGGGTATCTATGGATAGGTCTTCAAAAATGATATCGAGGTTTCAAAAATATTTTTTTTCTAAACCGAATAGTTTGCGTGACAGACGCTTCCAAAATGGAAAAAAGTTGGTCTCCCCCCTCTAACTTCTAAAATAAAAAATGAAAAATCTAAAAAAATCTATGATGTACATTACTATAAAAACTACCAACGAAAATTGTTTTAAACGAGATCTAGTAAGTAGTTTTTTTTAATACCTCGTAAATCGTAAACCGCTTCCTTTAATTTCATAAATCAATGGAACCCTTTGTGCGTGAGTCAGACACGCACTTGGTCGGTTTTATACTATAATTTTGTCTAATTTGAGTAATTTATTTCTCATGAAAATATGTCAATATAAAAATTTCACTTCAATTTTTTATTAATATATTTTATAGATTTCTGAAATATGTGCAATTATTTTTTACGAACATAATTCTAATGAAACGAACACATTTCTAGCATTCCCACATAAAATGTAACATTTTTTTTTATATAGAAAGTATTAGGTGTACTTTAAATATACAAATAAAGTTATTTTGAATTTTATTATAAATAAAACCATCTTAAAGTGCATAAACTATATTAACATCTACTCCAAAATGTACGATGTTCAATAAATTTATTTTATGGTCAGGTCTGTTTCCGTCTTCATACCATAAATTTGATTTTTTATCTAAAATGTGTTGGTAAGCGCATAACTCAACAACGACTGGACCAATTTGGCCAATTCTTTTTTAAAATGTTCGTTGAAGTTAAAGGATGGTTTTTATGGCGAGGAAAATTCGAATAATTATCAGAAAAACCCTAAAAACAGCCGTTTATTCCTATAAAAACGTTTTCTAACTAAAACATACAGTCAATTAGAGATTTATTGTTATTGTATAAAGTTCATATTGCAAGCACTCACTTATTTTTTGAGATTCTTTACTGGCCTGGATTCTAGTCCTTTAGGCCATCACTCACTGTTGTCTAAGCAATGTAGGTGTGTTCATAATATCAAAGAGTCAATTTGCGCTTTATTAACGCTATATAAAGTTGAAATTCAATCATATCTATCAAAACAGTGTGCGTGTGTGCGTTGGAGCACAGAATACATCGTTGGAGGATTTAATGTCACATTCCAAAATTGAATAGTCACAAAATGTAATAGTTCATGCGATATTATTTATAAAATAAGTAGGAACAAAAATCGTTTTGCCAGGATGAAGTCTGTCAGGTCCGCTAGTTTAATAATAATTGTGTGTGTGTGTGTGTGTGTCTGTAGACCAAATAAAATAACTATCATCTGTCACTTAGGTACTAACGAATGAGCTTGAAACATGTTTATTTGTCGCTTCAAATATCCGTATTTTACACATATACTCACTTCATGGCCACACTACTCTCAATAGGGGCGCCGAAAGCATCCTCATTCTTATGTCCCGACACGTCATTGAGAGATATGCGAGCATCCCCATGCGGCATGAACTGCTCTTTGATCAGCACAGTGATCACTTCTTCTTTTATCCTCTGTAAATGAAAATATTGAAACAAAAGCCTAAGTCTGCCTGGTGATATAAAAGACCATTTCATTGCTACAAACCGTACACATTCTATATTTTAATGATTTACCATGGAAGCACAATTGATTACAAATCACATTGAGAATATATGGTGTTTTACAGACAAACAAGCACCAATTGTAAATGTAAATGACTCAATTGAGCTAAGAGTGATATTTTTCGACGACCAACAACAGTTTCAAGGTGCCCAGTGGGGCAGATATTTGTGTGATAAATGCAAGCATTTGTGCATTAGTTATGGTTGTTAATATATATTTCTATCAAACATATTTATATATGTATGTCTATTAGTTATCCTAGATCCCATAATACAAGCCGTACAGAGCTTACTTTGGGCTAGGCTAATTGGTGTTAGTGGAACAAATATTCATTATTATTATTAATTTATTATATCAGCAGCTCCAAAACATACATATCTCTCTATTGTTAATAGTGTTATACTTTACACAAATGAATATTACACTGTTTAGTTAGATTTGAATGACGCAATGAAGAACACCTACATTCCAAACCATGGTTTCCACAATACTTCTAGCATCTGCCTTCGAGTCGCCAGTTGCTTGCGCCACCAATACACCATTGATTATCATTGAGAAACAGTTTTTTTCGTATGTAGTTTGGTAACTGACTCCACACACTTGACAACTGACTACAACAGAAGATTTTTATGTAAAAGAAAGTTTTATTTATTGATTAAATAACACATAATAAAATATATATAAAAATAAATTATGAAGTACTAGTACTGTGTGTGAATAGTGTGACTTTGCATAGCATTTTTAATTATTTTACAAATGCGGCACATAGATATTAATAATTTAATAATCTTGCATATTTGCATCCACAATTTTATCCCATTTCCTAATCGCATGGCATGGTACCTCCCAGAATTACTTATTAATAGAAGATTTTATATGCAAATGCATGGCTAAACTAATATAACAGCCCATGAACTTTATGCTTACCTTGAATATTATATAGTCTGGTGCTCCAGGGTCTAACTAACAAAACTAATTTACCAAAACTTGTATGAAACATGCCTTCGTGAAAACTCCTTGCATCTAAGCAATGAACTTGTGCCAATTCATAGTGATAAGTGTCACTATCTTTAGAATAAGGTGTTGATTTCTCTACTAGATTTGAATGCTGATCCACAGTTGCATTTATTGAATGACCTTTAATATTCTTTACATTATTGTTCTTTGCACTTTCTTTATCCTCTACATTATCATTGTCAGATTCTATCTGTACTGAAATATTAGCACCAGTCTCTCCTTGAGCAACGAAATCAATCTTTCCAACTTTGGCAAGAGGGTGATCTATAACGACACCTCCTGCACGTTTAACTCCCTTGGCTCGATCTTCTGCTGCTGTAGATGCAGACACAAATGTCCTTTGCAGTTTTGTCTTTTTTGTTTTTCTATATTCTTTTGCTATCTGTAATAATTAGAATATAATAGATTTAAGGATGTTGCACTGTTTACTTATGAACAAGTTTCAGAAAACTTATGGGCAGACATATTTAAAAAAAACATCAAAGGACCATTACTGATTTTGTAAATAAAGTATATTTCCCATATTTTGGTCAAAAGATTGGTAATCAAGCCTAACGTTGGGCTCTTTTAAAAGTTTGTTATGTTCATGTACCGGCTCTTCAGACCTTAAGCTTAATCAATAGTTTTAAACCATTTAAACTATTGTAATTTTTGCAACATAGTTGTTTCTGGATATAATTGTAAAAATAAAAAAGTCATTTTCTATCATAAGGAATAGGATATATCAGTTGATCTGCTGGTAGGCCACAGACCAGGACTGCCCATTCCTATGCCACCTGAGTCTATTGATAACGTTTTACAGTCCAGTCACCGGTTAAATAACAATGAAACATGTGTTGACGAGTTCCCATTATTTCCAAAAAATTTAAAACCAGATTTGTTTAAAATACCAACTTAAATGATTTAGTGAAGGATTTGGGTTTTACTAAGGAAAAAGCAGAACTGCTTGGTTCTAGACTCAAAGAAAAACATTTATTAGAATCTGACCATTTACTAGTTTAGGACGAGGATGCACAGTTTACTAATTTTTTTTAAGCAGAGAAAGGATTTGGTTTATTGTTATAATAGAAATTGTATAACATTAGGCAAAAAGCAATGCAAGAAATTTTAGAACGAAACAATAAAAAAGTAAGCACATAATATTGGCATCACAATAATTCAATATTATTCTAAGTAAAAATTGCAATTTATTGAAAAGCTTGTTTTTTTATATATCTTCCCTATTCATTTTTAATATATAATGGATGTCATATTGTGATAGAATTGTGAGTGATAAAAAAACTTCAACTAAATATGGTTTCAGCACCCACCAATATATACATAACATTTAGGTAAATTTGTTTGAAATTATCCAGTATAAGCAGGGGCCTGGTGAACATAGAGGTGGATTAATAGTAATGGGTTTAATTATATCCTTGATGGATTCATATATTAAACGAGTTTTAATAAAAAACGAAAAGCAAATTTAAAAGGTAATAGAAATATATTTTATTATTAAGCAATTAAGGTTTATATTACTTATATGAAAATTATTAGTTGTGTTACCTCTTGAGACAATCTAGATACTTCTTGCATGACCTCGGTGGGATACCGGCACCCCATGAACTCCATATTCGCAAATACTTTCGCCAAGCATATCAATCTTCCTTCAGGATATTCATCTTTCCAGCGCAACATAAATTGCTTCCGCAATTCCCAGTGTTCTTCACTTTCGTGATCTTCTCTGTACTTATCAGGACTCCAATTACTGTTAAAAGGCATCTTTTTTTTATAATAATTTCACATTTAGTGAGTATATATTTCATAGAATAAAATTGAATCTAAATTTGTAAAAGATTTCGCGAAAAATAAAAACATCAATTTAAAGTTTTTTTTTTTTTGTTTTTAAAGCTAAGGTTTTGGGACCATGCTGCCTTAGTTACGTTTAGTTTATTTTTTTTTAATTCAATCTCCTTGTTATGGCATAACAAAGGGATCAACCAAATACAATTATTGTCTCCGCAAATTTTTTTTATTTCCTACTGTCCATGTCTTTGGTGGTAATTTCTTTCATACTGCTTACTTTAAATGTACTGTTAAGTATGAGTACTTTCATTGATTTGTTACATACAAAATCTATTAAAATCTGCAATCTAATTTCTTTCACGTTATTTACTATCTTTCTATATAATTTGTGGTTACCTACTCATTTGTCTTTGATTGGCGCAGCTCGCTCCATAGCTCGCTCTCATTGATTCTCTTTGATAGGTAGGTACAAAACGTTAAGTCGAAAATGTACATTGTTTTTAGCAATTTCACTAGAAATATCGAGAAAATCCTTGTGTCCATCTTGAAATGAAAATTTATTGAACTAAATCATAACCAGGTAGTCTACACGTTTACTTTATTGCGGGAGTTTTACAATATAATGAATTTATTACTGTTCATGAATTTAAATATGGAGGTATTTTGGGCAACAAGTATTTGTTCATACCCTCTTTGATTCAATTAAAGTTTGAAGTGTAATCCGTTTGAAGTGTAAATATGTTCAGAAATATAAAAAACTCCTTACCCATCCGGTAAGTGATCGACTGCAGTTTATATTTCTCATTTTGACTGTAGGGAAAAATCGATAGAACCCTTTCATTAATAATGTTGATTGATCACAAATATTGCTGATACTGTACAATATATAATCGAAGATTTAATATTTATACTTATCGTCAAAATTGTATTAAATATACTGAAATATTGCGCTATTGACCTAAAAAGATGTCAAATATAACTATTTTTTGCTTAAATTGTCTTGGTCTTAACATCCCAAGATTTCTAAAGAATATTATATATATATATATATATTAATAATATTTTATATATAATATTAGTGGATTTTTTTAAAAGTATTTGAGCAATTATTCTTCAATAAACATAGAAAAAGTTGGTCCATATTAATTGCCAAACATTACCTGAATAATTACTAATTATAATTTTTCACGTTTTTTCAATTTTTCACTGCATACTAATTATAATTTTTCTTGCCATAATATGAAACACTGCACAAATAAACAGATTGGATTTTTTTACAAACAGGAACGTGACAGCTAATGGTAATGACATGAATCCTAAAGTTATACCTCTTGACTTACTAATTGGTCTAATTGATGGGGAACTACTTACCCAATGCCTGGAGCAAGTTGCAGCCTACATACAAAGTAACAGTACTGATATGTGTTTCCCTGATGTTTCTCCCTATCTAGAGGCTTTCCTAATTCGAGTTATTCAGGATGTTACTAACTTCGAAAGCCTTCTAAATATTCTAGAGGAACAACATAAAAATCTTGCTAAACAAATAATTAAATCTCTACGAGATAACAAAAAAATATTCAAGGTGACTTATTGTTATGATACTCACTCATTTAAGAGGTGAGTAAATTTTCTAATAAGCATACTCTTACAATTATTTTTTTAATATAGATTAGTTTAATGTAAATATGACCGATGTAGATTCATTGCATATAGTTGGAGATGCATTCAGGGATTATGAAGACTGACTATTATGTGGTTGATATTAGCAAAAAAAGAAACTTCAAGTGATAAATAAAAAGAAATATAAAAGTACAACTAAAAACAAGTACAGAAGTTAATGCAGATATGTCAATTAATTTGGAACATCTGCGATTGTGGATGTGAATCTCCACAATATCACAAATATAAATTATATATATGTATGTTTATATTTTATATGATTTTCTTAGCTTGTCACAATAATCATGCTGTATTTGAGAGAGACTTGTGTCATCAGAAAATTAGTCTATCAATGTATATCTATCTACATTGAAATACTAATTAGATTAAAAGATATTGTTATTTAAATCTGAAATAACATATCAACAATAACATCTTTCGGGCTCCTGCACACTGTTTATATTTTATATGATTTTCTTAGCTTGTTACAATAATCATGCTGTATTTGTGAGAGACTTGTGTCATCAGAAAATTAGTCTATCAATGTATATCTATCTACATTGAAATACTAATTGGATTAAATGATATTGTTATTTAAATCTGAAATAACATATCAACAATAACATCTTTAGGGCTCCTGCACACAGACCACCGGCCACAACCACAAAACGCTGCCACTGGCATATTTCCTGTAATTTTCATACCTTTTATATGGACTCGCCGCACACGGTTGACGCCGGTGGCGGCCACAGGCTACAAATCGTCGCAGCTTGCTTTTTGTGGCCCGCATCGGCCACTAAACGCCCACACAAATCCAATAACTACGGTTTCGTCTTCTACGATGACGTCTTTTTATGAAAAGTATCGCAATTAAACCTTCATTCGAGTCCATTATGATACTGCATGCCTGGGTAAAAAAAAGTAGCAGCTACCGACCACAAGTGGCGACCACCGGCCACAAGTAGCTGTCGCGCGCTTCAGCTACTTTTGTAGCTGCGTCTAGCTTCTCGTGGCGGCATTTGTGGCTGTGGCCCGTGGCTCATCTGCGGCGACACTTAGCGGCGGAAATGAGTGATAGTCGTCCAATATAATGTTGGTATTACTGTAAATAATGAGGATTTCCTTTCACTTTTCAGTACACTCATATTTAGGAAAAAATACCCTACCGAGACATCACTGGAGGCATCATTAGCAAGCAATTTCCGAAACATGTGGTAAGCATACATTTGTTTTCCTTTTTTAACTTATAATAATTCTGATGGACCCTTCTATTGTACAGTGTTAAAAGTTGCATAATCAATAATACTAATGATGGCATTCTTTCTATCTTTATTGTCAAGAAAAATCTGAATTATTTATACAACAATCTTTACAGACACTCACTACAAAAATCTAATGATTAAGGTCATTATCATACTTAACTTCTTTGATTCTTTGATATAGGTATACTATATATGTTTTTTAGAATAGTTTCTGTGCTACAGAAACTATTTTTAAAACAACGATTAACAATAAGGCCCAGTTAACTTAACACTGTTAGATATATCTTTATATTTGCTGACACATTATAGTTTTGTAGTGTCAATTGCACTGGCTAAATGAAATTTCATATAAGAGCGAAGAATAATTTCATTTTATAATAAATATCTTAGAATATATCTTAGCCATAAAGTCTGTTAACCATGTTATTCAAAACTAAATAACTTATTTTTATTATATCTTTTGTCTAGTTCAGTTGCAGTTAAGACTAAGCTAGAACATGTTAGTATGAAATTAGAAAATACATATTGTTATGATAAAAAGCTGAATATCAAATGTCATTAAAAAAAGATCAGTTCAGATTTCAGTATTTTTATGAATGGGATGAAAAAAAAACCCCTATGACTAAGTCATTGTAAGGAGTCTGTAAAATATTCTATAAACATAGACTTTTTTTTTTAACCTTTAGTCTACAGAATCTTCCGATGGATGTACAGAATGCAATATTATCATGCCTGCTATATCTCAGTGATGAAGAACCTCATTCAAAAGTGATTTCATATTAACAGTCGCATTCGAAGTTTTAATCCTTTGGAACTACTGTGATAGTGCATGAAATCTGTCACCCAGTGCATAGTTTTCGTATAATATCACCCCATGTTCATTGAAATAGTCCATTGATTGCAATATAATGTAATGGAGGAGATTCTACTAATGTCTTGTCTGCTAAGATCCTCTTGCCTATTCCTGTTGTAAAGCAGCTGTGTTCACATTGCTATGTTTCGGTGTAAGGGTAATAGTCAGTGAAATTACTGGGTGGTGTGCAGTGGCGGCGCAAGACCTAAACTTAATGTGGGCATGGTACATTTTGCGAGGCCCTCTGTTGGTGCAAGAAGGGAATATAAAATAAGATTTTCCATACTTTTTCAAATATATTTTCGGCTGTGAGGCGCGAGGCGTTTTGCACCGCGAGGCCGTGGGCGGTGGCCCACACCACCCACGCCTTACGCCGCCTCTGGTGCTGTGATGTATTATGTCACATTTTAGTAATGAACACTATCTTTTATATAAGGGTTGCAGATTCGGCTGAGTTTGACAGAAGCGACTGTAACCACTTATCATTAGATGGAGTAGTCTGAACAAAGCGCTATCCACCATCATGATGCGGTTTTTTTTAATAGATAGAGTGATTCTTAAGGAATGTTTATATATAATAGATATAGTAGAAAAACACTGATAAATTTAGAGGTTTCTAATGTGATGTAAATAAGCACGTTTTTTCGCGCTAATAAAATATAAAAGAAAGCTAAACAAAGGTAACATGGTTAAAGATTAAATCATTACTTATTGACATTATTATAGTTAACTGTCTTGTAACATATATCCAAATTTGCCATATTGTTGCTATCAGTGATTTACTCGTAAAAAGTATTGACCTGTGTTTTGGAAGCTATCAAGTCATGTTCGGTACTTTTGGTGTTTTATATAAACAAGAGTTAGATATCGCATTCGAGCGTCGAAACTGTGCCGTTCTAACTCGGGTTATTGGTGTAATTTTATTAAATCGCATAATAATCGCGGGAGATTGACGTCGTTCCCCACTCCAGTTCTATATTTGGCTAGCGCAACGCCATCTCGTTCCGTCCTGTCAAAATCAAAATAATCGTTTTTCAATGAGACGGTGCCCTTTTAATTCGGGCACTGTAATTTTATTAAATCGCATAATTATAGCGAGAGAATGAAAACGTCGTTCCTCGCTCCCATTCAAAGTTTGGTGAACGCAACGTTATCTCTTTTCGTTAAAATCAAAATAATCTTTATTCAACATACGCCTTTACAGGCACATATTGACGTCAAAACAATTAATTAAAACTTAAGTCACAAAGAGCTAAATAATCTTGTATGTACGCGGATACGGAACGTGGTGTTGTCGTATACAGGAGACAACAGGAAGTATAGACTGGACCAGGGATTATAACGACGCGATAACAATAACAACGAGTTATATACTAGTGTAGTGGTAATGCGATGTTCAGTGACGTAACGTTATCGTTATTTTAAGCATTGGCATAACTTGTTGATAAGCAAATTATTTTTCTTGCTTCATGTTTTTTGGCTTTATTTAGTGTAAATTAGTGCTCGGAATAGGTAGTTTAATTTTATGTACTTGCGATTTTGGGACATCAATAGTATGGATATGCCAGGGAACTTACTATTTTCAGAGATTGTCAAAATTTTATATTACTCCTATATAACCTACAAATAAACAATGAGTGTAATTTTCATGATTATATAAAACTAGCTTTTGCCCGCGACTTCGTCCGCGTGGAATAGTGACTTCCGGCAGATTTTTGGTTAACCAACAACATATTTATATTTATATTTGAATAAAGATTAATATTATTATGTTGATACAACTTAAACAAATTATTTCGACCAAATTTGGTACCATAAAAACGGTCATTGTGACTAAACCTTAAAAGATAGACATATGCCGTCGCGGACTTTTTTTTAGATCATGTATAGAGGAATAATTCTTTCATACATATTTTTTGTGTATCTTGAACCGTTTTCGCAGCGCACGCAAAGAAAGCCTTCAAAAATGAATAATTTTCCCCGTTTTTTACACATTTACCGCTCTGTCTTTGCTCCTATTGGTCATAGCGTAATGTTATTTAGCCTATAGCCTTCCTCGATAAATGGACTATCCAACAAAAAAAGAATTATTCAAATCGCACCAGTAGTTTCGGAGATTAGCGCGTTCAAACAAACAAACAAACAAACTCTTCAGCTTTATATATTAGTATAGATGACATAAGTTCCATTGCATTGCATTATTTAACGTCCCGGAAATCACGCTGATTTTAGGTTTATCCATGTTACGCTTGCATTGACTTTCTTTACATAAAATTAAACTACCTATTCCGAGCACTAATATATACAGCGCTATATAATCTACTATTGTAGATTATATAGCCCTGCATTATATTAGCAGTAGCATTCTCATTATACTAGCAGTATATTATAGTAACGCTATGCCACTGACGAATTATAAACTATTGGAAGTCAATGGCTATATTCCAATAAATGCTTATTGAAATGTTGTATAATAGATATGCGATTTGCTATGCGATAATTCACAGTGATTCTGAATTCCGTTGCGAATGTGTTTAAGAGATACATAAGTAAGTAGAGTAGACTTGTTTCACTATATTAGGTAGACATAGGCTTTTCTCATAAACATAAATTATACAGAATGATCCAATTACATAGAATCAGTCGTGATTTCGTATTTATATTGGTACAATTTGAGAATGTCACGTATTTATATTTACTCATTTCCTTAATGACACCGGGGAAATGTTAATCTCGTGAAGGTCAGTGCTTAATTATGCTCAATAAACGTCCAGAAATGTTAAACTGTCAAAATATTCTAATAAACCAAACCATTTTGAATGTCGCCTTATTTTCATAACTGTGCCACTCGATCTGTTAAAATCTGTTAGGTTAGTGAGATTGAATTTACCTCCCTACTTCCAATCGGCCCGCTGACATCTGTCAGTACAGTCCTGCTGTTCTTTTAGTCCTCATATCTATGTTTTTGTTATAAAGTTTTTACTAGTTAGTTTGTTATGTTTGTTTTAGTTGTTCAGATAGAATGTATTGATGCGTTAAAATAGTTGATTTTAGTTTCATTATTTTATAAAGAAATGTCTTGGTGGCGCTAGTTGGCATACTTTGTACTTTTTGTGAATTTTTATAATAAACTAGCTGACCCGACAGACGTTGTCCTGTCCACGCATTTACATTACGATTTGATTTGTATTACGCGTTCGCCGACCTATGATTGGTCGTCTTGCTCGTGGCATTTTACCTTCACTCAACAACTCAACAATATTTTGGAAAATAAGAACACAAAGCAATAACTCAACAATATTTTGGAAAATATAAACACAACAAAGCAATAATAGGCTTGTATCCACTATGAACAAATCTGATGCATTAGGTTGCATAACTATTAAGATGATCATTTAATTATGAAAAAACAAAGTTTTATAAAATAATAACTTTTGATTATTTATATTTTTATAAAATAAAATTGCACAAAATAAGCCACAAGTCACGTGACAGCAAACACCAATTAAAAAGTGTTACGTCACGCCGTGCGAAACGTCAAAGTCAAAATGTCATTCCCAAGTGTCTTGTGGAAGTGCGAAAAAGAAAGGGCATCATTCCTTCTCGCGAGTGTCAGCCACTTTTTACGTATCTGCTGATTGTTTGGCACGTATATAAATAATTTTTTTGGTGTTTTTATACTTGTGCTTGTACACTGGGGCACTATGCAGTACTTGTTATACGATGAATCCATTTTTTATTAAAATAACTTCACAATACCGAATATTCCGATACTAAAACAGCTGTGTTTTGCACGGCGTGACGTCATTCAAGACGCCATGACAGTCATGAGCGTTTTTGATGACTAATGTCAAATATTTAATTAAATGCAAAATTATTCTTATAAATAAGCATTTTTGTTTTAAAATAATAATTATTTTGTATAGAATAGGCATCAAGGTATATTAGTATCTAACTACTGAAATTTAGGCAACAAGCCTATTATCGCTGATATAATGAAATGACATATGATGACATTAAATTTTGTTTGACAGAACGTCACTTTTTTGTCTTCGATTGTTTTGCCTAAGGTTCAAATTGGCTTTTGTATATGAGAGTATAGAAAGATGTTGATTTTACACTTTTTCAAGATTTTTTAAAATATTCTCCACGTACAAACCTTCTCTGGACTTCCACGAATAATTCAAGACCAAAATTAGCCAAATTGGTTCAAACGTTATTGAGTTATGCGCTTACCAACACATTTTGCGATAAATTTTTATATATAAGATAATTAAAAATGGTGTACAAACAATTTTTTGTTTTATTTGAATTAACATTAAATAGCGAGGCAAAGGGAGTCAACTGCCATCTGCCAGCAGATTGGAACATTGCCTTTCAAGATCTTTACGCGAGCGAGACATTGTTTTGATCGTAGAATATATTAATTATTAATATAATAGTTCACTTTCTGCTTTCAATCTTCCGCAGCCAAGACGGCAATGATCCACCACACTGCGACCCGATCTACCAACATATGACGATAATCCTGCGCTTCCTGAAGGACAAAACTCGGCGCAGGCTCGAGTTTCCTGAAATGGCGTTCGTGGAATGCGAGCGTATTGCCAACTTGATACGCCAACGCGATGAGTACAGTTCCCCAATGTACAAACTAATGTGGGATGAGATAGACGCACTTTCCACCACGGTGGAAATTAAGCCTAGCTTCTTATACATGTCCAACGATGTCGTGTGAGTATGTTGCTTTTGGTTATGTATTCAAATCAAATCTTAATTTGTATAGATATTAGTAAGAAAGAGAGATAACACAATTTTAAAGCCCACATGTGACCAAGTATAGCGTGCAAATATACATTCATAATTCTATACATCATAATCAAAATTATTATGTCAAATATTGTAATGTTTCACAAATTGGATCGTTAATAATTTATATTCAATAATACCTTGTACATCAGGAGTTCCCAAGCAGGGGGGCATGCCCCCCTTGGGGGGCGTAGTGGAATACCAGGGTGGCCGTAATCGAGTACTTAAGCGCTCTAGCAAAGACTGAACCCAGAATCGACATACTGGTACAGAAGATGCAAGCTCAAGTATCTCATTAGTATTTAATAATTAAAATAAAACTAGGATATTTACCTAAAGTGAAAGTAATTAATGGTTTTCAAGTGTAGATACATATATCTTCTCTTATTCCTAAAACATAAATATCTACAAATATCTGTATTTTAATTTTAATTCAAAGAAATAATTTAGTAAAAAAGAAATATGTGTTTTTAATGTTTTTAAACTTAAGGGGGCATGAGAATATTATTTTTGAATTGTGGAGGCTCAGTGAAATAAAGGTTGGGAAACCCTGTTGTACATCATAATAATAGATAATAATGTGTTTATAAAATTAATTATTTGTCGAGGTATTTTTAATTAAAATCTTCTAATACCCTTTATTATTGGAAAATGTATTTATTTATTCATCTTCTTACGCTATCTTTACAGACTGAGACCTAGTGCGATAGAAAATTGACTTATTAATAATTATTAAATTGACTTATAAAATTATTTTTATTAATTATTATTACCTAATCTTTTTATAACTTAATTAGTGATATGGTTTTTTATTTAGCTAATACTTTACTATTAATAACTGTTTGATATTATAAATAATATGATAGATACAGTTTTCTTCACCGTTCTTTGTATCTATCAGACCCACTAAACACAACACTGTTTGGTTTGTCACAAACAAACTTAACAATTCACATTACAAAACCACATTCTCTGCTAACATGCAGTTGTATTCTACCATTGGATATATTATAGTAAATTGAAAATGATGGTGTAATTTATGGTAATAATATCAATATTATAAAACAAAACAAATTCTATCAATATTTTTTATCAAATTCATCAAAATAATCAACGCAGCTCATATAAAGTACCAATTATTCGATTCATGTAACATTATAATATCTTGTTTTTTTTTTTAAATCAAAAACTAAGATAAATGTTTATACCTTTTATTTTAACGTTTTTTTTACTATTATCCTTATGACCTGTGCAAATATTTACTTTTGATTTGATATGACATGCTTGAGTAGTACTGTTCTAAAAGATAATGCAATAAGATTCGTAGTGTAGTTCCTGTCCTAATATTATATGTATTTAAAATTTTTCAGTCGACTCACTTTGGAGAAAGTATCTCGAAACAAAACCGAGGCGGAGAAAAAACCGTAAGTATCATACGATATTCGATTATTCAAACGGTTTGATCTGAAACAGAAAAATGCTAAATTATTTATTGCAATAAATAGAGTTACAAGTCACATCAACAGATGTTAATAACACTTAATGTTTATTAGTTAATATTAGTTAATGAAAATATATTATTAGTAAATATTCATACAGATACTATATATATTAGTAAATATACTACATGTTGCGGGAACTCTTAACCTGTCCTTCTTTTAATATATCACCAATCCCAACTAATATTATAAATGCAAAAGTAACTCTGTCTGTCTGTCTGTTACGCTTTCCGGCTTAAACCTCGCAACCGATTTTGATGAAATTTGGTACAGACAATCTTTAGACCCTGAGACAGAACATAGGCTACTTTTTCGAAAAAAGGGATGAAGGGGTTGAAATAGAGGTTGAAAGTTTGTATGGGATATTTTAATTTTAAAAGATAAAACCACGAATCTTTATATTTAAGCACTTGATAAGAAATCATTAAACATTTGTTCTAGCATTTTTGAAATTTCGACCAGCTAGGGGGCGAAATAAGGGTTGAAAATTAGTATGCAAGTTCGTCAAATATCACGCCATAAGAAACAAAAAATCGTTTATTCTAGCATTTTGAACAAAAAATCGTTTATTCTAGCATTTTGAAATTTTTACCAGTGTGCGGGTGAAATAGGGGTTGAATTGAAGATAAGACCATGAATCTTGATACCTTAGACATAAGGGACCAGGATTGACAAAAACTAATTTCACGCGGGCGAAAGCTAGTCATTATATAAATACTAAATATAAAAAAAATCTATATTGTTCACAGAACATCGCCCAAATCTTACATTGTTGTTGCGCCGAAAGTGAATTCGTAAGTAAACTTTTGTAACTATTTAGAGAAATAAAACAGCGGTGCTTGCTTGCTAGCTAGTAAGACTTATATCCGAGACGAAATTAATATATTCAAAGGTTGTGGTCCGAAATTTGCTGGCGGTGTTTGGATGCGCGCTCAACTTGCAATAAACCGTGCATTTCGAATGTTGACAACAAAAATGACACAGATTGCGGACGGTTCGTTTCTATTATTGTGATAATAGAAACGAACCGCATAACGTTATGCTACATTTAAATATTATGTTATTTTTTCTGCTATAATTATAACACTTTATACTATATTTGCTATTTAATTTTAATACCTATCTAAATTTTATATTTACAACATTAAACTGGCCAATTTACGAACGAAATGCACAATCCCGAGCGCATGAAACTCCGAACGTCAATCCTCGGGATCGAGTCTCGCACATTGCTCGGGCTTAAATTAAAATATTGCAGAAAAATAATATCTTCATTTAAATTGAATTTTATAAGTTATAACCTGATTTGCTTATTATAATCTAGTAATTATTGACAACTCAATAAAGTCTATTCAAATAAAGTTTTGGACACACGAAATACAGTTCAATTTTGAATGTCGGTTGTGTAGCGCCATCTTGCCAGTCCACGCTGGATTTGGTGTGATTTGGCAGTTCTTCTCAACTACACTAGATGTCGCTAAGTCAAGCATTTGGTTTCATTTATTACTAGATATTTAACAGTAACAGTAAAAGTTATAATTTTATATTAGGTGTTATCATTTAATTTCTATAACGATATAATTTATTAGTTATATGTTATAACGAACGCGACATATTTTGATTTTGATGCAATTATAGACTAAAGACTATTTTTACTTATACTCATTGTGGTGATCCAATAATACTAGTATAGTAATAATAGTTATTTAGTTATAAGAATAATTGTAACTAAAGGTTGTTAGAAATAAATGGGTTTTATTATTATTTACTAGTGAGTGCAAAATAAGAAATATTTAGTATGACCATACTTTTTATACAGAAGGTTTGCTTATTTTCTTTACAAAGTACTTTGTATTATTGATTGATACAACCTTTTTTATACTCATTATTAAATAATAATTGTCACTACTTTAATTGTAGGGCTCCCAGCACTTCAAGGTGTTTCCAGAATGGAACGACACCCAAAATATCAAAGGCTCAAAAAGTAATTGAAAAGAAAACAAATATGGTTAAATCATTGGATAGAGTATTCATTGTGAAATCGCTAGAAAATATTTACAGTTTTATTGAGAAGAATGAAAAAGGCGTTTCATTTCTAAACGCGACAGAAAGTCAATGTAAATTCTTATTAAGTGCATGTGCTATGGCCAGGAATCCGAAGGTGTATGATGCTTTTGACGATGATAGTAAGAAATATCTAAGCAAAATATGCGAAGCATTGAAGGAGAATACAATGTTCAACATAAAAACGCATTTGGATAAGATGCAAAAGGACAGATTAAGGTAAAAAAAATGTAATCTGACGCAAGTGATTATTGAGTCACTGAATTTGTAGGATTATGTGATTGACTTTTGTTTTTGTAATGTGAAAGACATAGACACAGACAAGAATATTCAGAAACAAGAAGTATTTAATAAACGACTTGAAAAGCTAAAAAAATATTTAAGTAACCCCTACAAGAATATCTCTTGACAGAATTAGAAGTAAATTTAAATTTGTAATTAAAATTAAATAAACTTACAAAATATAAATTGTCGCAACGGGTATCCATCATGTATGACGAAAGTGCCTCTTTTAACAGCGACGTAACGAAGACTCACTTATCAAAAACAGAAAAATAAATAGATTTTATCTGGAAAATAAAGTTTTAACTGCATTTACACTGCGAAAACTGCCATTATTACTAGCGATATAAGAGCTGTGTTTAAATTGTCAAGTCATTACACTTACCACAATGTCGTATGTACACGCCATGTGAAGATTTATGTCTACTTTTGAAACCCATTCCTATTGCAAATGACAGAAAAGCGATCTAAAAGTCGAACAGTCTAGCTTGGTACGGCGTTTAATATACAATGATCTAACAACTTCAGTATTATAACGAGAAACGCTCAAGATGTAAATAAATAAATATTAATAACACTAATTAGTCTACTCCAAAGTAAGGCTTGTGTTATAGGTAGTAATGGCAATAATGACTGTTTTGTAATAACGAATAACACTGTTGTGTTATTTTCCTATAACTGTTATTGTAAACTGTTATCTGTTATCCTGTTATATTGCTGTTTTGACAAATGTTGTTGAGTACGATTGTTATTGTTATTATAGCTAGTTATTCTTAACAATGAACTTTCCTTCATACTTTTTCAAGCTTAGGACTGTCAGAATATTAGGCAGTAATTTAAATAACTTAAAACTATTTAATCAATATAATATTCTGGTGTATTTAAAAGTTCATTGATCTGTACATAATTTGTTATTTACATTCAATACTTACATGCAATATTCTTCCATTTCCATTTATTTACAATATCTCCTCTAATTATTTATTAGTTACTTCAAAAGTACACGGCACTAATTATTGCAACGAATAGGTAATTTAATTTGCATTCGCGATCACACAACGGCAAATCCAAACACGACACTAATCATTGCAACGATCACACAACTGCAAATAATGCGTAACTAAAAAAATGACAACAGCTTAGGCACCAGCAAGCCAGCAACAGTTTACCTAATTGTTATTTCAAATCACACTGTAAATCAAAATGAGTCTAATTGTCATACGCGCGAAGGTACAAAATTGTGAATTTGGTATTAGTAAAATTACTATAAGAAATAAACAAATAGGAACTTTATTTCCTCGTGAGAAAGGTTAATATTATAAGAATAAGCAGTCAGGCAACAGAGCGAGCGCCTACGCCTACACAACGGCTTCAAGTGGCAACAACAACAATGCGACTAGGCGATTCTTTTGTCAACAGCAACATCAGGATAACAGTATAAGCTGTTATTAAATAATGTGTTATTCGTTACGGGAAAATAATTCATTATATTATGTTATTGAAATAACGATCATTACTAGTTATAGGATCTAAGGTAACTGACAGACGGATATACGGCAACACCTTGAATCCAGTGTAATAACCATTCGACGGCAGAGGACATCAAATATAGGAAAATACAAATACTTTCAATTTATATTAATCAAAAACAAGAGTCGGTTTTATGATTGTGATTAGACATTACACAGTGACATGGATGATTATTACATCAAAATATTTTTAATGGCAATATTTTTCAGGACTGTAATTATAACAAGAGTGCCGAAAGAAATGCCCAAAGCTACCAGGTAAAATTTCAAGATTTTTTTTATTGATCATCGTTATAAATATTAGACTGAAACTATAGGTAATCAAAAATGTATTACTATAAAACATTAATTTTTTAATTATTACAGGGAATACCTTTAAGACTACTCCCATTTTCTCTGTTATTCTATAATAATAGATAGTAAAATTTTAAGTATTTTTCAATTTGATATTGTTTATATATTAAATAAATATATATATTTACATACTATATGAACCCACAATTCTATATCTGCGAAATTTCTTATGAATATTCTAAATATTAATGTGACTTAGAATGAAATGAAGTAATGAGTAAATCATCTAGATATCATATTTGAATTTGTGGTGCTTTCGTTAATTCATATGACGTAATTTAAGGCTCGACATGTTTTTAATATCCCTAACTTGCGGGAGTAAATCATCTCGATTTGCAGTCTTTAAATATTCAATCTTCTATAAATAACAAGTTAAAGATTATTTTCCAATATTGCGGTTCTTCCGTCAATTTGTATGACGTAATTTAGTGTACACGGACCAGGCTAACAAGTTGTTATCTAATCATTTTGTTTTGTAGACAATCTAGAGTTATTTTAAACGTCTCTCTAACTTGCGGGAGTAAATCATCTCGATTTGCAGTCTTTGAATATTCAATCTTCTATAAATAACAAGTTAAAGATTATTTTCCAATATTGCAGTTCTTTCTTCAATTCATATGACGTAATTTAGTATACACGGATCAGGCTAACATGTTGTTATCGAGTCATTATGTTTTATAGACAATCTAGATATTTTAAACATCCCTAATTTGCGGGAATAAATCATCTAGATATGCAGTCTTTGAATATTCAATCTTCTATAATAACAAGTTAAAGATTATTTTCAAATATTGCGGTGCTTCCGTTAATTCGTATGACGTAATTTAGTGTACACGGACCAGGCTCAACATGTTATCTAATCATTTTGTTTTGTAGACAATCTAGAGTTATTTTAAACGTCTCTAACTTGCGGGAGTAAATCATCTAGATATGCAGTCTTTGAATATTCAATCTTCTATAATAACAAGTTAAAGATTATTTTCCAATATTGCGGTGCTTCCGTCAATTCATATGACGTAATTTAGTATACACGGATCAGGCTAACATGTTGTTATCGAGTCATTATGTTTTATAGACAATCTAGATATTTTAAACATCCCTAATTTGCGGGAATAAATCATCTAGATATGCAGTCTTTGAATATTCAATCTTCTATAATAACAAGTTAAAGATTATTTTCCAATATTGCTGTGCTTCCGTCAATTCGTATGACGTAATTTAGTGTACACGGACCAGGCTCAACAGGTTATCTAATCATTTTGTTTTGCAGACAATCTAGTTATTTTAAACATCTCTAACTTGCGGGAGTAAATCATCTAGATATGCAGTCTTTGAATATTCAATCTTCTATAATAACAAGTTAAAGATTATTTCCCAATATTGCTGTGCTTCCGTCAATTCATATGATGTAATTTAGTGTACACGGACCAGGCTGAATATGTAGTTATCTAATCATTTTGTTTTGTAGACAATCTAGGGTTATTTTAAAAATCCCCAACTTGCGGGCATGGAATTGCAAAAATATTCAGGCCCGGTCGCAGAGTGCTGACGTGCTGTAAGTATTCGTTTTGTTCAAGTGAGAATCCTTATATGAGCTAAAAAAAATTTTTTTTGCAAATATTATTTTTTAGTTTCTTTTTCCCATATTGCATGTGTCGTTTCGTTTGCACTGTCTGTATGCAAGATATGTACTTAAACGATTGCATTTTTCGCTTCAGTTGTCGTATTTGTATTGTGTAAAATCGCACCTTGAATAAATTTTCAGGGTATCTGATATCAATTCAATTGTACATGCAACTCGTACTCTTTAAGTGCCGACCTAATGATTTTTTCTATTAGTTACACAATTGAATTGCTGAGTCAGTTCTTTTTTTTTCGTCAATATCTCATTAAACCACAGAAGCTTTTATTAGCCCATATTTGACAGTTTCCTTTTGATTACATAATACCTGGTCGTATAAGGCTCTTCAACAACTATTATTTTGTGAGCTTTGCTTATGCAGGTTTCTACGCACGCTGGAATGTTTTTGATCGCACGTTTTGTCATCGTAAGTTGAACCGTTCATTCTTTTCGTTTATGCATAAAGCTAAATATAATTAGCTTTGATTTGTTTTTACTATAAGAAGATAATTTCTGTATTTTGGTTGATGTTAAGGGTTCGAGTTTTCTTGACTAGATCCCATAAGCTTATAAATACTTCACTCAGTTTTTAATGTCATATATACACAACTTGTATATTATAATGTTACTTAATTTATAAATTTATAATAGAAGTAGGTACTTCATTTCTCTTTCTTATTTTATTCCTTGACATTATATAAGAAATTTTACCGCATTGTTTTTATATTGACATTAAACAATGAAAAGGACAACAATATGTTCAACGATTTATCGTTTATTAGAAACACAACATAAACCCCACTATATAAGTCCGTTTCAATATTACATTACGGGCAAACACTTAATTCAGTTGTACTTGTTAAAACACTTAAATGGTATGGACAATAATGGTCAACTAATTAGAAAAAGCAACAAATCAGTATGAATATATTCAAGTCCAAACACCTATCATTAACAGATAGCTAGAGATATACTACAAGGTTTATCTCTAACGAAATGTATGAAAAGTTCCTTACAGATTTTTTTTATATACATAAAGAGGATTTATACGAAACCCACCTCCCTGAATATGAAATGAGAAAAAAACGTTTCGGTTTTAATTTTATTTGAATTTGTTAAATTTATTTTAATGTACCTACGCACGTTCACGATTATGTAGTTATTTGTGTGCTTTCAATTTAAATTTGTTTCGAAATCGATAAGTGCCTGTAAAGGCTTAAGTTGAATGAACACTATTTTAAAGTTACATATGAAAAAACAACTCAAGAAAACTTCTCATTTCCGTGGGATTTAAACCCTGTATTTAACTAGCAAGTATAGTCAGAGGCCGAATGATCCCAATCCCACCCGAGTCGATAATTTTTCTTGGGTTATATTTATAAGTTAGAAATAGATATATATCTCACCGGAAAATAACAAGATCCGTAAGTTCATCAATCTACTAGGAAGCTTATAAACTTTCGTAGGATTCTAAACGGGAGATAAATTGTAATATTTTACGTTCACGTTTTCGTAAATTTACTGAACGCACTCGTAAAATAATAAGTAAGCAATAACCAAACGCTACGCGCGATCTGATTGGTTGACTGTCACGTGTCACTTTAAATAGAGCAAAGTAGTGTTCATTAGTGTGTTTTGTAAGATTATATATATATATACACTTTATTGCACATAAATTTACAGTACGAATCATAATAATAAAATGTAGTTCACAAAGGTGGACTTATTTGTAATAGAAATTTCTTCCAGCGAACCTGTAAGTGTGTATCTAATATTAATAGTGAGAACCTCAAAGCAAGAGACAGAGTTATACATAATTTAAATGAGCAATAGAATAATAACTTGTGCAATTTTACCTAGAATATTTTTAACTAACTTACATAGGTACAATAAATAAATACTACATAAATTGCTTACTGTATATACATAAATATATACATGCATATTTATACCTACATACATACATATAAATACTATATATACACATATACATAATACATACATACTTAATTAATAATATAACAGATATATAGAATGATTATTCCTGTATTTTAGCTAGTAACTGTTAAATAGCTTATTGAAACTGATAATAGCAATCTCAACTCACTACAAGCATTGCCACTATGAACATTGACCAATCAGAGAGCAGTGTGTTATTTTACGTATTTCAAAGATGGCGTATATTTAAAAGAGTTTCCGTGATTGGTCGAACCATATAAAATCTTACGAATAGATATCATTAATTGATAAATTTACGAAAATGTGGACGTAACATATTACAATTTATCTCCTGTTTAGAATCCTACGAAAATTTATAAACTTCCTAGTAAATTGATAAACTTACGGATCTTGTTATGTTCTGGTGACATATACATATATATTGACCGACAGTGCTACCGATTTCGATACCGGTGAGAGGAAGCCGAACAAGAAGCTAAGCGTCAAACCCAGCACTGCCAAAAGCTTGCCTCCGGAGGAACCCGAACCATCTGACAAAAGGAATAAAGAGGAGAATGAAGGAATCAAAAAACGCTCCCTGAGCTTGCCTCGAAACGGCGACATTGAGAAAGCGAGCGATGGTAACAAGTTGCAATATAATCTGCCGAGCTCCACGCGTAAAGCAAGGTTAGTGGCAGCTATGTCGGTCCCATTGAAGAGCGATATTGCCGAAAGGTTAGTTTGCAAGCCCAAATACGTTTTATAACAACTGAACTCTACAGGCAGATGGAATGCATTACAGTGTGGGAATTTCTGATAGAAAATGAAAAAAGTATTCGTATTTTCTCCTAACATACGTGAAAATCGTCACGGAGTAATCTGTTATTCACAAATAACGTTTTTATTTATAAAACAATATCTTTACGTAATCGCACCGATTTTGTTTTGTTACAAATAAGTGTTGTTTAGTCTATGGTATTTCATGACTACAATATTCTATGACGTGCCTAGAGTAAGTTTGCAACATATGCGCCATCTATGACTAGTTCGCAATACATGTTAATATGTGCGCGGAAAGTCCCTCATTGCACTCCCAACTGCTAAATTGTAATTTGCAACTAACATGAATATGCTTGATTAGGGGTCATCCATAAATTACGTCAGACGAATTTCGTAATTTTTTGCCCCTCCCCCCGTCCTTGTCACAGCTAGTCACATTTGTGAGACTCTCCGCCCCCTAGTGTGACGTCACAAATTTTGAAATGATAGAAATTATTGAATGATAAAAGCGGTTACGAAATCAGTTTTATTTTCATTTTAATAAAATTAACATCAAATCAATTAACAAAACAGAAAACGATTACTTATATTAAATAAGTATATGGTCATTTCATGATTTTCTTATTATATTTTTCAAAATCACGTACTATAATCAATTAGAAAAATAGTACGTTTCGGGAGTACCCCTATTAATAGATAGAAGAAGATACTATTCCTTCATTTGTTTATGAGAGTATACAGACTTTACAATAAAAGTTATTATTTACAGCACTTTTCATACTAATAGTAATAATTTTGCGTTTTAACAGTTACCTTATAATAGATTTTGAAATGTGACGTCACGAAATTGAAGATCCCTCCCACCCCCTTGTCACACTTCGTCAACCCCCTCCCTCCCCCTAACCGTGTGACGTAATTTATGGATGGGCCCTTATGTACTTTTTAGTAAAGCTTATACTAACATAAGCAAGCTATGGGAAGATGTTTTTAGTCGATTGCCATTGAAGTGGTCAACAATTTGCTTGTCTTTTATTGCTTATACTTCTACCTACTCTACCTTCTCTGTGGTCTAGTAACTGGCTGATCTGAAGGTCAACACTTTTGCCCTTGTTCAGGAGTTTTAATATTTGGTTGGTGGTTTATGTTTTTCAGATCATTTCAATAATTCTTCGATAGTTGAAGGATGCTGGAACGGCAAGCTTGTACACCCATTTTTTATCACGTACTGTAATGAAACCTATGTCGAAATCATCGTAATTTTCTGGAAAGCCACTATCAAAAAAAGAAAACAATTATTAAGTTGTCATTCAATAGTTATAATGTTTTGAATACAAAAAGTGAGGTTATGTTTATAGATTTTTGTTCTTTGTAACTGATCATTTTTAAGCCTTATACCTATAAAACATCTTACTAAGAATGAATATGAGTTACAGAACACGTAGCAAACAGCAACAAAAATATTAGACATTGGAATATGTAGATAATGCATCAAAATTATATTAGTTACTGTTCTACATATCTAACTTATCAATAATAATAATGTATAATGATTAGAGATCGGATAATCGGATGCATATTTACCTAAAGTTAATTTTTGGCTCACAAATTATGGAAGCGGCTTTTTAAAATATATTTTGTTAAATAAAAATCCCGGGAAAATACGGGACTGAAAATTTAACGTAGTGATATTGTTTGAAAATTACTAAATTAGCACGTGGTATTTATTTTCAAAAGACCGAGACTCCGGGTTCATTCATACAACTATGCATACGTATTTATATGAAGTTAAGTTTCAGTTCCCCGTGCGATTTATGAATGTACGATTTATTACATGAAGAGTGTTATACGAAAGTAGTGAGCTAGTTTGACTAAAACAATAATCAATTAAATAATTGAATAAAAAAACAGAAATGGTGAAAAATTTTATTTAAAAAAACAATAAAAAGCCGTTTCCATACTTTGTCTTAAACTAACTTTAGGTAAATATGCATCCGATTATCCGATCTCTAATAATGATGTACTCAAAATCGAAGAGAAAGATAATTCTTCGATATCAGTCAAAGTATAGTTTAAAGCAAAGTTTTTTGTATTAAAAAACACTGTGCTACCATTTGCATTACATAAATGTAAAGATTCAAAATATATAATAAAATTCACAAAAAATCGATTTCATTTAATCGATTAATACATTTTTCTTCTATGTAGTACTGATAATCGTGTTGCGTTTTGTTTTCGTAATGCGTTTTGTTTCCGGTTTTGCGCTACTGATTTTAATTTGTATTATATGATTTAAGAAAAGTTGAAATTGTAATCTGATAAATGCAAAATAGTGTATTTTAAATGTAAAAGATATTGCATAAACATGGCCCTGGTACATGACAAAAAGTAGCCTGTACATGAACTGCCGTTCTGCTTTGCTTCCATATTTCTACCAGACGTGAACAAGGCCAAGAGGGTTGTTAGTGGTACTGTCGCTTTCGTTTCTTACGTCACACACTTTCTCTTGTTGAGTATATAGCTAGAAAATTAATTAAAACAGGTAAATACTATTTTTCTCAGAATGATGTCACAAATGGGCTGGGAAGGCGGTCCTTTGGGTGTTAGAGGGGATGGCATCACAGAGCCGTTGATGCCAGCATTACATCTTGTAAGTGTGCGGTTATTTTCTTTAATTATCTAAGGCTGATTATAATAATAATAATAATAATAATAATTTATTTCAGATTCATCATCCATATAATTGTTAGTACATTTGTAAACTTAAAAATTAGTGTTAGTAAATTAAACTAATTTAAATTAAATTAAATCAAATTAAATCATACTAAATCAAATTAAATCAAATTAAATCAAATCAAATGAAATTAAATCAAATTAAATCAAAATAAATCAAATTAAATTAATTTAAATCAAATCAAATCAGATTAAATTAAAATAAATAAAATTAAATCAAATCAAAAAATCAAATACAATCAATAAAATCAAATGAAATTAAATTAAATCAAATTAAACGAATAATTTAAATATTATATATTGCTATTTGTAATCCAATTCTCGTAAGGGGGCGTTCAAGTATTACGTAACGCAATTTGGGGGGAGGGGGCTCTCGTAAAACGTTACGATGCGTTACAGGGGCGGGTCTTTCTTACAACACGTTACGTAACATTGTTTCTTTTTTTTTTTTAATAAAATATTTGGGAATTTAAACTCTCAAATTGGCAACCATTTTCGTTTACGTTTTACCGGCAATCCCTCGATTGTATTAGTCTGGTCGTCATTTTTAATTTTTTCTCGCAGTTGGCAAATATTTTCGTTTATATTTCACGGGGAATCCCTAGATTGTATTGTACGTCATTTAATGTTCTTTTCGTTGTCAGTATTCGTTAGTGTTTATGTATACCAAGGATAAATTATCAATATATAAATGACATTATAAAAATATATATTGTTTTTTTTTTTTATTCCATACGGTGGCAGACGAGCAAATGGCCCACCTGATGGTAAGTGGTAACCATCGCTCATGGACATCTGCAGTGCCAGGGCACAGCTGAGCCGCTGCCTACCTGGAGAGAAGTTCTCTTTTTAAGCCTCGTTTGAAGTTAGACATATCGTCGCGCTCAGGAAACACCGCAGCTGGGAGCTCATTCCAGAGTTTGCATGTACGCGGAAGGAATGAACGCTGAAACCGAACTGTACTAGACAAGATCGGTTCCAGGTGATTGAATATACGATATTGAATATACGATACATTATATTATTATTAAACAAGTATGACATAGAATTGGTATATATAGTTATCATAAGTAGTGAGTTTTAGATTATTTTCATGAGTTACCCCCCTCTCCTACTTTTGCAGTGCGCGACAGAGTTTATAATGTACATAAAATCAATTTGTTCTACTTAGGAATACCAATATGGAAGCAAAATAAATGAAATGAAGTTAGCGAACGAACGAACTGTCTACATATTCGTTTAACCATCAGCCTAAAAAAAGTATTTATATATTACCTTTTGCAAATCAACATATAATACAATCTTACATTCATAAGTCCATTGTTTTGTCTAGTTATTTATTTTATTATTTACTTATGTATTTTATTGCATTTGTGTATTATGCTACATTACATTGCATTAAAAAAAAAATATCAATTATTTAATATATTTTTTCTTAGTTGTCAATACAATTACGTGTCATCTCACCACTCTACTACTTCTACTGGTATGGTTTGACTGGAAGAACTCTCTGGTAGAGATCAGACTACCAATTGTAAATTTATTTTAATCTTATCTTGCATGTATGAGGAATGTTATGAAAGTAGATGAAGCGAAAGAGATATGTAAGGACCGTAGCAAGTGGAAGGACGTAATCTCTGCCTACCCCCGTGGGAAAAAGGCATGAGTGTATGTATGTATGTATGTATTATGTTTTTACCTTATGTACAGTGAAGTGTACCTTTTTTTTGTGGGGGGGAAATGCGACCTTATGCACCATGACACCGCGCTTGCAAGGCGCGGCCGTGACAGTGAAGTGTACCTAAATACATAATGTCGAACTGATCATTGTATATATCCCCAAAGTATATAAGACTTATATTGTCAGAAATCTATATACAGGTGTCCCAAAAACGACACGTCACAGTGACACTGGAGTTAGGCCAGCACAAGAGGCATCGAACAAGCCTAACATGACCTCAGTAAAAGTTGCTCGGTTTTCAAGATATTTCCAATTTAAACTTTTTCTAAATTTTCAAGTTTCTTAACATGTTCAGTGCTAGCATTATGTTAGATAGCCCTCAGGTTTCCATTTTTCTTTTGCACTCTTGTTGCGAATAGTTGCTTAAGATGATAGAAGTGTTATTTCGTTGACAACTTATGTAAAATGTGGAAAAATACTGGATTGAACTTGAAAAAAATTGAACAACGAAAAATAACTTTCAACTTTGATCACTTGCCGTGAAAAAAATTTCAAAGAAACTAAATGAGCAAATAACTTTAAAAACTTGCATGTGTTATGCCAATTCCAAAATGGTATAACACATGTATCTTATTGGTTTAATAAGTTTACAGTAAATGCTCGAACTGTCTCCCTTGAACTCTAATACATAAGTGACATCGCCTAATAAAATTACGGCTCAATGTTCTTAAGCTGATTTCTGATATGGTGCGAGCTGCATCGAATACACGTCGCCGTAACTCTTCTTCGGATCTTATTGGTTTCGCATAAACTTTGTCTTTTAGACAACCCCAATAAAAGAAATCTAAGGGATTTAGATCCGGGGAACGCGGTGGCCATGAAATTGGCCCCTGTCGCCCAATCCATCTTTCGGGGAATGCGTTGCTTAGGTACTGACGTACTGGTAAGGCATAGTGTGCTGGGCAGCCATCTTGTTGGAACCACATCCTTCGTCTCAGCGCCAACGGAGTATCTTCCAATAATACAGGAAGGTTGTTTCGCAAATGTTCTAAATAATTTTGTCCATTCAGAACAGGCGGCAACTCGACCGGTCCCAATATTTGACCGTTGAAAATTCCCGTCCACAGATTAATTTTAAATTGGTACTGTGATCGGTCTTCTCTTTTTTCATGTGGGTTGTCTAATTGCCAGCTATGGATGTTGTGCAAATTGATATACCCATCCCTTTTGCAGGCTGATTCGTCGCTCCATAACACTTCATTGAAGAAATTTGGATTTTCTCTCCATTTCTGAATCATTGTCCGGCAAAACTGGACACGCGCAGCGTAGTCCGCCGGAAGCAGTGTTTGGACGCGTTGGATATGGTAGGGATGGTATTTGTGGCGTTTTAAAATTCGATGTGCCGAAGATTTGGGAACACCAGTGCGGCGTTCAATAATTCGCACTGAAGTTCCTGGCTCCTCTCGTACTTGCTCTAACACCACGTTGTCGTCAACAGTCCGAGGTCTTCTTCTGAGTGACTCACTCCAGGTAATCTGCCATCACGATAAGCGTTCACAACTCTTAAGATCACTTCGTAAGTCGTCGGATTACGGTTTGGATATCTTTCGGAGTATAATCTTGCAGCCAATCTTGCGTTGTACGAAACATTGCCTCGATTGGAAACCTGCCTGGTTTCGCCGTAAATCAAGTGCATGTCCGAGTAGTCACGGTGAGTGTATTGGGTACCACGATTTGCCATCGTTAATAAGACAGTTCCGTAAAGCAATATCAGTGTCCAACAGAGCGCCGAGTTGTCGTTCAAAACAGAAATCAGAGTCAGAGAGAAAAGCCAAGTCGATTTAAATTAAGGAATACACGGAAACAAGGAACGCAGAGATTAACACGGTTGTCGTACGAAACGCAAGGTAACGAACTGTCGTAACAACTTGATTTGCAGTGCAGGGCCATAAGAATTAAAAACTACAACCCCTCTTTCTTCTCCATTTCTTTGAAAAGATGATAACGACACGTACGTCAAAAACAAAGCTATTTGCTTACAATATCTAGCCGACAAAAGGGTAATAAACTATCCTTATCTTTCATTCTCATGCATTTGACAAACAAAAAAGCTAATAGATAACAATAACAATGCCTTATCGTTGCGCGTGACATTATTTTTTTACCTGCTAGCGGTAGCTTCCGGGGTTCCTAGTATTAGTGAAGCATTAAAAAATCGTATAATATTAAAATAAGACACATGTGTTAATACCATTTTGGAATAAGCATAAGACATGCAAGTTTTTAACGTTATTTGCTCATTTAGTTTCTTTGAATTTTTTTTCACGGCAAGTGATCAAAGTTGAAAGTAATTTTTCGTTGTTCAATTTTTTCAAGTTCAATCCAGTATTTTTCCACATTTTACATTAGTTATCAACGAAATAACACTTCTATCATCTTAAGCAACTATTCGCAACAAGAGTACAAAGAAAAAATCGAAACCTGAGGTCTATCTAACGTAATGCTAGCACTGAACACGTTAAAAAACGTGAAAATTTTGAAAAAGTTTAAATTGACAATATCTTGAAAACCGAGCAACTTTTACTGAGGTCATGTTAGGCTTATTCGATGCCTCTTGTGCTGGCCTAACCCCAGTGTCACTGTGACGTGTCGTTTTTGGGACACCCTGTATATACAGGTTAAATAATAAAAAGTCGAATATCTCGAAATGGGTTAAGTTTAGGGTAGGGTGTTTCATAGTGAAATAAGTCACAAATGATGGGTACTCCACGCCCTTAACGGATCTAGCACGACTTTTGCTGTTACCCTGTATATAAAAATCAATGCCACTTTTCGTTGTAATGTTATAACTCAACAATGCCTTTACCGATTTGGCTAATTTTGGTCTTGAATTATTCGTGGAAGTCCAGAGAAGATTAGTACGTGAAAAGAGTACGAGAAAATTTAATAAAAATCTAGAAAAAGTGTAAAATCAACATCTTTCTATACTCTCATATACAAACAATTTATATTAATACTTAAATACCAAATCATTATTTCTGATTTGATCGCGCTAAGAAATTCTGAACATAACTCTTTCCGTTTCCTTTTGCGTGATTTTGAACCTTATTATAAGGCTCCTTTTAATCGACACTGGCAACATTGTTATATGTATCTCAAACAATTTGAACCTTTGGCAAAACAATCGAAGACAAAAAAGTGACGTTCTGTCAAACAAATTTAATGTGTCATTCCATTTTATCAGCGATAATTTATGCTTTGTTGTGTTTATATTTTCCAAAATATTGTTTGATTTATTGCTTTGTGTTCATATTTTCCAAAATATTGTTGAGTTGTTGAGTGAAGGTAAAATGCCACAAGCAAGACGACCAAACATGGCCGGCGACTGCGTAATACAAATCAAATCAAATAGTAATGTAAATGCGTGGGACAGGACAACGTTTGTCGCGTCAACTAGTAACTTAAATATAAAAAAAATACTCAAAGGTAGTTTTTTGCTTATTTATTCATATATACCGACCAAGTATTACTCCAACGCTCATTCAACATTTAGTGCTTTCCTGCGATCTTTCTTAAATCGCCGGTTAAACTTGAGAGACACCTAGTGACGTTGTATTCTCCGAGGACATGGCTGCCACTCGAGGACCTTTTCGCCAAAATGACCATCAGACCTACGAGTAATATGCTCTATTAACGCAATTCTTCGGGCCATGTCGATGTTCCGAATTCTGCATCCGTTTTCATTATTTCTGATTTGATCGCGCTAGGAAATTCTGAACATAACCCTTTCCGTTTCCTTTTGCGTGATTTTGAACCTTATTATAAGGCTCCTTTTAATCGACACTGGCAACATTGACAATTCAAAGATTTTCAATCACAACTTAATCTCATTAATGCAGTGTTTGTTTTGAAATATTGTATATGTATCTCAAACACCATTCAATAAAACTTACATTTCATTGCAGAAGGCCGGAGCAGGCTTAGGCCATGTTCCTCCCGAGAGTGAATCTGTTGCAAACCGGGAAAAACAACGGCAACATGCTTCGAGGTTCCGTTACCACTTGCTGCAACAAGTACTTACGTTGCTGACCACAGAGTCCAATGAGCACGAGGTGAAGTACAACCATGCTTTGACGAAGAGCGATAAAAATTTGATCAAACGGTTGCTAGGTACACTTTCGAACAGGAGCCTCACTTGTCCAGATGAGATGTGTGCAGAAGTGTTGGGACGTATCATGCGTGTACTTGACAGGCAACCTGATTTGAAGATATCTTCCATTATGTCTGATCCAAAGTAAGTGTTTTTAATAAGTTTATTTCCGTTGGTCATCTTTTAAAAAAATTCTCATATTCTGAAAAGATAGCAAGATTAGTCGCTATTTAAAAACACAATATTTACTCAGCATATTTAACAAAATTACTGACTCTAATGTTCAAGAAAAAAAATACAAACATTATTCGCGTGTAAATAAGACCTGAGGCTGATTTGACAAACATGATCGCTTCGCATCGTTAAAGCAATGGATGTATCCTATTGTATCTCTACACAATAAACACAAAATTATATAGTCTGTTCTTTCATTAAAATCGTAGGAGCCTAACAATGATCGGGCTCGAAGGACCATTGTATGTCACACACCGTCTCTATCAAATGCACACGAGCAGTCATCATACATTATAGTTCTACGGTAGATTTCCTGAATTCAATTTCTTAAAAATATCGTTCACTCTATATTCGTCTTTCCTCAGATTTACCGGAATTTTACGGATTTTTTTTCAGATGTGTAACTCTTAAAAAAGTGGTCTCGAGCATGACCCAAACACCACAGGCCCCGAGTGTGGCCGCACGTCCACCCGCCGACCTCCCAACCACTCGCATAAAACAGAAGTGCAACGAGCTACCATTGCATCTGAACCGAGAGTGGAATGCGTTAGTCGGCCATATCCAGAACCCACAGTATGCTGTGCGTAACGCTGTGAAATTTGGACATAAAGTGGCCGTGCTACACAAAATCCTTCTCTTCATACGTGGCAATAAAGCCGAAGATAAAATAATATCGGAGTACCCACTAAATACTCAACAAATAGATTATATAAAAGAAGTGATTGCGAAGCTCAACCAAAAATGCAAGCCTTCGTACCCAAGTCCCATAGAAAATTGCATTGTCAATGAAATGCTGCTGACAGTTAGACATATGTTGGAAGTTATTTTTGAAACTAAAAAGTAAGTATTACCAAATAGTTTTATAGAACACTAGCTGTCCTGTTTTATTGGATATTTACTGTAGAAATTATTTATTTTTCTACATCAGTGGTTCCCAAACATTTTTGTGTCGTAGTCCCTTTGTCAAGTTTTCCGGTTTTGGGTAGACCTCCTACTTACCTGATATTGAATGCCTACATTCTTACAACGTACAAAATTTTATAAACATACTAGCTTTTGCCCGCGACTTCGTCCGCGTGGAATAGTGACTTCCGGCAGATTTTTGGTTAACCAACAACATATTTATATTTATATTTGAATAAAGATTAATATTATTATGTTGATACAACTTAAACAAATTATTTCGACCAAATTTGGTACCATAAAAACGGTCATTGTGACTAAACCTTAAAAGATAGACATATGCCGTCGCGGACTTTTTTTTAGATCATGTATAGAGGAATAATTCTTTCATACATATTTTTTGTGTATCTTGAACCGTTTTCGCAGTGCACGCAAAGAAAGCCTTCAAAAATGAATAATTTTCCCCGTTTTTTACACATTTACCGCTCTGTCTTTGCTCCTATTGGTCATAGCGTAATGTTATTTAGCCTATAGCCTTCCTCGATAAATGGACTATCCAACAAAAAAAGAATTATTCAAATCGCACCAGTAGTTTCGAAGATTAGCGCGTTCAAACAAACAAACAAACAAACTCTTCAGCTTTATATATTAGTATAGAAGTATAGATATAGATATAATTACTTTTTTACTTCATAGGTGTTTTTATAAATAGTGTATATGTCTTTATATTAAGCGATAGTATAATGCTAATTAATAGGTACTATCAGTGTTTTTTGAGATCTAATATCGTGGACACCCATTTTCAATTAATGGACCCCCATTTTCATTTAATGGACCCCCATTTTCATTTAATGGACCCCCATTTTCATTTAATGGACCCCCATTTTCATTTAATGGACCCCCATTTTTTTTTCGCTAACGTAGACCCTTTGCAGGTTATCATAGATCCCTAGGGGTTAATATAGATGAAGGTAAGGCTAATTGCCTCACTAAAGCTTGTTGTGCTCAATAGCTCGAGAAGTATTTCGTACCGGTCCACGGCACTTTATATGGCGCAGGTTTGAAGTACCCGCAATCGTCGAGCATGTATGAGGAATGTTATGAAAGTAGAGGAAGCGAAAGAGATATGTAAGGACCGTAGCAAGTGGAAGGACGTAATCTCTGCCTACCCCCGTGGGAAAAAGGCGTGAGTGTATGTATGTATGTATGTATGTTGGCCACATATGTAATAATACTCTCATCTTTGGACAGGAGCTCACCAGTACCGAGTTCTATCTCTAGACCATATTCAATAAAGAACGACATGTATCATTGACTGACAGGATATTTTGAATCTGCTTGATTCCTTAGTGCTTCATAGACCTATAACCTGGTTATGCAGCCTCTATCTCTTGTATTACGGGGAATCCACCGATGAATTATTAATATTGATTCCTGCTGCCAGGTTATTATAGACCACTTTGGGAATCGCTGTTCTACATTAAAGATATTTCAAATTCTTATATACAAACACATTTCATTCAAAAACAATCACATAAGCTTGTTTCTATATTAGGGGTCATCCATAAATTACGTTACACGAATTTCGTGATTTTTTGCCCCTCCCCCGTCCTTGTCACAGCTAGTCACATTTGTGAGACTCCTCCCCCCTAGTGTGACGTCACAAATTTTGAAATTATAGAAATTATTGAATGGTAAAAGCGGTTTCGAAATCAGTTTTATTTTCATTTTAATAAAATTAACATCAAATCAATTAACAAAACAAAAAACTATTACTTATATTAAATAAGTATATGGTCATTTCGTGATTTTCTTATTATAGGTATTTTTCAATATCACCTACTAAAATCAATTAGAAAAATAGTACGTTTCGGGAGTAGCCCTATTAATACAGCACTTTTCATACTTATAGTAATAATTTAATGTTTGTGTTTTATCAGTTAGCTTATAAGCTAACTGATAAAACACAAACATTATAATAGACTTTGAAATGTGACGTCACGAAATTTAAGATCCTCCCACCCCCTTGTCACACAATGTCACACTTCGTCAACCCCCTCCCTCCCCCTAACCGTGTGACGTAATTTATGGATGGCCCCTTAACCATTAATTGGATTGATTTTCACCATCCACATTTACAAAATATCCAAGTCTTGTGTTTGTTGACAATATTTGATTTTTAAAGACATGAATCCAATAATATACAGTCATTTGAAGACACAAGTTAGTGATGTCTCAATCTTGTATCTCCATGTAAAATATATGTGATCTTTCCGTTTTGATAAATCATATATGTTTGTCGATTATTGGTGATGGTTACATATTTAATCTAGTAAAGAATTCATAATAATTTTTGTTCAAAGTCCCAATTCCCAGATATTTTGATATGGTCATAGTCCATAACTTTGATATGGTCATAACAGTAACCAAGAGAATATAATACCAACATAACAAATCTATAAAATTAAAAAAAATACAACTCTTGCGTAAATCAAAATAATGATGCTTATTTATAAAGCTCAACCATTTTGTTTTACAGTAATATTGTTCTCCGTAAACTCTCTTATATACCAAAGATTGCTACAGAAGTAAACGGAGACAGTGTCGTAGTGAACAATGGCGTCGAAGTTCAGGCCAAATTTAATGTTGAAAACGAGAATATTCATGAACCCGAACTTGGTGGATCTCGGGCCAAGATTGAAGTCAATGATGCAACTCAACAATCTAACATCAAAGAAGTGAACACAAATCTTATTGAAGCTAATGAAGCTAAAGCAAGGATAATAAATGTTTTAAAGGATTCTCAAAGTCTTGAATCGGAGATCATAGCTTTGGAAGAAGAAATACTGTTGGCTGATACCGATTCCGACTCCGACTCCGAAGATGACGAAATGAGCACATCTTCAGGTAAAAGGTCCCGCACTGAATCCCCGAACTCGACTAAAACACTCAAAAAGTCAAGGATTAATGACCAAGTAGTGTGTCTGAATATAACTAAGAATGGTGGTGAAGTCACTAAAGCCATTGCCAAGGAATTCCAAACTGCTATAATGGAAAAAATGGAATTTTCAAATGAGCAACCGTTGCTCGAGTGCTTGGGCTTGAAAAATGGAACATTGACTTATTATTGCCACAATGAAATAGGCTTACTGCTCATCGCGGGTGTTACTGTTGAGAAAAAACTCCTGTTTACACAAGTAGATAACGATATAAGCACTAAGCACAAAGTGAAATTTAGAATGAACCTCTATGTACAATTGGATTTGAAAAAACTCTTCACAAAAATCGAATGCTACAATTTTGGTTTGTCTACTGAGAAGTGGGTTGTGTCGAAGGTGACCAGAGAAGCCGACAGCTTGGAGGTTGTGTTGAAAATCGACGATTTGTCTATGGAATACATCTGCAATGCTAAATTCTGCCTTTTCGCCGGCATAGACAAGGTAAGGTTCACGATCCTGTGGGACTGAGTAGGTAGGTAGCTAGGCGTTCGACGTAGGCTTATAAAAGTATATATCGTATATTTTTCGATGTCGAATTGAGATGGTTTTAAATTTTAGTAAAATCGATGAATTTGCCATTTTCAATGAGTCTGTTTTAACTCCGCCATTTATCTTATGGCTTACAAGTTTTAAGTTGGTTGTAATTGTATCCAAAGTTATGAATAAGAAATCCTTGGATTGGTTTTCGGAATGGCTTTCGTCTTCATTGACAAATTTTAACATGATTTAACAATTTGAGAACAATCCCATGGGGTACAATTTTTATGAGTTATCTCGAAAGCTAGTCTTTGGGAGTTTGCTATGACTAAAGTGAAGGGTATACTAATTTAAGGTTTGGTACTAGTCGAATGAAATTGTGATGAGTGATAAGACTATGCGTTTGGAAGGATATTAAAAATTGAATCCCTTTCGTTTTTGTGTGAGACACACAATTGTTCATCTTGTTATTTAGAGAATGTTTAAATATCATCGTCATCAACACAGCTCATATACGTCCCCGCCGAGGGGCTCGAGCCTACCCTAACTACGTTAGGCCAGCGTGGTTTAAATATAACAATTTCTAATTAAACTCTGTACACTGTAGCATACTTTATGTATAATAATATTATATTTTAATATGTTATTTGACATTTAATAAATTCGACAAGTTTTTTTTTATTTTCATGATATGATGATATTGAATAACAGATGGCGAGGTTCAATAATGACGTTGTATAATGCTTTCGGAAATATTATGAAATTACAATTTCTTTGGAATGTTTGCTCTTTTTGTTGTTTTCCGATTA
The DNA here is from genome assembly GCA_036419045.1 of Scirpophaga incertulas. Classification (NCBI taxonomy): domain Eukaryota; kingdom Metazoa; phylum Arthropoda; class Insecta; order Lepidoptera; family Crambidae; genus Scirpophaga; species Scirpophaga incertulas. The sequence goes on along the minus strand of CM071636.1, from coordinate 21,448,831 downwards.
GTAATTTGGAGGCAAACAAAATTTAGCCACCTGCCATAATATTTGTACTATTTTTTTATGCAATATCTCGGACCAAAGGTATGAAATAATAATGTTTAATACATTAATATGAACAATTTAATTTTGCGGTAATTTTAAACAATTTAAACGTCATCAACAAGTAACTGGTACAATCAGAAAACTTGTTTGAAAGCGAGGAATAATCATGAATGATTTAACTCAATATAAATAATTCTCTGACCATAAAAGAATCTCGCGATGTGGAACAAATTCAAATTGTTACCCAAACAACATATCGACTATAACAATTAATTAAGAAATCTGAGTTCAGATCGAACAATCCAGTTGCCAAAAGTTGGGTTAGAGTTCTTAATATATTTCTGTGAGAAAACTCCTTTGTCCATTAAATTTGACGTTTACATGAAACAAAAAACCTATATTTTACGAAACGTCGGTGGAGTGGATTATAAGAATTCAAGTAGTTAACAATGGCGATAAAAAAATAATTCCAAAAATAACTACCATTATCACCTATATTCAATTACCGTCTTTATACATAATCTTCGTAGTCCTTAGGATATATTATCATGTTTTAATGTCTTGCATAATGATGTAATCGGGTTAAGAACTGGCGCCAATCTAGTCACTTGATTTTTTAAATTTAAGTTCTAGAATTAATAGCTTTGGCAACTTGGTGTTTTGTCCCATTGCAGTTTATCTTTACTAGATAAATTTCGTTATATGTTATTTGATATTTTTATATTTTCGTTGTATGATATTTTATTCGTTATATGTAAATACCGTTTCAAATTGTGTAGGTACTCATTGACATTCATATTGCTTTTATATATAATAGATAGATAGACTAGACGTCGCATGCTCGCGGTGGGGTGGTCCATCCTGTCTGTTTTTTTTTTAAAAAAAGGGTGGTCTGTCAAATTTTGAGGAAAAATGTCTTCCCTCTGGAGACCAACTCATCATAGTGAGTTCTGTCAGAGCCCCTTTTAGATGCCCTTGTTGCTCAGAGGAGGACATTGCTTGGAGAGGAGGCAGTGTTGGGAGTTATATGACTATTGATGGTTAGTTTTTATTAAGATACAGATTATTTAAGCAAGTTGAGTAGAGGCAAGATCATACATATATAGTTCTCCTCTGATGACGGAGGGCTTCCCGGAATTCCCAGGCGCAGCCTAGCTTCTCCTGTGACGTTTTGTTCTCTTGCTTCGTCGGGTGGTGTCCTCGGCCTCGGAGCCGGAGCTGGATGAGTCATCGTCTAGGACATCTGCTGTTCTCTTATACCGTGTATCCATGATAACCTGAATCTCCGGGATGGTGTAACCATTCTTTTCTCTCAACCATATCCGTTGCTCTTCAGTGACGGCCTCTGACCCCATATGGGTTACTGTCATCTTTAATACTTTCCGTACTATGTCTTGATTGACTGCCCGATCGATCAGGGATTTACTCCCCAGATAGTTTCGCTGCACCTTCTTGGTCCGCTTGGCCCATTCCAATGTTGCAGCGTACAGATTTGGGTAATTGGAATGATTTAAGGGTGTTTGTTGTTATCGATGAGCCCGCATGTACTGTACCTGTCCCCTTCTTGTGCCTTAACATGGGCTAGTGCTGTATCCAGCCTCATTACCTCGTCCAGAACGCTGGGGATCTCCATAACCCTGCTCCCAGACATAGTGAATAGATGCATTAAATTCACTGATTTCAAGTATGCATCTTTATACACCAAATCCAGTTGAGTTAGCACTGCCTTGGTTATGGCCGGCTCCTCCTCCCTTGAGGCCCCCATTTTCAGGTACTTGGTTAGAACATCTCTCCTCACTTCTATGTCACTGTAAAGGGTATGCTTCTTGTCGGATATAAAACGCCATAACCCCTCCATGAACGCGTCAGACAAACGGTCTACTTTAGGAATGCTAGCGAGCCCTGCTGCCCATCTCTTTTTGCAAGCAGGTGCATTCTCGGTTGGATCCTTCACAAGGCCCATTAGATATGCTAGAGCTACAAATCCTGCACCTTGCTGACCCCGTTAAGTGATAGGCCGGGGTGCGGTCCCTGCAGAGATGCTTTCTGTCTTGTATTGGACATAGTTCGAGTCTGTTTTGTTCCTAATATAAAATTCATTTAATATAAAGTTCATCTAATATATATAAATCTCATGTCACAATGTTTGTGCTCAATGAACTCCTAAACTACTTAACCGATTATAATAAAATTCGCACACCATGTGCAGTTCGATCCAACTTGAGAGATAGGATAGTTTAAATCTCAAATTATCGTTGCAATTTTAATTTATTGCTAATTATTTTGCTGTTATTATTTGACAGTCACAATTATCTGTTAACTCCAAATGATTCTAACAGATGTCGATACCTTTCGACTGGGTTGAGTAAGTAATCAATAGATGGCGCTGCTATGATAAATCTTAATATTATAAAACGTTTACAGGTTTTTTGCAGTGTATTTAGTATCTGCATTGTACCCGTGCGAAGTCGGGGCGGGTCGCTAGTAAAATTATAATATTGTAATATACTACATATATTCAATAAATAAATAAATGTGGAGTAAATAGCCTACACCGAATATCTCTATTTCAATTTTTTGTTGCTAGATGGCAGTATTAGACCATTTTAGTAAAGAAATTAAGATCAACTATTGCAAGGTAAAATATCTATTTTAATAATTAAGTACATACGACGACTTCTATGTTTCTGGTTATGTTTAGTAGTGTAACGTATTTGTATCTAGTTGGATACAAGTTTTCTACCAAAATGCAAATATACATAACAACTGGTTAAATCTTCTTCTTATATATAAAAATGAATCGCAAAATGTGTTGGTAAGCGCATAACTCAACAATGCCTTTACCGATTTGGCTAATTTTGGTCTTGAATTATTCGTAGAAGTCCAGAGAAGGTTTGTACGTAGAGAAAATAAAAAAATTAAATTTGAAAAAGTGTAAAGTCAACATTTTTATACAAACAAATTGTATTAATACTTAAAAGCCAATTTGAACCTTTGGCAAGACAAAAAAGTGACGTTAGTTCTGTCAAACAAATTTAATGTCATCATATGTCATTTCAAGTAGGAACAAAAAACTGCCACTTTACAAATCTTTTTGACAGGACGAAGTCTGTCGGGTCCGCTAGTGAGTTAATGTTTTTTAATTTTTGTTAAACTGTTGCCTATATACATGAAGTAAATGTTCTTTCTAACTTGTAATTTTTATGTTCAAAAGCACTTATGTATGTATGTGAATTGAGTCTTATTAAACGCTACCTATTTGTTTTTATTTTGAAGTGTCTGATTATCTTCAACAATTGCTTCGGTATTTTTAACTATTTAAAAAAAAATGTCGCTGAAGTGAATGGGTATTTTTTTAAATATGTAGGTTTTAAAACTGAATGTGCGATTTCGTTTACGTTTAATATTAAATTAATAAAAACGTTGTCGTGTTAATTAGGTTTTTGGTTTTATTGTATGTTCTATTTGTTATACCATCTACTACGTACCTAGTTGCTATTATAGAATTGACATATGAAAAAATCATTAACACTGGATTGGCGCCAAATAAATTTAAGTTTTCAAATTATGTACTCTATTACCTAGTGTTAGGTATCTGATCTCAACATGTGTAAAACCAATGAGCAGTGCTCAAACTGTTATTGATGTTAGATTTAATACTCTTTAAATGTTTTCGATGTTTATTGTATGTTTAAATAGTGTAATTTTAAATCGTATTAATGACAGTATTAGTAAGTTGCCATTTTTCTGCCATATGGTTCAATATTCAAACAAATATTGAACATGCCCATACGTACAGCATGTGTACACACGTTCGTTATTTAGTCAAATTAATAATAATAATTTGAAATACATTACAATTCTCAGGATTCTGTAACAATTCAGAGAATGGTGTAGATATTTCATATATTTCTAGGTGTCTACTGGTTGTAGGATTGTATGTAAATGTTTTATACTATTAAATATATGAACAAATTGCTCATTGTTAATAACAATTTTGTTATCTGTATTTTTGTTTTATTAGTTATATATCTCAGAATAAAATACACATACAGGGCCGTAACCAATGTAAAGCATTTTGAACATTCTCTTAAAATACCTAGAATATATTCATAAAGACAGTAAACCGAAAGAACTAATATCATTATCTAGTTGCCCCTACTGCAGCATAACATTTTTATTATTTTATTAACCTGGATACAAGTCGTTTAATCTATATCACTTTTGGGAACCGAATATTGTTAGGTCTGCGCCCATAATACATATTTCAAACGCAAAATTTATGTCAAACTTTGAACGGTGTTATCTCCAAAGTTTATTTGTCAACAATATGAACAGAGGGCAAAAAAAAAAATATTGCGGTTGGATCCAAAATATGTTTTATTAACGTTTTTAGATTTATGAAATAACTAACTAAATAAAATTCGCTTAATTGGCGGCACTTGTTTTTCAAATGTATTATCTAAGTCTATTGATGATTCTATATTATCTTTGACAGCAAGCAGTATCCAAACGTCAATGTCATAATATGACATACAAAATGGCTGCGTGGAATTGTAATCCAAGGCCGTTAAACTTTAATAAAAAAATAACATACAATACACTAGAGTAGATAAGTGTATACTTTAGTGTTTTGTATGTCTTTTTTTGTCATTACTATTTAAGTAAATAGTAGTTGACAATGACAGTAATGATTCTCAACTTCCAACGACCAATTGCTACAAATTTAAAAAGGAAAATATATATGAGTTATTATTAGGAAAAATGATTTTACTATTTGTTGCAAATAGATTAAAGTTGGAAATTGCGTACGCAATACTTTTATTGCAATCTTATATACACATTACGGGCCCTATTGTGAATCGCAACTTGAAACAGAAGGACGTATCATTTGTTCCACATAAAAAATATAAATTTATTTTCGATGCTGTTGATAAAAGTGATTACGTGAGCAATCGATCTCTATATTTTTTACATATATACCAAATTATTATAAATTTATTAATTTTAAATTTTTAATATTATTATTACTCATTATTACATAAATACACATTTACATATTCGAGATATATAATAAGTTCTAATTGATTTCAATAATTTATAAATAATAACAATAAAGTATTTATTCAGCCCTAAAGACAGATTGCAATACCTATGTCTTATAATAAATGTATTACAAAAGTCTGTGCTTCGGTAACAGAAGTAGTATTTTAAACTCGTGTACGGTGAGATAGACGTGGCACGGAATAAATAACTACGTGTTCCTAGTAATATTTTTTGTATTTAAACAATAATAATTTACCTTCCTTTTGACAAAATGGAGATAACACCTATCAAAACGAGTTTTTTAAATTGACTTGTGACTTGACACACGGCAGACGTTGCGAGCGATCGTGAGCTTTTCGCGCGGAGTGTATTGTGAGGGTATAATAACGTGTACAGGGCGGTTAAAGCTACTATGCCTAAGTTAGTGGTTTTGCGGATCAAATTCGCACACTGTAAGACAAGACTTAAAATATTCGAAATTGTTAAGTTTCAAATCCGAATTTACGTTTACGGCGCGGCCATCGAGTGCTCCGGCTGCATCGTGCGATCGCTTTTGAACTAATTGTTTAATTTGCACAGCAAAATTAGCTTTTCTTTCTAAGTATACTAAGTATATTGTTCCTGGAACGTGTTTATGTTGTAATAGTACTATTAAAATACAGGTAGATTTAATTTGGCGTATTTGGAAAAACTGTCTTAAGCTGAAGTAAATAGAATCTAACTTCAAATGTCTTTACGACAATACATTCCACGGCCGAAAGTAATTGTAGTGTATGGAATAGTTCTATATCAATCAATCAATATATCAATTTTAACACCTTTGCTCGTAAAGCTGATGTAATTCCGCCGGTTTTAAATATGTAAAGCGGGTAATAAAAAACGCGTGTGTTACCAAAGTAAATAGTTAAGTTATAGTCCATACAAATTCCATAACAGTATTATTTGCCATTTCGCGCGCTGTTGCTATTCAAATGTCGAACTAATCCCCGTGCGGCGCCAGTCAGTAGTAAAATGGCGGGAAAGCAACAGTGTGCGTTCACAGATTGAGTTTATTTTAATGTTTTTTTTCTGTTTCCTCGCAAATGTGTTAAAAAACGTCGTACGATATACGTGCGTATTGATTATAACGTGCTCCGCCTCGCATGTTATAACCATCATAACGGACTAAGAGCTAGCGCGCACTACGATTTTTTACCGCGCGATTTTTTTATCGCAGAAATGCAGCATATGAGTCAGTAAAGCAGTGCGCGCACATGAAAGTAAAAAACCGCCGCGATTTAAAAATTGTGATTTGTCACAATTTGCTGCGACTGCTCGCGGCGTGATTGTCGCGTAGCTAAAATGCAGAGTATGGAATTATATGGACCCGCGCACACTGCGTTTGTAAAATCGCGGGCTCGCGGCCGGCCGGCTCTTCATTCGTATTCCGTCCGTTCAAGAATAAACATGTCGGCACCTGCATCTTCAATGGAGTCTTCGTCTCCAAAGGTCCAACAATTCTCAATAATCTGTCAAAAGTTAGAATTTTCATTCTATAATAGTTAAAGAATTTTTTAGGATACATCCGAAGATTATGGTATTTCTTATAAAAAAAAACCATTGATGATTCTGTCTGATGTGAAGGGATGAATCCAATACTGGCGGTTTTTATTCTTTTTTCTTCTGATCCTCCGAAGTAGTAAATAAAGACTAGCAACTTCTACGAAATTCATGGTTCAACTGAGCAAAAGTCACCGATTTTTTTATCGCAGTGCGCGCGCTGAACTCTCTTGCGATATTTTGAGCGTAATTTTAAAATCGTGTCGCAGAAGTGAAAATCGTAGTGCGCGCTAAGCCTAATATCGTAATGTACTATAACCTAACAATTTCACATTTGTCACAATCATAATTTCTTTGTAATGTGTGCTTTATATAGAGGGTACACAGTCGAATTTAGAACAGTTGTATTGTCAGTAACCTTTGCTTGATCTGCTTGTGAGTACTTGTAGTGTGTTATTTGTTTAGAAATTACCCGCAATATTAATCGAGAATTTCTTGTTTACTTATGATGCAATTTTCATGTTTATTCAGCTCAAGATATCGGTATTGTAAGCTATGTCTGTATAGTTACTATGGATGCGTTGTCCCAACATTTTTTGATTATGCCAAATAAGTGGTATTTATTGGAAGTATTATTAATGTGTTAGTTAAGGTAGGTTTATATTGTATACGTTTAGCTTAGATAGGTGTTTAAATGTTTTTAACTAAAGCACTCCAAAGATTTTTGTTATATTAATTTAATTAGGTAGAGCGACCGATTTTTTGTCAATTTAATGGCATGTTATTATTTTTTTAAACAACTTTATGCGAAGTCACAGAATTAAACGTTTATTTTTAAACTGTGAAAAGATACGTACATATTACGCCTGTTATCAAGGTAAAGTCGGGCAGAGGTAGAAAAAAAAAACACCTACATGTCGCAAGATGGGTAAATTAAGATACAATAAATGCTGGTCCGACATCAGATAACGGGTGAAACTGAAGCGTTTGTTGTAAATATTCGAAAGAATAATAATGTTAACCTTGAGACAGCTAATCTGTCGTTCGTAATAGTTTCAAGTGCTAAAGTAAAGCTTTAAAGTACTGCCGATTTTACTTTTCGATAAGTTGTCTTAATTCGTACTAACCTTTTTTGTGAAATCGCTCAAAGTTATGTTTTATTTTTGTCAATGTCATAGCTGAGTGCAGAGAATGTTGTCTTTGGTAAAGACCAAAGTAATTCTGAGGGTCTAGACAAGATATCAGTCAAGTGATCGGTTATGTCAATACCATACATTTTTTATTTTAGCGATACGATTACGAAAATAGAAAGGCATCTTGTCTAGGCCCTCTGTTTGTATCGTACCATAAATTATCTCTAAAATATTGTTTGTAATAATTTTTGATTTTCGATTAAAATGGTTACTGTGGTGCTGCAAGTTACTAAATAACACAGTAGCTCAGAGTTGTGTTTTCGGATATGTTAAACTTACAGGTGCGTTATAGCTGGCCTATTACCACTTACTTTTGATCGAGCAGCAAGCTTCTTTATAAAAACAAAAATTAAGAAATGACACATATTCAATAAATACTGCACTATAATAGGATTGGTCGACTTTATATAACCTCTCTGAATTTCGGAGGCCTATCTATGCAGGTTAACTCAATGTTTTCGTTCACCGCAATGTGCGATGTAATGGAAAATTTTGGTGCATGTCAGAATTGACACCGGCAATTCCGATGAAGAAATCAGTGCCAAGAGCATAGCGTGCTGGCGCCCATTTTTGAAAAACGTTATTAAGTATCTCTTGAATCTCAAAACAAAATTATAATGTTTAATGGCCTTATCTTTTTAATACCACATCAATTGTCTGTCATTGTCAAGAGCGCCATTTTGTTTTTTTTTTTTTTGTAACGGTACTCAGCTGTGATACTGTCTTATAGTTCCTATTCGTTATAAATAATTATACAATTTTGAGGGATTTTCTGAAGGGATCCAGTATTCCAAATCGTTTGTCATATTACTTTTGCTCGTAAAAGGTCATAGACTACAAGCAACCGACACAAAACTTTAGCATACATATTTCACACAGGGAATGTGTTGAACGATACAGCTGTCATTTGTTATATCATTAGAAAACAAAACCCAACCCATTCTTTGTTAGTGACATGATGTTACAAACTGTTACATATGATTTTTTGTCAAACCCTCATTGTTACTCTTAATTTTAGCACAAAATGAATGTTTATCGTTATCTTAGTGAATATTGAATAACTTATCTTTTGTAAGGTATTTCACACAAGTATTTATTACTATATAAAATTGTCTCTTTTTATGTAAGTGTTTTGTAGTACCCGAAATCTCCCATTGCACAGTTTACCTTTTTTTAGTAATATATGTAGCAAAAATCTATGAAAAATACTTTGATTCCAGTTAAATTGGCTTTTAGGAACTAACTCATAAAGTTTGACTGTAACATTTTCATAATAGTCTCTTTGGAATCATAACGCGGCATTAAAAACAGTAACGCAATCTGCAAAACGAAACAATCAGATTACGAAACAAAACTAAAGTTCGTAATCTGCACAACTGTTTAGATTCTTTTCGATAAACTGTAAAATTACTGTATACAAATATTTTTTATAATAGTGCTGTTATATTAAATATGCTTTAGTAGAAATTCCTATATTTATATCTATTTCTCATTTAGATTCTGAGTCCTTATTAAAACTGTAAGGTCGTATGGTTGTTTTAAAATTGAGGTAGATATTACTAATTTTTCACGTTCGATTTCTGCCTTATTTTTTTTATAACTATTTATGGTCAACTTTATCCATGAAATCATTAAAAATGAATTCGACGGTGATTGCGTCGAGGGGTCTTAGAAGATAGAATAACATTCCTTAATTAGGCAAATGTTTAGTCCCTTGATGCCAATTTAATATTACATATGTTCTCCACTCTCCTGAGTAAAAGTTAATATGAAGCCATATTTATGTACACATTTTGTAAAATAGTGTTTCTTATTAATCTACGTAGTTTGTTTGCTCAGAACTTTTTCTGCTGCTAATATTAAAACAATTACCTGTGAAAATTATATGTCTAAACAATAATAAATGTTGATTATAATCAAGTGTTGTTTTATTGTATTATCTCTCAACAGTTCCTCCAGTCCCCAAAATTTGATAAAACTGATTAATCCGCGTGAACAAAGTACTGTCATTGTCAAATTGACGATGCGAATGTAGTACATTTTACCAGTAAGTATAACTATTTGGTCGGTTATTAGAATTGAATGAATTTATAATTGAGCAGATTACAGGAAATCACATCATTTTCAAAGATTTTTCTAAACAAGCAGACTGTTCACCCAATGGTAATTACAGTTGCCTACAGTACCTGTGGTTCCTGTGAGATATGCAGCATATCTGGAGACCTATTTTTGAATTACGGATGCGATTTCGAAATCACCGCTGACTAAATAGTCAGCGGTGACTTTGAGGTCACGGATTCCTAAACATCAAATTTTTGAAAGTCGATCGCAGAGCTGCCAACATAGATAAAGTACACACATAAATGTAAGAGTTCGGTTCCACGCAGAATGTAGCCGCTGCCGGTTATTGCCGGCTTAACCATTATGGTTATTATATATATATAACCAAACAAAACACTGATAACATTTCCACAAATATGACTTGATTACGAGTGGGTGAGGGCACTCGTAATGAAATCACATCCGTGACTAAGGTAGTCACATCAGTGATATTCAAAAATAAGAATTATTGAAAATCGGTGATTATTAGTCACATCGGTGATTTCGAAGTCGCATTCGTAATTGAAAAATAGGTCTCCTGTAACCACCACAAAATCCAGTGTATTTTGCCAACATAGGACAATGTGTAAAGTTACAGTACCCACCGCTCCCCCCGATTATTAGACAGTACCCAGGGATTTCCCTGCCTATCTTATTCTGCAAGTTGGAACACAGCAATGCAAACATTGCTATTTTGCAGAAATAGGTAAGACAGAGTTATAGCATATATATATAATAGGTAGCAGAAAATTAAACCACAGTAGAAGCAAGCATTGTTTTTATTGCACACAAAAACATTCATTCAAATCAACTTTTTAGCCTGGAGGCCAGCCCAACTGGCGTCCGCCCAAGATGTGTATATGCAAGTGATACACACTTTGCGCAGCGTGCTTGCCGTCGTTCACTACAAGCCGGAAGCCTGACTTGTCTAGGCCCTGCTGGGTGGCAATTTTGCGTGCCACAATTAACAGATGACCTGCGGAAAAAAAAACAATATGACATTGTATCCGATCTTTCCATATAGCTTCACTGATAAGGTCAAATTAGAATTTGTGTGAGATGCACATATTGATGTACCTTGGTTGAATGAATCTGTGAGGTCAACACTAGAATAAACGAAGCAGAAAAGTTATGCATACATATTTATGTGCTTGTAGTTGTTTTTATAAAAATTACCCAGTAGTTAGATTTTTTGCATCTGAGTTTTGATGCCAAGTCTCACTGAAATATGTCACTTTGATGGGTGTGAGTCCATCATCTTCAGCAATATTGAACAATAGTTAAAATTATTTTTATGGATATAGCTAATAACAAAAGAACAACAGTTCCCACATAAAAACTCTTATAGAACATCCAGATTATTATGCTGACTCGATAAGTTATAACCAACTAACGAAACACAGATAGAAAAAGCTCGAGGGTTTTTACTATAATCAAAACTTTTTGGAGATTACACTGCAGTTTTAAAGACTGTTTTACAAGACACTTCTGATTATACATGAAAGACTTATACAGATAGCAATAAGTAAATGAATCTATAATTATCAATTTTATCCTTTAGCAATGTGATAAAAGTGAAGCATGGTTCCAAATTATAGGTATTATAAAAAATTGTATGGGTCTACGTAAGTTGACCATAAAAGGATATCTACACTAGCAACTAATTTGAGATTTAAAAATTTGAATGAAATAATGAATTCATAAAAACTGAGTTTGTTATATAGTATGAATAGGTATATAAATGTAAGATCCATTTCCACAGTAAATAATTTTGGCGAGTCCATCTGTCACATTATGTAAGACCTATAATGATAGTTACTTTTGTTAAAATAAATAAATAAATTGAAACACTTTCTATAGAATTCTCTACTTCAAAAATATACTAATCATACATAATTTACAACAAACCTTATGTTTTATTTCCTTTTAATAATAATGTTTAATATAATTTCATGTGCATGCGTCAGTGTACTTTCAATAAAGAATACCGAAAAAATCTATTTTAACTTGTTCTTGTTTATTAATAGTGGTGAATGGATTCTGAAAACATTGTTTACTATGGAGAGGTATGTAAAGTAAGATGTTATAAAATACCTAAGAGCTGTTCATCTTCATCTTCGGCTTTAGACAATTGGGGGATAGGTTTCCGTGGTATCACCAAGATATGCGTTGGAGCTTGAGGATTCACATCATGGAACGCCACACACTATTAAAAAAATAAAAGATTTGTTGACATTTTATATATAAATTTCATTTAAAAGTTCGGTCATTTTCCTTTTCATTGTTTTATTATATTGTTACAGATAAATTTTAACAAAATAATATTTTTATCTGTAGAATTATAGTGTAATTATTATCTTATCAATTGCCGACTGTTATCAATTGCCGATTGTGGTTAGGTAAGAAAGTGACTTGTCGTTTAAATAATAGTTTGGAATGCTCACCTGCTCATCTTCATAAACAAATTTAGCTGGTATTTCCTTTCTCAGTATTTTGCCAAATATTGTATCACCACCAGGTGAAGCAGATTGCGCGAGCTCCACTTCACCGCCTGCCATTTTTGATATAAAACACAGACTACCTAGAGGATACTAGATATATATATACAAATAAAACATAGATTAGGTAGATGGCGTAGCTTTTCGACATTCACAAGAGCTTGTAACAGCCCAGACTGAATAAATGATTTTGAATTTGAATTGAATTTGAATATAAAATTAACCAAACAAAATTGACATAATATTATTACATGACTGATGACTGGTCACAAATCTTTTAAAACCTAGATAATACTTAAAAATGGAAATGAAATAACGAGTACTGTATTAAAAATGTTTATTTTTACCAAGGTTTTTTTTTGTCAGAAACGGTCTCTGTCCTAGGCGATTTGGAAAACATCCGGTGACGATCTATACACAAAAATTAAATCAGTTTTTGGAAATTTCATTTGATGAAGTGCAACAAAAATAAAAAAGGATAAACCATCGATATATATGTACTACGTAGAGTTATTCAAAACGACTATAAAACAAAAGCACGCTACAGACTATAAACTATTAATTTCTAGCGCGCTATTAAATACGTTATGTTATAGCGCGCTATAAATAAGAATGCACGTGGGCATCCAGCAGGCGCGATAATTCTTGCAACACGCTACATTTCGTAGCACGTTACATTATATTGCATATCGTACATCGTTAGGCGGAGTGCCGTCACGCGCTGTGCGTGCGCGACCGGCGCGACCGCGCTATAAGTAAGTAATTTTATTAATGGCAATAGTTTTTTAACAAAAAAACATTTTACCAGCGTCACGTCAGCTATTTACAATAATCAATACTAAAATACCAAAAGAAATAGTCAATAAAGAATATGCTCAAATAGGCAATCCCAACCTGAAACAAAGGAAAAATACTGTTACTACTTAAACTACTACTAACTATAATAAGATGAGCGAAACAACACTACGTATACTGTATATTTATTATAAATTATGGAGAAATATAACAAAAATAAAGCTGCCAACCTTAAATGTTTATATTATTACTGACTATAAAAGAACTAAGTAAGTTAATGGTTTTGAAATCTAAATGACATAAAATAGTATATACCTATACTTGTAGGTAGTGGATATTTATATTAATTAATGATTCTAAGAAAGTTCTTCGATCATACTTTGTACAAACAAAGAAAACATGATTAGCATCTGCTTCTCCTAGACCACACTCACAAATAGAGGAGTTTAAAATTCTCAGTTTTTTTAAATGTATAGGGAGACAGCAGTGACTCAGACGTAATCTAGTAATTATGGAGGATACTCTTCTACAATAATGAAATTTAAAAAACCATGGCTTTATAGGCAATTCTGGTTGCAATTTCGCATAAAATGATCCTTTACTCTTACTTATGACCATCTTTTTGACCATTTACTCCGCAATAATTGATTGGGTAAAGCTAATAAATCAGGAGGATAAATTTCAAAGGGAACCTTATCTCCACAAATTATAGCTTGTTTGGCAATGATATCAGCCTTCTCGTTCCCGCAATTACCACTGTGTCCAGGAACCCACGTACCTAAGTAAAATGTAATTAATAGCTTCAAATATACCCCTACACTCACCTGTGAAGATTGATGTTTCAGGAGGACATAAAATTTTCTGGACAATGATATAATTTTCATGGCAAACACCCACACCTACACACCCCAACACGCTTTCTTTTGATGCATCTGAATACAAAAAGTTCCACCCTTCCCAATATTGATCCCTCAATCTGAGAAGTCAGCTCAGCTCGAACAACTTTGACCATAAAAAAAAGACAACTGCTGGATCGCTTGTCGAAGTATAGATTTCGTTCAACCAAAACGTCGTAACCGCCGCTTACTTATGACGTTTTGCCGAGCGCAGTGAAGCATGACGTTAAAGCGCTTTGTATCAAAGAGTTTTCACCGCAGAAGCGATACCAAATTTAATAAGCACATTGTACCTCATACACTTATTATGTTTTATAATAGAAGGAATGGCAACATAAAAGAAAACAAAATATTAGGACTTGATTTAATCATTACTACTATATAAATTTGTACTAAACAATAAAAAATTACGAACTAAACATTTTATAATCATCCCGTCTATATACATATATTAACCTAAAGTCGCCGCGTACGCTTAGGAATGGAGGAACATCTGTATGGCTTTACTCTATGATTTTAGCAAGCAGGTGCCAGCGCGGCGTCAATAAATACAAACTATTGTTTACGTTGTATAATTTTAATATTATTATCCTTATTTCCACTTAAACAACTAGATATTTTACTCACTTAAATTTTCAATAATTATTTTTGTTCAGGTTTACTATTTAATCACTGTTTTAATTATGTATATTGTCGGCCTATGAGCGATGCACACTGTGCGAATGGCGACGACTCACTCACAGATTAGTATACTATTAGACTCACTGAGCGAGGTGCAGTGTACCCTGCACTTTACTTGAACGTAGTGAGTGTTCGGGCGGCAGTAATAATGTTCTGTGCGTAGTACATATATATCGATGCACAGAGTACTGTGTTATGAATACCTTTAATTTTATCTACTCATCAGATAATTGAAGTCATAAACGTTTCTACAATTCTAAGTCAGAAATGGTTTGTAAATTCCATATTTCATCATTATTATTGCATACAGCGCCTCTATTTTGTTTGTAACAGAATATAATATAGAACACAAAAAATATAAATATAGAACATAGAATAAATTGCGAAATGAGAATGTTCCCATTTCGCAATTTATTCTACGTACTTTAAACTTTGTTGACAAATTTATTTTACTGTACATAGAAATCTTAGTCAAATAATTAAAGCAGGAGTTCCCAGAACATTCTGGGAACTTCTGCTTTGATTATTTTCCTTAGATTTCTGTTATAACTGCCAGCAATCTTACCTCTTCTAGTATGGCTGTCACTCACCTTGAATCAAGAGCAGATGAATCGGCCATAAAATGTTCATTCCCTCAATCATTAAATTATTTAGCAATGTTGATGGTAATAGCATCAACTTATGCAGCATTAATTATGAAAACATTTTGTTGATAAACAAACATTTTCGTTTGCTTAACTCTTTTTTACTTGTTTCTATGTAGATAAAAGGATTACTTCTATTATGCATGAATTTGTTTCGATGTCAACAAGTGGGAACAACGATCCAGCAGGAATAATCAAATATGTCTACAAATCATATTAAATAGGATATAAAAAAAAACTCATGATAATAGCTTATTAATTTATTAGTGCAATAAGGCATACATCACATCAATGTTTAGTACATTCGTACACGCGCTCACAGAAATGCTTTAAATGCTGCGACCACATTATAGGTATCCAGATAGGAATTAATTCGGGCCACGGTTTTATTAATACATTTAGCATGAAATATAAACCTTACTCTATAATGTAGTCTTGCATAATAACGACGTTGAATTCTTTGACAAAATGCATTCTGAGAATTAACAGAAGTGAGAAATATCATATTTTGCGTTTATATAACATTCAGCCAATCGCCCATATATTGAATAAGTGTTGTTTAATTTCATGACAAACTACTCAAATCTATATAATAATCTTCTCAGAAAATGTAAAGAACAGGAGACGAATGTTTGAAACAATAGAAAACCAATTCGCATTCGTAATTGTGAGATTCGTATACGAATTACCGATTCACTTTTTCTGAACTTTCATTTCGTGCGTTGACAACGAGTGGTTCAACCCACTCGTTTTTGAATCCTGCTAGTAGAATATCCAACGCTGACGTGACGTTGACAGTGATAAATTTACTCTGGATCATCGATATACAGTGTGTCCCTGGATAAAGTGCAATCCCGAAAGGGGATGAAACTAGACCATAAATCATTGACTAGAAAATTATAAAAAAATATTGTAGGATTTATTGGTATTTTAAGATTTTCATGTTTCAAAAAACGGTCTCTACCTGCACGATAACACGATTAGGCTCCACTTTAAAAGTTCGTAGATAGCGTGTTTTTTTAATTAGAACATTGTGATTTTTTTTTATTTGGAAGCTAAAATGGTAAAGAATAAAAGTAAGCTATAAAATTATAATTATAGTTATAGCTATAAAATTATAGTTTTAGTAATTTGAAGTTTTTTAAAATAAACGTCTAAAAAAATAATGTTTTTCATAAAAATACATTTTTTTGCCCAAGATAGTTACTTTTTTGAGGACTATGTATTATTTCATGGTCATCGCCAGGTATTAGGCATACTGTTTTTTTTTATTTCAAAGAAATAGACCCATTATTTTGGAAGAAATCAATACTTTTGTACATAGAGTCCTTAATGAAACATGAAAATCTTAAAATACCAATAAATCCTACAATAATTTTTTATATTTTTCTAGTCAATGATTCATGGTCTAGTTTCATCCCCTTTCGGCATTGCACTTTATCCAGGGACACACTGTATATGTCAATGCTCTGGATAATGTAAAGCTTCTAAATAGGCACATTATAATAAGTACATATGATTTTAATTTTAGTTGTTGCGATTTTTAAGTTTTCTACGTGAAACTGAATCTAATTAAGAATTTATTTTAAATGACAACACTGAATTGGAGTGATTCAAAAATATATAAACTTGTAAGCAGTAGAAAATATTTTTGCGCACGATTTATATTCGTATTCCATATTCACGTCTAATGATTCAAAAATACGTTTCCTGGTCGCATTTTCTCCACAAACATCAGCACTATTTGCCGTTACACATTACCAAAGAAGTCAAAGCCGCCCAAAACCACACAGAAAAACCATTAAGCTAATAAACAATTGAGACATACAGCTAATATAATTTTTAACATTAGCACATTAATACATTGTGATATAAGGTTAAGAAACGATGACAAACACAGTTCGTATTTGAAAATTCGTAAATACAATAATTGCTAAAACATAATAGGCTTTCGTCTTCTTCTCATTTAGAGGTGTTTTACATTCAGTACAATAGACGGCACATCTGACTTGTTATTATAACTCACATAAGAATGGTACAAAGGTCAAATAGTATATCTCGACATAACGCCCACTGTACACTAAATATCAACAATAAATTGTGCAACAGAAAATAAGTTAATTCTCCTCATATGGACCTCAGTTTAGTATACAAAAGTTAAAATTTAAAATATATTGAAATCACAATTTCTTGTACGCTAAGTATTGGGAATAAAATGACCATTAAACATTACACCCACTTTTTGTGTTTTATCTCTCTTGTAATGTCTGCTTCTGCCTGAGAAACCAATTTTAAATTAATAATTCACAAGAGACTAATGGGACGAGGTGGAATTCCATATACGTAAATAAAACTAAATCTATATATAACTGAATACTTCTTTCTATTCAATTGAGTCGGCCGGGGATCGTACGTCGTCAATTTTGAGTATCATCTTCACGAGTTGTGTAGCGAGAGCAATCTGCTGCTTCTTCGAGTGGAGTGATTCTATTACGTTCATTGCTTTCATATCATTTGAACCTGGAGCGAGTAAAATAAACATTAGATTTATTATGCAAAACAATGTTGTTTTTCAAACGTATTTTGATAATTCACGATTTGCTGTCAGCGCTTGTTTTTTGTTTTTTTTTTTTCAGATTTATAATCGACAATTTTGGAGACAATACAACTTATTTTCTATTTGAATTGTTAGAATTTGCTGATAACGTTAAACAACGTACATATAAATATGGACGCAATTGCCAAGCTTCAATGATAGGCCAGTCATTAAAGCCTGAAACCCGAAAGAAATTAGCTTGTTCTCATTGTTTTGTAACATGTATTAATTTTGCAGCAGAAACATGAACTTTAATCAAGCACTAAAATCAATCATATTTATTATAAAAAATCAAAATCTTTATTCAAGATAGACCTTTACAGGCACTTATTGACATCAAAACAAACAAAAATGTTAAAAAAAAAAAACAAAAACCTTGTCCGTACCTAAGAACAAGGAAAAAAATGGACTCTACACCTGTTCGGAAATTGGGAGAGCCTTCTCGAGAAGAACAGGCAAGAAACTCTGAAGGTCTATTTTATAATGTTGTTACCAAACATGGCTCTATGAACAGTATCCCTATTCCCAAATAGTGTGATCATTTAAATAGTCACTTACTTTAATAATTACCTTTACTCATGAGTGTCTTTTTGATATGGATTTTAAATTTATATAAAGGCAAATCAATGACACTTTGCGGAAGCTTGTTAAATATAGATATACATTTCCCCAAGAACAAACAGTTAGTTTTATGGAGTCTGAACGTTGGAACGGCAAGTTTATTTTTAGTTTATTAATATGAGTCATAATGAAAAATAATTTGATTTATATTAAAAAATGATTTGATTAGGTATAGAAAGTAGTTCAGATTAATTGAGTAAGATAATGTACCTCTGCCCATACAGTCGATGCCCAAGTTTGGATTGTTCTCGCTGGCTTGCCGTGCCTTTATCTCAGACAGGGACTCGATCGGAGACAACCCGCTGAAATACAAATATTTTTTTATTTCATTATGAATGACATTCCAAATTGAATACAACAAGTAATTAGAGGACTGGTAATAAGCAAAAAGCCAGTCCTATTATAATATATTATACAATTATACCATTATAATATATTATATACAATTATATTTTTTATCATAACTATTTATTTATTATCATAACCATCTAGGGTAGGCTGGAAGAAGCGCTAAGAATATTCGGTATACTGCCGAATATACTAATCGTTGCAAATCCAATAATATATACATATATATTGTTACGCCGGTGGCTTAGTAAAACTTCAAAAATGATTTTCCGTGACTTAGAAACGTTTTCAGCAGGCTGAAACGTCGTTTCAGGCCGTTCCAGAAGTAGCTCTTTCACATACTAAAAAATCTAAATTACACCCAAATTACAGTAGTTTTCAGGCACCTGAAACATGTTTTCAGTACGTTTCAGGCTACCCTCTATCCAACGTCGCAATAACCTGAAAACCCGTTTTCAGGCGTTTTAGGACCCCTTATGAGCCATTAAGCCTACTTCAGTAAAAGGACATAAATTTCAATAGGAGTGAAAGAGATAGCAATAGTAGAAAGAGACAGATATAGTTGGAACATTCGAGAAGTATTAGAATGAGAAAACATCATTAGAAAGAGATAGACAAGCTCAGAATATTCGAGAAAGATAGTATGGGAATATTCGAGTATTGTGTGACAAGGATAGCACAAGGAAGAGACAGTTATACTCGAAATGTCTCGAACGCGCGACGTCATTCCTACGCGCTTATGTATTGGACTACACATTCGAGTGTGTCCGCGAATGTTCTGGCAAGAGTGGCAAGTGCCTTAGGGGACTATATAAGGCTGTGTCCGGCCGCCGGGAGGAGAGTATTGTTTTTACAATTTTATATGTACAATACATTTATCAGACGTTCTAACATGAAAAGAAAACACCGTTAGGCAGCCTGCATACACCTGGGAAGAAGTTCACAGGTTCAATTAGACCAGACTGGTTGTCTAAGGTCCCTCCCTACACTTCAGGATATGGTTCGCACCCTTCGGTAAGATGGAAATGAGATGACACGATGATCAAGGTCCCCATCGAGGTATATTGCATCTTTTATTATTAAAATTATTCACGTGCAATATATGTAACTGACCTGTTCTCGGCCAATGCCAGGGGCACAGCCTCCAGGGCATCAGCAAAGCCCCGGAACGAGTACTGCTCCAGGGATGACAACTTGTCCGCAGCTCGGGAGACTGCCAACGAGCACGATATTTCTGCTGCACCACCTCCATACACAACACGAGAGTCCTGAAATTGGAAAAGCGGTTTTGAGAAAATTGAGATTTAACGTTTTTTTTTGTAATTTTCCGTCGTCTTGTGAATTGGTTACAATAATTAATTTTGTTTTAATGATTTATATTGATTTACAATTTATTTGACTTTATGACAGTAAGTCAAAAATATTATTTCTCATCGAATATATTGTTTACAATATGAATTAATACGTTTAATATCTTACTGTACCAATTATTTTGTAGGAATATAAAAATATCTCTTTAAAAACATTTCTTTTCAATAAATCCCGCAGGACTTCGACATATTATACCTTATTACTAAACGAGATCTACCTTTAGTCTTGGGTTTAAACTCTTTTGTCTCTACTATGTAGTATCATTTTGACAGAGGCAGAAGAGGTTTAAGTCTAAGTTTAAAGATTAACTAAAATTAAGTACCAATTTACTTAGTTAAATCAACTTTAAGTTTGTAGTATACAATAATATAATCTGAACACTCATAAACACTTTTCAAAAGTAACTTGAAATAGAATATTTGTTCATAAGAATAAAAATGTACATAAGGCACTATAAAAAATGCTTAGAACAGACTTCATAATCGAATACTTTGTGGTAGTAAATTACGTAAATCTCAATTCTTATCTAATTTAAATATGAATTATTAAAACTACACTCGCAAGCAAAAGTTTGGAACACTGTTATGGCACTGCTTTAGATTGAGCCTGCGTCGAAATCGCTCGGAACAAAAGAGACACTAGCACCCTCTAAACGGTAATATTGGAATAACGATATGGCGTTTTTACACAATATACAGAAGATAAAAATAAACGTTTCTGTATTATTCTTCGATATCGACTTTTTTGTGTTATGACACTTTTTTAGAGGAGGTGCGATATATATTATTAATATCGAAAGTCTTACAATCAATCAAAATTAACTTTATTCAAATATGACTTTTATAAAGCTCTTTTATATCGTCCAATTTTTTTTGTCTACCACACAGTCAGGACGTATTTTTTAGCTGATAAGAAGAATGGGCGCAAGAAACTTATCAGCTTTACCAAAAGTAATAACAACATTTACAATAAATTATATTGTTATCATACAATGTGTTTATAATTTATACGGGAAAACAAACATTTACAATTTCGAATGTAATATCTTCAAATCAACACACCAAGATATTTCTCACCATATATTTCATATATATTACACCTTCTACGTATAAGTAATATACATATAATTTCCAGAGGAATTCTATACCACGGTTGTCTTCTTGGGTATCTCTTTATATCTTACCTATTTCTGCCTCGATATAGATAAATTCTGGTGTGAAGGAGAAGATAGCCAGTGAAATTACTCAGTACTATAAATTTACATCTCTTGTCACAAATCGTAGCATATAATGCTGCGAGTCTCACAAGAACTACATGTTCCATAGGCAAATGTATCCATTTATCGTTAGATGAGTAGTCTGCTGTTTATCAACATATCACATTAAAAAAACTTCACTTCAAACTTTTTAAATTCTTATTAACTAGGAAAGTATTGAGTTTACATGTCTTATACAAGCACCTGTGGTTAGTGATGGTCGTTATTTCAATAACAGATAATATAATGAATTATTTTCCCGTAACGAATAACACATTATTTAACAACAGCTTATACTGTTATCCTGCTGTTGCTGTTGACAAAAGAATCCCGTAGTCTCATTGTTGTTGTTGCCACTTGAACCGTTGTGCAGGCGTAGGCGCTCGCTCTGTTGCCTGACTGCTTATTCTTATAATATTAACCTTTCTCACAAGGAAATAAAGTTCCTATTTGTTTATTTCTTATAGTAATTCTACTAATACCAAATTCACAATTTTGTACCTTCGCGCGTATGACAATTAGACTCATTTTGATTTACAGTGTAATTTGAAATAACAATTAGGTAAACTGTTGCTGGCTTGCTGGTGCCTAAGCTGTTGTCATTTTTTTAGTTACGCATTATTTGCAGTTGTGTGATCGTTACAATAATTAATGTCGTGTTTGGATTTGCCGTTGTGTGATCGCGTATGCAAATTAAATTACCTATTCGTTGCAATAATTAGTGTCATGTACTTTTGAAGTAACTAATAAATAATTAGAGGAGATATTGTAAATAAATGGAAGTGGAAGAATATGGCAAATATTGCATGTAAATATTGTATGTAAATAACAACTTATGTACAGATCAATGAACTTTTAAATACACCAGAATATTATATTGATTAATTCGTTTTAAGTTATTCAAATTACTGCCTAATATTCTGACAGTCTAAGCCTAAAAAAGTATGAAGGAAAGTTCATTGTTAAGAATAACTAGCTATAATAACAATCGTACTCAACAACATTTGTCAAAACAGCAATATAACAGGATAACAGACAACGGTTTACAATAACAGTTATAGGAAAATAACACAACAGTGTTATTCATTATTACGAAACAGTCGTTATTGCTATTACTACCTGTAGTTTATCTATAGCTAACTTTTATTATTTTAAATTATTATAGCCAATAGACTAACTAAAACGTCCCTGAAATAAAGTTTCACCAGCAATGAAACTGATTACCCTGTGTACCATAAAACACATTACTTTGTTTCACATGACGCAGACAGGTAAAATGCAATGTACTAACCTGTACAAGACTGCGTACAATGCAGAGTGCATCGTGAACTGATCTCTTGGCTTCATCAACGATCATGCGATTCCCTCCTCTCATAAGCACTGTCACCGCCCGAGAATTAGAGCACTGTTCTATAACTAGCATTTCTTCCTTGGATGTGCCGAAAGCTATTAAAAAAAAGTTTCATCTTTAGCAATAATATCTTACAATGCCGTGATGATGACGCATATTTATACTGCGGACCTTGAGAACAAAAAAGAATTGTATTTGGTATGGATGTTGTTCACTTGTCTTTTACTGTTTCACAACATTATAAGTGAATGAAACGATCATATAGAAAGTATAGGATAGAAAGAGGTAGCATTACCCAAACCAAACACAATCGGAGAGAGGAAGATATCTTCACTCTCTCATTATGTAAATAAACGAAATTACACCAACTGCATGAATTTTAATAGCTCTACCTACCTACCTCTGATGCTATATCTACCTCTTGTTTATATAAATAAATCATTGCTCTAGTTTATTTATCAGAGTCTCTGTACAATTTAAGTCTAGAGCCATGCAACACCCAAACATAACATTCTAAGCCTACAATACTGATGCGTGCTTATGCGAACAAGTGCCATTCACTTGCAGAAAATGAATCCAAAATGAGGCTTCGCTTTTTTTATTTTGTTCGAACAAAGCATAGTCGAATTGTTTTATTTATGTGCAGTTTATATACATGGAAACATAAGAAGATGTAATCCAAGCTATACACAAGTTTTTATCACAAAGCAGTGCTTTTATAGCTGTATCAGTTTAACTTTAGACTTTATATAGTAAGTCACAAGTTGTTAGATTTGTCGTAAATCTGGACAGGAACCTGATATACTGATGGTTTGCCCACATACTTTTAATTCAGTGTTTGATTTCACCCTATAGTCCATTTCAACTAGGATGATCTCTGTGACAGTTCATCGTGCTCCGAATTACGCATTTTTCGTTTGACAAATAAAAATAATTTTATTCTTTAATATTTTTTATTCATAGAAGCTTCATTGCAAAAAATAATAAAATAAAATATATTTTACTTATAAAACGAAGACAGTATCGCTTAGTTAATTTAATGAAATAACGAATAAAAATAAATCTTTTTTAAATAACTATGCAATTCGCAAACATGAAACGGAACGTCAAAAAAACATAGAGGTGGGACATCGAATAATCGGCGGCCATCTTGTGATTACCTGACAATCGCGTCAGTACGAGTGTGTCAGCCTTGTATGCGAGTTGTGTTTTCATCGATTTTTGCGTGGTGTTCTGTTATTGTTGTTATTGTTGACTGTTGTTGCTGTTTTTGTTGTTATTTTGTTATTTTTTTGGCAAAATGCCGAAAAAATCACAGGTAAACACTTGACTATATTTCTACTATACCTACATAATATTATATACATAAGATAAATGCATTAATCAATAAAAACTTTCATATAATACAGAAACACTAATGATACTCAAAGTTTTGGTAGTAAGATAATATAGATTTCATTTCCATATAAAGTATAATCGATTACCAGAAACAATCGATTTTATTTTCACTGTAGGACCTCTCTACAAGTGTCGAAATCGAACTGTCACAGAGATCATCTTATTTGAAATGGACTATAGTTCACCCATATGATTCGCAAAGATATCTCATAGAAATGTTGTTTTGAAGAAGTTTATAATCTTAATCCTGTGGTTGTTATTAGGAATATGTTAATAGTAGTGCAAGTCATCTAACTAGATTTGTCGCCTAGTCCGTCAAGGATTAAGAATAGAATATTAAAGTAACTCATTAAACTTTAGTTAAAAGAAAATTTGAGTCTGGTATAATCACCATAAATAGTATAAATACAGACATCAATAAATATATAAGGAGAATACAATAGTTGTGTGTGGTCTCCAAGTGGGTAGGCCTCCCCCTTCTGGGGAGGAGAGCCCCACATAACCACCGGCTCTCCGCAGCCGGGGTATGCAATTCAATGCATTTTCCTCAGCGGAACAACAAGAAAAAAAAAAAAAAAAAAAAAAAAAAAAAGTCTCCAAGTTACAGTGTACATGTTAACAGAATAGAGAGAATCCAAAAAAAAATTTTATACCTCCTAACATATACAAATAATAAATGTAAATATTCGCAGTCATATAATAGTAGGTTGAGTTTTTATAAAATGATTTATGAATGAGTATTAGACGCCAGGCTTTCGATATTATGTTTTTATATAAACTTAAACTTATCAATGGACATATTGATTGTATGGGAATCTTATCTCTCATTTAACTGGAGGGTTCCTCGTCCGGATATCTTATCCACGGACATGGACGGTTATATAATTATTAACATTGAAAAGTAGAGATAAAAATAGACGTTCAGAGTTTCTTGCCTGTTCTTCTCGAGTAGGCTCTGCCAATTTCCGGACAGGTGTAGACTCAAATTTTTTGTTTTTTTTTTTAACAAGGTTTATGTTTTTTTTAAGCTTTTCTTTTTTGTTTTGTTTGTTTTGACGTCAATAAGTGCCTGTAAAGGTCTATGTTGAATAAAGATTATTTTGATTTGATTTTGATTAGTAATAATTTTGTGTATGTCTCAAGTTGTGAACCAAATAAACAAAAAGAAAAAAATATATACTCACTCAGCTCCCTCACAAGTCCACAGGAGCCCAGTTTGTCTGGCGTGAGCTCCTCAAAGCGGGGCACAATCCTGCCTCCGGTGGCGATGGCGATCAGTTCCATCTCGGGGCCGCCCACCCACCGCACAGCGGGCAGGCCTTGCGATAGTAGCAAGTGGTTAGCTTCGTCGTCGAAACCCCACTGACATATAGCCAGAGTTGCTCCTGCATCCTGACAAACGAATAAAACTTCTATTTGTAATTTTACATGTTAAAATACTAAATAAATATATTTTGTTGTTGTTGTGTGTATTTATTTTTCAAACGTCGAAACGCGCGATTTTGAAACAGATGAGCAGCGCGGCGTATTGTATTACATCTTGACTTGCCACGATGACGGTAAAACATTTTTTTAATATTATATTTTACATTATTTTGGCAATAGGAGTACACGAATACCGAGCTTAATTTAAAATAAAATTACATTTTATACCTGTATTTAAAGGTATAATTTTAATTCTAATATATATTTTAGGTTAGGGTTAGGGGGGGTTAGTCTTGTCTCCAGTCTCCATGAGTACTTAATACTTATTTTATCATCAACCGCATAATTTTTTCATTTGATTGTATTAATAATACAATATTTTAAAATTACTTTAATTAAACACTGTACAATAGTTATGATTGATATATGAAATAGGAAGAATTCAACAGAAATCGGAAAATATATCTTCCTTTGTAAATGCTAAAAAGTTTGTGTTGAAGGCAATATTAATTTATGTGCATTTCTTTTTACATCAAAATTTTATTTAAAATATAGTCCACTACATCTAACACTGAGTTAGGAACCTTCTTACAGGCTCACCTAAGTTTTAGTTCTAGGTTATTATTCTGAAATACACACCGCACTTTCAGCAGCATTCATATTTCAAAATAACATCTTATAAGCACATACAAGAAAATTTGTACATTGACACAAAGACAAATTGATGAAGACAACTAGTTTAAAACAAATAAATCGCATTACAAATTATGTTGCTTAGCAAATAACAGTACTAAAGTAAAAAAAAATAGTTTAAGAAGCATGACAAAAATACGATTAATAGTCAACCTTATTAATATCAGATTTTTGTCTATGGTGTTATGATGAAAAGATGTTTGGCCTGCCAATGGTCAGGATCAATGTTTCATAATAGTACACTACCTTCACTCGTCGGACCATCTCCAGAAACTTGTCCTGCTCGTATTGTCTAAGGTCCCTGTACTCCTCAGCTGACCCAACATGCAGCTTGTGCTTGGTTTTAGGCTTCGGTGGCTCAAATGGACATGTCAGGATTGCAAGTTTTACATCCTAAAAAATTTAAATTATATACTTGTTAACTTATAATCCATAGTACAAAAAGGCAACATAAGTATAGATAGAAATCCTATGGATTATGTTGAATCACATATCTATCTACCTGGGACAATTTATATCTTTTAAAGACCAAATGGGACATGTAGCAAAAAGGAGAATTGCAAGCGCATGGAGATACTGGTCTTTAAAAGATATTATGAAGAGTAATCACTATGCAATGACAATAAAAAGGAAGGTCTTCAATATAAGCATTTTGCCCATATTGATGTACCGATGCCAAACCTGGGCCCTAAAACAAAATAATTACAAAAAATTAAGAACATGTCAAAGGAGTATGGAACGGAGTGTTGGGCTACAAAAGGAATGATAGAAAGATTATGAAACTGGATGACATCTTAAGAAAAGTCAAGGAATTGAAGTGGAGGTGATCTGGACATATGTTGACAGACAGACAGAAATGATAAATGGACCAAAAATATAATTGAATGGACTCCCAGGCAGGATATAAAAAGGAAAAGGGGAAGACCACACAAAAGGTGGTCTGATGATTTGCAAAAAGTTGCTGGCCCTCTATGGACTAGGCTGGCCAGGGACAGGAAAACTTGGAAAGTGTTAGAGGAGGCATATGTGTCAGGAGGACACACTGACAAATGAAAAGTTATTATGATGTGTGAAAATATTTTGTTTATTTTGTAAATATTTATTTTGTCAGTAATAAAAAGCTTATTATTATTATTAACTTATAATCCAACCAATCATTATGAGATTTCTTTGATATGATATGGGACAGCAGAGTTAGCTGGCATAGGATCTCTTTGTATTGATTTTTTTATAATTTTAGTGAACAAAACAGGTTACTAATAACATAATAAGAATATCTACATTAGATTGACACGACTACTATAGTTATATGAGTTATTTCATCTACATGAAAATATATGCATTTTGCCATGGTGTTGTGACAGTAGTAGTACACTTAAAGTAAGAATGATAACTTAAGGTATTGCCAAACTGGAAAATAGACAGACTAATAGCACCATCAGTAGAATGGTAGCAAGCACTGGTCTATGTTGTGACAGTAAAATAATTTTATTTTATAGTTTTTGCTTTCACTAATTCTTTTAATGTCAACTCAGTTATGAGGGTAATGCAGTCTTCGATCATATATTTCTGTAGATACACAGTTACCGTCTAAAAAGTGGCACCGGCGAAACAAGGCACAAACAGTAAATGTGCCTTGTTTCGCTCTCATTCATTCGGTGGCCGCGCGCGATTGATAATGTCAGCGATGCCGAAATGCGTAGTTTATACTGGTAAAAATGACACACGTAAAGTGCAAAAGAAGGATGAAATGTCATACTTCCAATAAGTATATCTTTATCTTAATTTATTAGCGCATTTTTTATGAGTAAAACACTTTTATTCATATTATGTATTACTAAAATATCAATTCAATTTATAACGCTTGCGTACCAAGCGTAACGCATCGCATCTATCTCTTTCTGTCTCGAGTGGCTCACTCATAGGAAAAAATAGCACAGAGCTAATGTTTCAGAAAAAGGTCAGTGGAATGATGAAGTCGCCTATACCATTTTTTGTGATTTTCTTTCTTTTTTTTTAGTTTTCCGCTTTCTTTGTTTGTAAGGCTCGGCAAAATAAAGGTTGAGAAACCCTGTCTTAATAAAGTTTGTACTTTCCTTAGCACCTAATTCTACATACTTCTTGGTTTATGTTTAAAATTTAAAAAGTTTCCGTACTGTTAAGATAAGTGTAAAAAAAAAAATAAGCATCTCCACTGCTGTCTATGTGCAAGTAGGATGCGATAAGACGCGAGCACAATATTCGGAGTCAAATGGAACGTAGGAGCATTATTATATGAAATGAATTTGTGCTTAATTGCAACGGAGTAAGGGCTTATTATCCAATATATTTGTTTTCAAATATGTATTGTTCATTTCTGATTTCACGGCATCATTATATCATCGAAACCAGAAGATAATATGTAACGACCTTAACAAGGATTTATTTTCATACTTCATTATGTTACTTATTAACGTTACTAATTGGCTTAAATTATATGACACTTTAGAACTTTTTTCAAAATTGGTACTATAATATACATCTATTCTTCTGTGTATAGACGCGGGGTCGATATTTTGTTTGATTTTCTATGGAATTGTGTATCTACAGAAATATATGATCGAAGAATGCAGTGTAGAAATTGAAACACAAAAATATTCATCAAATGTAGAGTTATAACTTAATATTATGTTATTGTGTGGGAATTAAAAGGTTATCAAATAAAAGAAAAACCTTATAAATGTATTGCAGACATTTATCATTAGTCTGATTGTTTATTAACTTTGATGTATAAAAATAATCAATTTAAATAAACTTACCTTGAGAACTTTAGGCATTTGTGGGTGGCTCATGGTCTTGTCTACAACCACCCCACGGACCAGCATAGAATCTTCCATGCAACCACCTTCTTTGCCCTCCACTTTGATCAGTTCAAAGTTCACATCACGCTTTTCCAAGTCAGCCACAGAGAGAACAGCCTGCAAAAATATTTCAACAGTTACAGTTTCAACAATATTTCAACATTTTAGGGCCTGATAACTTGCCGAAAAGATTTAATTGAAATTCTTACAGTTAGTTGGAAATAATCTGTAAGTTTATACTGATTATGGTTATGTTGGCACCCCTGTAATGTAGCAAATACAACTTTACAAATTATACCTGTTAGCTACTTATAGGTAATTTATTTTTACTCTGCCTTGTATGTTTATTGGCATGATTATTATATACACACAGCATTACATCAGACTGTACATGTTGACTATGATACAATGAAGACAGTTCTGTGTGATTGACAAGTAAACATTTTCAACAACAAATACTTACATCAACAGCAATCTCAGCCATCAATCTGTGGCACTTGACTACAACTTTGCTGCCGAGGGTGGTCATGGCCACCTTAATCAGGTTCTCTCTTGTGTCCTTGTTGACAGGGAATGCTTCACTGATGGAATCCAGGTGAGTTAGCGCCATTGCAGCCGCCATTTCAAAGCCGTCAGCGATGCGGATTGGGTGGATACCTTTGTCTAGCAGGATTGATGCCTGCTCAAGCAGTGCACCTAGTATTTAAAGAAGACTAAATAAAATGGAAAAACAGTGCTTAGTGAGTATAATTTTTAAAGAGTAAAAAAAAGTGATAAGACATGAAGTAGTCTACATATTAATTTGTCAAAAGATACTAGTATAATGGCAGATACCTCAGACACAGCCAAGGTGAATTTCATGGTGAATCAACACACTATGTGAAAAATTTTGTCATCATAGATGTCTGCCTCTAACCATCTACTGATAATTTGGTATGATGGAAAGTTTCACCTGTTTATCCATTTCCCTGTCCATTACCAAAATGACTCCAAATATAGTATTATTGAAATATTTTTTTACTCAAATAAGTCATTTATGTATATTAAAATATAAATTAAGACATTCAAATGATTTGCTTACCATGTTATTTATTACTATTTAATTTAACATAGATTAGACACAGTCAAAAATAAATAATTGTCATATTATGACAAAATATAAATAGCAATCTTTGGAATATATAATAGTTACATTAACTGTTCAAATTATAAGTTTTGATTTCCTTTATGAAGATGACAGTCCCATAAAGTGTAACAAAATCTTATAAAAAATACACATTTACACAATTCACATGATAAATCTCTATCAGCCACAGCTGATTTAACTTTCCAAAGAAAAAAACGAAATATTCTGTATGAATAAAGATGTTATAACATAAAGAGTTGAGAATTCAACAATCCAAATTAATAACAAAATTTACATCTTTCACAAATTACTTACCAGCTAATACAACCACTCCAGTTGTGCCATCACCAATTTCATCATCCTGACTCTGTGCTAACTGCACCATAAGCTTTCCGATCTGATGTTCAACATCCATAAGCTTGAGGATAGTTGCACCATCGTTGGTAACTGTCACGTCACCATCAGAGGACACCATCATCTTGTCAAGGCCACGAGGACCCAGAGAGGTCCGCAGAATGCCAGCAATTTGACGAGCAGCTTGAATATGTGACTAAAATTGGAATAATGTAATAAATATATTGTTCATTTTATCATACAATCCCAGTGATTGTATCACTCAAATACAGTTATTTGAGTGATTTTCGGGTCACAATCTAAAAACTAGAAAAAGATTGAATTCCATAAGACTATTGTACATAACAAACCATAATATTTATGATAATGCCTCCATTAGTGAAAAAGTTCCAACTGTTTATGAAACTGCCTAGACTTTCGAGGTTTGATAAAATTATTGAAGAAAATAATCATGTTAAACAATAACATAATCAACAAAAAGCACAACTAATATATAAAAGTAGAGAACTATGTCACATATTAAACTTTAATTTATAAACGATGCGATTAAAAAAGTCATGTGACTCATAAACATTAACTTCACCTGTTGATGATTTTACATTTAGTGGAATAAATTGCTCTTTAACAGTGAAAGAACCATTTACACAGGCTATATAATTTTGAAAATGATCTAAATTATTAATTATTTATGAGTTTTTAGTTAAGTTTACGTCAAGTCGTCACATAAAGAGTTTCTTTTACGTAGAGGTTATATATTTTAACAAATCATAATGTTCAGTAGCAAAGAGAGCGAAAAATAAAATAATTGTAAAACTTATTACAAGTGCAGAATTTAAATTTACTTTTAGAAACAATTTATATATTAAAAGAAATCTACCTTTAGGGCATCGGGACCGGTAAGTCGTTTTTGCTTTTCTTGGTCCCTTAAAATGATAAATGGACGCCCATACTCATCGAAGGCTACCGTTCCTGGGAACATAGCCATTTTAATATTATAATTTACAACACAGTCCCAAGATGCAATTAGATTTTTACGGCGATACTATTCCCTAAAATAATACACTACACAAGGAAAAATGGCGATTGACATATTTGACTGACATTCTGACATTGATTGTTGTTGTCAATTTCGTCCATAGGGACAGGCGAAGGTACTAAGCCATACTGCCAAGACTGACATACAACTACACTGTTCCACAGATTACAAATAGCAATACGTTCCATACATACATACACTCACGCCTTTTTCCCATGGGGGTAGGCAGAGATTACGTCTTTCCACTTGCTACGGTCTTTACATATCTCTTTCGCTTCATCTACTTTCATAACATTCCTCATACATGCTCGACGATTGCGGGTACTTAATACGTTCCATTTTGCATCAATAGCGATAATATGATACAGGTGTTAGCACACCAACGATATAGTATTTTAGATACAATCGTTGGATGGGTTATAATATAAATTACGCACCGCCCAATGCTCAGTGTTGTTGCTCACTGTAATTGATGATAACTTCATATCTGGAACTATTAACCCTTCACAGCCTTCATTAGTTTGCTCCCTTTACGTCTATAAACAATTCCAAAATAACAACTGTCAGCAAGTTGCACAATAAATAATCTGGTGAGTGGCAGTTCAACATCTGTTCTTAGCAATCCACTTGAAAATGTAAAAATTCATAATCAAGTAGTTTATAGAATTTTATTAAAAGAATCATGTTTATAGCCGTTATTATGGATTGACGTATAAACGCTATTGTGGATTGATGTAATTTTAATGGATAATCTAACTACTAAAATAAAATTATGCTGTGTTTCGTCCGCAAAAAGTCCATAATATCGTCAGTTAATTTTCAAAAACTTGGAATAAGTCTCTCATCACCTTTCTTCAGCTAACTTTAGACACATTATTTGATAACTTATGGTGATTTGTAATGATGTATTCAGCTGATGCTGACTCTTGATGAGAAAGTTTGTCATTATGTATTAGCTAATATCGTCTATAGCCTTTTTTTTTTACGGGGGGAAAATGCACCTTAAGCACCTTGTCGCCGCGCTGGCTAGGCGCGACCGTGAGTGGGGCTCTCCGGTAGAAGACCGGCCTACCCACTAAAAACCCCCCGGTGTCCTTCCGATCCATATCGGGGCGCGTGGTGGGGTGCGCTTTCGCGATTCTACCACCACACGCCCACGGGCCAGCTCGACCTTAATCGGCCGAGCCATCGCCAAGGGAGGATTGTTCCAGACACCAGAACAATCCTCAGGTAGAGACATCTATTGCGTGCACGGTAAGCCAGCCGCGTACGCTGCCTTCACGGGATATCGTCTATAGCCTAGTCCTCATTAGGTAGGCCTTTTCTTCTCTTCTATAGTCTTGTTATTGTTATAGTGGTATGAAAGGTAGTTTACTCATTAATTTATTTCAAAAAATGTAGGATTAACAATTAACCAGATTTTTTTTTTTATTATATTAGAGCAGGCAAACGAGCCAACGGGTCACCTGATGGTAAGTGATCACCGCCGCCCATAGCACAAACAACCCAGAGGTATCATCAGCGCGTTGCCGGCCTTTCAAGAATGTATACGCTCTTTTTTTGAAGCTTCCCATGTCGTAACTGTTCGGAAATACCGCGGCCGAAAGTTGGTTCCATAACTTTGTCGTTCGCGGGAAAAACGTACGCGAAAACCGCACTGTGGAGGACAGTAGCCAACCATTAAGATGGTGGGGATGGAAAGCAAGTCCCCTCTGTGACACACGATACAGGGAATCGGTCGGAGGCAGTATCCCAAACAACTCGTCAGAGCACTCCACATGGTATATGCGGTAGAGAACACAAAGAGACGCGACATCTCTCCGCAGCGCCAATGAGTCCATACGACCACAGAGCACCGGGTCGTCGACAATTCGAACCGCTCTTCGCTGGATGTGGTCAAATGGAAGGAGCTGGTACTGAGGAGCACCGGCCCAGAGGTGAGAGCAGTATTCCATATGTGGCCTGACCTGTGCCTTGTAAAGTTGTAGGCGGTGGGTCGGCGTGAAATACTGTCTCGCCCTGCTTAGCACTCCCAGCTTTTTTGAGGCTAATTTAGCCTTGCCTTCCAGATGACGGCGAAACTGAACATCGCTCGATATGTCAACGCCCAGGATTCCGATGGTTGACCCGGCATCAAGGGAAGCGCCTTCAAAGTTTATGGTTGCGACAAAAGGAGATTTCTTAGCGGTAAACGCGCAAACTTGTGTCTTAGAGGCGTTAAACTGGACTAGATTTAGTCGGCCCCAATTCGAGACATGGCTGAGTATGTCATCGATATCAGACACAAGCTTGTTTCGGTTCTCAATGACGTTCTGATGTGGAATATTTGCACTTCCGCGATATAGTGCGTCTCCAGTGCTATCGTCTGCATAGCAATGGATACCGCAATAAGTTCAATCATGTCAGAAAACGATAAAAAGTAACATGTCTGTATTCTACATATGTTTATTTATATCCTTACTAACAATATAAACATTCGAAAGTTTATAAATATGATTGGATGTTTATTAATCTTTCACGTAAAAACTAGTTATAATATTTTAATTAAACTTTACAATATTGTAGCTTATACGTCAGAATAACACAGGTTACAATTTATAAATATAAAGATATTGTATGAATTGTCTAAAATGACAATAAGTGTCCTGCGCAAACGAAGCCGCGGGCATCAGCTTTTTGTCGATGCTTAAAAATTGGTTTAATGGTCGCGCTGCAGATTGCGCCGAACGGAGTTCATACTAGTATCTATAGTTACTGTGTTCAAACTACGAAGACATTGTGATATATTTATTTTTAATCTTATTGGATTTTCTACTAATGGTGTTGTAAACAATTTTATTGTATACAAACAGGGCAGTCATCCTTGGGCAATTTGTGTAATTACATTTAATCATAAAGTAATAATGAGACTGAAGACGACGCTTCTACGCGCTAATGTGATATTTACCACTGTTTATGTATCATATCATTGTTTGTGTACCTATAATATTTGGCAATCAAAACTGTACATGGACCTGATGCAAATGCACTACAGCTGCCACCTGACAAGCGTACATACATATATTTCAAGTATTAAAACGATAGCATTGCACTGCCATTAGTTTTATAGGAAAGTAAAATAATACTGTGAATAAAATGATGTAATATATGTCAACTATCCACTGAATTGCTGTAAAACATTCAAAGTAGTATTACAACACTTTTTATTTAATTTCACTCTTTACTGTCTGTGAAACAATGTAACTTTTTGATTAAAACTAATTTAGCACTTATGAAATACAATTCACCATGGAGTGTTTATTATTTAGTACATTATTTACGAGTGAGAAGACTATTCTGTAGACTGTCTCACTCGTTTCCGTCGCTATATGTCAAACTTTTCAAATGCAACAGCTTTTCCCTCCTCTTCGTATTCTTCTTTTGTCATACAGAATGAATAAAAATCGGGATCTGTCAGAATGTGTTTTCCTCCCTCCCAGGCATATGTTATAGGGTTGTCTGGTAAACTTACGTTTACATCATAATGGTCTAGAGCCAATGAGCGTACATCATTATAAGTCCTGTCACGGAAACCTGGAAACAATGTGTTGCCCCCATAGAGAACAATGTTTTGTAGTAAATTTTCCATGTGCTCTTCAGGGCATGAATTAATTGAGTGCATTATTCCTTCAGGTATGCCCATTTGTGGTATCCCTATATCAGAAGGTCGGAATAATAGTTCAGGAATAGAAAATCTTTCATTATTCATTCGCAGGGTCTGCTGATCTAAGTCTTCTTCTTTTTTTACAATGTCTCGTAAATAACCCCTTCTCAAAGTAGTGTAGTCTGGTAAAACATAATCTTTCATAATGGTGTTTGCCGAGCCTGCAAACAAAACCAATTATTCTACAATGGGATCATTATCTATAAAGAATGTCAATTTTTTTTAAAACTAAAAATGAAAAAATAATATACAAAATTTTTATTTATAATAAACAACCAAATTAGAGCATCTAATATGATATTATATCTTAAAAAAAATTATGCTGTTTTCATATTATTTAATTAAATTTCTAGTTAAAACCAGGAATTAAATTAAGTCACTTTTAACGTAGTATAAGTTCTTAATTTTAAGTATGCTTCTGGAAATGATATAGTAGGATTTGGATCATATAGACATCTACAGTCTCAACATTATATTTCATAGTCAAAAAATAAATACTCAACCTAATTAATTTAATAATATTTAGGTGATTACTTTAAATTCACATTACATTTTTTCAAGGCTTTGATATCAAAAGTGGTATTGATTATGTAAAATAAAGCACTATTGACAAATATATATATTTAAACACATGTAGTGTGAACATAATCCTTTCATTTATATTCATACATTTTTAAACTATTGACAAATATAAAGAATTGAAAGAATAAGTTATATGATAGATGAGTACCTCTTTTCTGGGCGATTTCCATATCAGCCATAAAATCTTGAGAGACAAAACAAGAGTCTTCCTTAACTTGGTTAATTACATATGTCTCATCCATCACATTCAGTTGCCTATATGATATCACTTCTTTCAAATGGTTAGTAAGCACTTTACCACCTACATCTATTCTTAATATACCTTCTCTATATTTTTTACCATTAATATAAGGTACAATATAAGTATAACTATATCCAGAATCCACAACCACAGTACAATTATTATTATGCATCTTTCTGTAATGATAATCTGCTAAGTCGGTAGCGTTAATTCTAAGTAATGTTTGACAGTCATACTCTTCAAAAAATATCTCCGTCATAGCTTCTTGTATTGACGCAAAATTGAACAAAGGTTCAGTTATGATTAATGGAGTTTCGTTAAAATTCACCGGACAGCATTCTTTACTAAACATGTAATCCCAGACAGTTTTTTGTGTGTCCCAGTTAATTAAAAACCCTTTTTGGAATGGTAGTATATAAAAAAGGCCTGACGCATCGCGACACTCGTCTATTTGAGATCCAATGAAAGGCCGGCGCCTTTCAGATTTTGCTTTCATGATACAATTAGGCACAACCTTAGGTTCCATTGTCGAAATTCCCAATTTAGCGGTGTATGCCCCATTGTCGACGATATAACAAGAAGTTTTGGACATAGTGTCTGTATAGGTTACCGGCTATCATAAAAGAATTGTAAAGCTCATGCTTTTAATTTAGTCACAGTAATAACAACTGTGTGTATGAATAGCTTATCCATATAGCTATATAGGTTTTTACTTAATTTTTAATGGCATTTAATTCGATAAACCCACAATAAATAATTTAACAAAGTAAAATATTGGTAAATAGAATAGTATACTAATCTGTGGTAAATAGTCAACTACAGATCAGATAACATGACATTGGCAAACGAAAGATTTTGTTATTCTTGATTCATGGCTTCGCACAGAGCATTTAGCCAGTGGTGATACTTTAGTTTTGGTAGGGAAACTATTGTTCAAAACGTGGAAAGAAATATCACATGTAAGGAAAGTATGTAACAGGAAAGCATTTGGTTTTAGGAATTGATAACTTTAAATAAATTTGAGGATTATTTATTATGCAATAATGTATGTATATAGTTAATATACTGTAAATTTTCGTATTATTATTATAGTGACGACAGTCAATAAATGTGGGAAAGAAATTTAATTATTTATTAGTTGTGTAAATCAGAATTCAATTCGCCAGTAATAAATAGTACCACATAATAATAAAAACAACAATAATTACAGATACAAGTGCAGGTTAGAAAATATGACATTGTCACGTGCAGTTACAATTGAGAAATGCAGCTAAATGTTATACCGAGCTAGATATATCTTCACAGGAACTATTGTGAATAAAGGTTGAAAAATATTTGTAGGCTTTGTGTTTTGAATTTGATTATAATGAGAACTGGACTAAGGGAATGGACTACGGTCACCTACTTTCAATATCTCTTAAGTGACCTAAATATTAAGGACTTACCACTCGCAAAATGGGTTCTCCCAAAACACTTAACTACTTTATTTTGGTGTAAATTTACTACCGGTATTATATTATTAGTATAGCTTAAATCACGCGTCTTTATAAGACACGGTCCTTTGTAAGGCGTACGTGGGAATACAGATCCAACGCGTAGAAGCCATTTAAGCGAAATTTTATGAAAGTGTGCGTGGAGTGTACCAACTAGGTCTAATCTCTATCTGTATCATGACAAATGTAGCTAAAGACTACACCCAGTTAGATGCACAGAAACTATTGTCATTTGTGGTCAAAACGTTTGTGGACTATTGCATTTTGGTGGTAATGGGAACCGGTCTATGGAAGAAACTCCGGTCACCTGCTTTCTCAAAGCCTCCTAATTGATTTTAAATACGGCAGGTGGTGACTCGCCGCTCACTAAATGGGCCCCATAAAAAAGCAGACCAATTATTATTATTATATTATAATTATTAGTATTATATTATTCTACATTACTTCACTTCCATCCTTCGAGCACCTGCTTATGATTAACACCATTGCACTGCAGCAGTAACACTGCAAGTAGCAAGTTGTAAAAACTTTTCCTTTTACTAAAGTCCAAACTATATATTAATTTTGATTCTACATAAAGTTACATACACACATACTCCTATACTCATGCGTCTTTCCTATGGAGATAAACAGAGATTCAACGTCGTGCCTGACCAACTGACCCATTCATATCTGCCTAACAATTTATTTTTGTCTATACTTTCTATGTGTTCAGTTCATTCAGCATTCCTTCCTCGATTTTTGTCACTACAGCTTTTTTCACATCGCACATTTCTCTTATCACACTATTTCGTAATTTATCCTTCATCGTCACCCGGCCGTTCCTTTCCTCTCATTTTTACTGCATTAGACAAGGTCTGAGTAACAATGAAGCCATTTATGTCATATTTTTAGAATATCGTACAAATTAAAACTAAATCTCTTCAAGGGCGTATGGCCCATTTCTTGAGGCGGTCGCCATCTCGATTTGCCTAAATGGTTCTTAGAATTTAGCATAAGGCTAAGTTTAGTTAGTAGGTCATAGTTGGCCGCCTAAGCGGGAGTGGCACCGACGGATTGTGGCGGCCTGGCGTGCGCAGCTCGAACTACGGATCTGCGCGCGCCAGCGGGCCGTCGGTGCCGTACTCCCGCACCTCGAAGCTTGGCTCCACGGGAAGGAGGAGCTCACCTACCGATTGACTCAGATACTCACCGGGCACGGCTGCTTCGGTGAGTATCTGTGTCGAATAGGACGGGAGGGATCGACACATTGCCACCACTGTGCATCCGACCTCGACTCGGCCCAGCACACGCTGGCGGAGTGCCCCGCGTGGGCCTCCGAGCGCCGAGTCTTGGTCGCAGAGATCGGGCGAGATCTGTCTCCGCCGGCATTGATTGCGGCAATGCTGGCGGACGAGGGAGGTTGGAGGGCTGTGGCCTCCTTCTGTGAAGCAGTGAATGCCCAAGTAGCAAACGTACGTGCTATAATTGTCGAGAGCACGTTCTCATTTTCGCTTTAAGTTCTATAAAAGTTCTAAAAATAGTCGAGTAAATGCGCTGTAAACGTTTACTCAGCGCAAAAAGGCGCAAATGTTTCAGACTAAAGTCCTATAAAACTGGTATAAGCGCTGAATAAGCAGCAAAAAGATGCTATAAGGTTTGAGTAAAAGTGGTTTAGATGCTTAGAGTGCTATAAAAGCAACTCAAATGCGTATATAGGATATATAAGTGCAATAAACGCAATCAAGCTGCTATTATAGCACAGAAGTGTGCTATAATAGCAGCCGAATTGCATTTATTCGATTTTTTAGGTCTGTAACAGCGAATAGAATGCTTTTATTCCACTAATACGTGCTGTAAACGATCTTGGGAGGCTTTCATACCACTAAATTAGTGAAAATTTTCAACTGAACGAGTTTGTGTTATATTATAGGTATTTGTAAAAAAAACTGAACTACATTTCAAGGTAAATATTTCTGTTTATATCAAGCTTTTAAGCTATCAATGTTTATTTTTACTGTGTAGCTACTTCAAAACATCATGCGCAAAAACCTTTATTGATAAACCCAAAGGCATTTTTACATGAAAAATCATGCGCCGCCTATTTTCTTAAATATGACGAAATATTTATTATTTCAAATATATTCAGAATAATTATATTTGATGATACGTCCATATTGATAACCTAGTTGCAGTTACAGCACATTTATTCCATTTTCCATTAAAGTCGAATAAAAGTGCTGGTCACGATATTTATAGCACAAGGTGTCGCCATGATGATAGGATTTAGGGTTTTGATTTCTATTATACGAGTTAATCTATAAACGTGCAGTAACAGCAGCATTGTTGCCAAAAGCAATTCGATTGCGTTTATATAGCTTTTATAGAAACAAAAAAGCGCGCTGAGTAACGGCTGTATAAAAGCGCTCAATTCAGCGAATTAGCTATTCTACCGCTATTATACGACTTTTATAGATCAAATGATCGAATAACATATGATTTGGCCACACTAACTCAGCATCTGTTAAAAAGTGGAGTAGAAGTGCTAAAACTTAGTGCTGTAAACGTTTATTCGACGTAATTATAGCACACATTAGCGAAAATTGCTAAATAGTCGAGATTACCGCTATTATACGATAAATAGGTGTTTCAAGAACGGTAACTCGGCTCTTATTCGATTAAAAGCTGAGTATACGTGTTCTTATTCGAGTATTTTGCTGCTTGGGGCTCCAGAAGGAGGCCGCCGAGCGGGGTCGGGAGATGGCCGATCCCGCTCGAAGAAGGCGGCGCCGGGTCGGTAGCACAGCTGCGGCGCCGCCGCGGGTCCGGACCCGGGATGGACCACGCCCCTTCCGTGGCCGGGGGGCGTCGTCGGTGGTGCAGATCGGGGGAGGTATTGTAGCCTCCCCCGAGGAGTATCGGCGAGGGAGCGGAGGCTGGGGGTTCCCGGAAGTGGCTTGGTGTTCCCGGGGGCTCCCTACATGCCTGAGGAAGGCCATCCCTGAGGTTTTTAGTGGGTGGGACCAAAGAAGAGCCCAACATAACCGCCGGCTCGCCACAGTCGGGGTATGCAACTTAATGCATTTTCCTCAGGGGAACAAAAAAAAAAAAAAGGTCATAGTTGGCCGCCCCAACCGGTATGGAGTCCATCATAATCTCTATGGAATTTGGCTGCAGGGTTCGGTTCGGCCCTTCGTGCTCTCTCTCTCTCTCTTCTGACATGAAAAGAAAAGATGAACTTTGCATAATTCCTCAAATCGCAGTGCGTTCAGTTTTATATTCACACACTATACTTATAATCACACTATATTTATAATCACACACTACACGCATCCAAAACCTCTACACAAATTTACTAGACGACTCCAGAGTCGTTAGTTTGGCTCATTATTTAGTCGAAATACGCTCACTGCTCGACATAGGAATCACTTAAGGATCTCCACACTTATGAATCCTTCGCTGATAGCATCCAGCGCGTTCCCTCAATCTTAACTAGTAGGTGTTCTACAATCCAGTATATGGCAGGCAGTGTACAGAGCACATTACGAGTAGTAACTCGTAATGTGCTCTGTTCACTGCCACTTAAGGTTCCCAATTCATTGCGCTATGTCGGTGATCTTAATTCTTCTGCGGACTTCATCATTTTTAATTCGATCACGCACAGCAACTTCGAGCATAGCCCTCTCCATTACCTTTTGGCTAACTTTATGCGTTCTTATAGATCCCATTGTAATTAGTTAGGTTTTGGTTTCAGATGTCATTCTACTGCTTTATTTCACATTTGTCCATCAACCATTAACTGATTGCTTGCAACTTATTTTGAATGAGTGGATGACTACGAGTAATGGTTAATATGCAAAGCGATCGCGACTAGTTGGTGAGTATAATATAATAAGCCTATGGATGGAATATAAATATGTATGGCAGAGAAATTAATGTGTAACATTACATCTTACGATATAAGAAACAGACAATATCATATGAAATCCCATGTACTGTGACCATGAGGTGGGTAGATTATTCTTTAATAAATACAGAGAATCTTCGAAATTATATTTCTGTAGATACACAATTCCATAGAAAATCATACAAAATATCGACCCCGCGTCTATACATAGAAGAATAGATGTATATTATAGTAACAATTTTGAAAAAAGTTCTAAAGTGTCATATAATTTAAGCCAATTTAAATCTTAAGTAACGTAATGAATTATGAAAATAAATCCTTGTTAAGGTCGTTACATATTATCTTCTGGTTTCGATGATATAATGATGCCGTGAAATCAGAAATGAACAACACATATTTGAAAACAAATATATTGGATAATAAGCCCTTAGTCCGTTGCAATTAAGCACAAATTCATTTCATATAATAATGCTCCTACGTTCCATTTGACTCCGAATATTGTGCTCGCGTCTTATGGCATCGTACTTGAACATAGACAGCAGTGGAGATGCTTAGTTTTATTTTTTTACACTTATCTTAACAGTACGGAAACTTTTTAAATTTTAAACATAAACCAAGAAGTATGTAGAATTAGGTGCTAAGGAAAGTACAGACTTTATTAAGACAGGGTTTCTCAACCTTTATTTTGCCGAGCCTTACAAACAAAGAAAGCGGAAAACTAAAAAAAAGAAAGAAAATCACAAAAAATAGTATAGGCGACTCCATCATTCCACTGACCTTTTTCTGAAACATTAGCTAGCTGTGCTATTTTTTCCTATGAGTGAGCCACTCGAGACAGAAAGAATTAGATGCGATGCGTTACGCATCGTGACATGGTACGCAAGCGTTTTAAATTGATATTTTAGTAATACATAATATGAATAAAAGTGTTTTACTTATAAAAAATGCGCTAATAAATTAAGATAAAGATATAGTTATTGGAAGTATGATATTCCATCCTTCTTTTGCACTTTACGTGTGTCATTTTTACAAGTATAAACTACGCATTTCGGCATCGCTGACGTTATCAATCGCGCGCGGCCACCGAATGAATGAGAGCGAAACAAGGCACATTTACTGTTTGTGCCTTGTTTCGCCGGTGCCACTTTTTAGACGGTAACTGTGTATCTACAGAAATATATGATCGAAGGAGAGAATAGTCTTTAATAAATAGTGTTGCCAGCATAAAAAATAGTTAAGACTATCAAAATAAAAAGCACATATAACAATACCAATTTATTTATTAAAACACAACATTAGCTTAATATTTTACAGCATAATAAAATTACAGTGTGTCATATTATTTATTATACCACAATGCAAATCACAGTCTTATGTTTATACGTATAGTCTATGAGAAAAGAGAATCGTCTTGAAAATGTGGGGATCTTATATAATTATAATTTTTGTTTTGCAGCAATAACATCGCAATTTGATCCTTACGACCGTTCCCGTGGATTCGATTCAAAATATCTTAATCAACATGCATTAATTGATGGATATCAATGCTTTATTATTACTTCTTACATCCTTATGAGTCCGGTTTCATATATCATGTTAGTTCCACTGAGGTTATGTTGGCACCCTTTGTAACAGAACGTTGTCCATCCTTAAGATTTTCGGCCTATTTCTTTATTACTTCATGACTCAAATCAAAATTCAAAAAATTACATGTAACGCTTTGACAGTGTTCCTGGAAATTCATAATTGTTGACTGTCGGGAATTATAATTATACAATACCAAACTCTAGAAAAATATCTTAAATAATTACCAGGCTAAATTGTATAAAATTACGAATATCGAAATAACGTAATATGAGAATAACTTCTGGAATGATATTATGATTTTGTGTAGGTGGACTATATTTATGCAACTGTTGTAATCAGGGGTATTAAAACACGAATGTGGGTTTATTAGACGAGGCGTAGCAGAGTGTGATAATAGTATCACATGAGTGTATTAATACCTAATTATAACAGTTGCATACAAGACTTTATCTACAATCATGATGTGAATCCTCTATAAAAGATTCTCACCATAGGATGTTGAACAGTGTTGTATAAATTCAAGAAAAGTCTAATTGCTGACGAATGCTCCTTTAGAAATATCTGGTGGTATGTCATCAATGGCGGGAAATAACACGATAAGACGAGAATCCGAAATTACGAATTAGTCTACAAATTCTTTTTTCAAAATTTTAGCGATCTGGTGGTGAAAATGTCATTGCACGAGAATGTTCTTTATTTGAAATTCATAATATCACGTGTTTGGAATATATAATGATCATAATATCATTGAGTGTTTTAATGTTGGCATTAAGCTAATTGTTATATGTTCTTTTATAGAGGATTAATAGCATGATAGTAGATAAACAATATTAAACCGTATAAGTGACTCTTTTTCCTACCTACACCCCTTCTACTGGGAATCGGGGATCCGGAGCTAGCCGGAGGTCTACGGTGACACCTTGTTTGTTCATTGTTACATCAACTTTAATAAAAGTACAATCATTACTATGCAATATTTTTTTAAATTTAAATATGAGTGAAGTATTATTTGCAAATAATACCTACTATGTTATCTCATCAGGAAACGTATTTTTGAATCATTAGACGTGAATTTGGAATTCGAATACGAATACAAATCGTGCGCGAAATTATTTTCTACTGCTTACAATTTTTTACATTTTTGAATCACTCGAATTCAGTGTTGTCATTAAAAACAAATTCTTAATCAAATTCCGTTTCAAAATTCAAAATCACAACAACAACAACAAAAAACCGACGATGACCCACACGTGAAACGGATCATTGTCAAGGTCACGTCAGCGTTGGATATTACTACTACTACTACTAGTAGACATCAAAAACGAGTGGGTCGATCCACT
Source organism: Scirpophaga incertulas (assembly GCA_036419045.1). Taxonomy (NCBI): domain Eukaryota; kingdom Metazoa; phylum Arthropoda; class Insecta; order Lepidoptera; family Crambidae; genus Scirpophaga; species Scirpophaga incertulas. The sequence goes on along the minus strand of CM071636.1, from coordinate 21,404,154 downwards.
CGTTGCACAACGCACGAAATGAAAGTTCAGAAATAGTGAATTCGGTAATTCGTATACGAATCTCACAATTTCGAATGAGAATTGGTTTTTTATTGTTTCAAAAATTCGTCTCCTGTACGTCGTGATCAGGCATTTCATTAATATCACGAACAATTCTCTTTTCTCACTGATCATTGATATAATTACACGTATTTATTTATTTTTACTACCTACACACAAATTGGAAGTCCCATAAGTCTAATGAGTCCCAATTATTTACACTGATAAAACATCTTTACCAAACCAAGTAAAATTTCTCAACATACCACAATCAAATTTCACCTACCTATTGATCATAAGAATAATTATTTATCTATAAATACATATCTGGATGACATTTGAAATCAGCCTTTCACAAAAATTTCACTTATAACTAGAGATCGGATAATCGGATGCATATTTACCTAAAGTTAGTTTAAGACAAAGTATGGAAGCGGCTTATTATTGTTTTGTTAAATAAAATTTTTCACCATTTCTGTTTTTTTATTCAATTATTTAATTGATTATTGTTTTAGTCAAACTAGCTCACTGCTTTCGTATAACACTCTTCATGTAATAAATCGTACATTCATAAATCGCACGGGGAACTGAAACTAAACTTCATGTAAATACGTATGCATAGTTGTATGAATGAACCCGGAGTCTCGGTCTTTTGAAAATAAATACCACGTGCTAATTTAGTAATATTTCAAACAATATCACTACGTTAAATTTGCAGTCCCGTATTTTCACGGGATTTTTATTTAACAAAATGTATTTTAAAAAGCCGCTTCCATAATTTGTGAGTTAAAAATTAACTTTAGGTAAATATGCATCCGATTATCCGATCTCTACTTATAACATTATTTCGAAATAACCGTTTTTTTTCACGGAAACAAGTTTGTTAATTTTTATGATTGTCAATTACACAATATGAACTTGATAGTGGCTTTTGCGGAATGAAGGAACTGTATAATATACGCTTTATTTTATCTATACATACAATATAAATAAAATTGGAGTGTCGTCTGTCTGTTTCTTCCGGCTAATCTCTGAAATGGCTGGTGCGATTTTTATGGGACTTTTATTAGCAGGTAGCTGATGTAATAAGGAGTACAGAGAGAGAACATGGACTACTTTTATTTTAGAAAAACAATTAGATAAAATGTTGCAATGTCTAATCTAAGTACTGCCCAATACCGCGAGCAGCTCACGCGCATGCCGCTTCAAATAAAAATACAAAAACCAAAAAAATAATAACTTTTTTATTAAATTCCCCGCGGACGAAGTCGCGGGTACAGCTAGTAACACATAGTACGTTTGTATTGAAAGTACGAGTATGACGCGATATTTCTTAATATTACTATTATTATCGTCTAAAAATAAACCTTTCTATTAGACAAATAATGCACTAAAATATTTTTCAACACCATTGCTCGTAATTGGTATGTAACTACACCAATTTTAGTTTCACAATGTATCATATTACCAACTTATAATATCTTTCGAATCTCAAATTCGATTACCGCACAGTTTGGTAATCAAAAGTTAATAGTTTCGTAAAGAAAGGTCACGCTTTTATTTATAAGTAAAAAAAAAATAGGAACCAAAGAGAATTTATATGCAAAATGCTGAAACATTTTTGTAAATTAAATAAGTTTGGCGTTTAGAAACACACTCTGTTTAAAGATATACAATTATAAAAACCTTATATAAAATTACAACTATTAAGTCATACATAAATATTAAAATAATATATTTATTTTGTAATCATTATATAATTTGCTGTTTTGGCTGTATAAGCGCACAAAGCCGTCAATGAAAAAGTAAAAGCGCCATTTTTCAATTTTCAGTACTATTTTGCAAGTAAATATTTTGCATTGTTTCTTTTGTTGAGATTTTTATATTAAAAATGTCATCAAGAGATGAAATTGATTGTACGAATGAAATAATAACGAATATTTCAGAAATGACTGGCGGTGAAGGTGGAAATCCAACGTATAATTTTTATAATTGTACTTTCACAAATTGTTTTACAAAATATTTTTTATTGACCTATAGTTTGTATTAATTACTCACAATGGTGTTGAAAAACGTCGTATAACACTCATGAGCAGTTTAAAATTACATTCTCGGCTGAATATTAAGCACTCAAACGTAATTTTGAACATTACTCACTTGTATTATAATGTACTATTTTTCATTGCCTGTAAGAAGAAAAAAAACGCTACAAAAGTTACGAATTGTCGGCATGTCACATGACGTCACTATACGCGCGCCATACAAATCACATACAAACATATGTTTTACAAGAAAGAGATATCATGCAATTGTTAATAGCTAATAATATATTTTGCGTTGTAATTAGACAGTTCCTTGGCAATTTGTTTAGGTTTGGATTTGTAAAGGTTATTAAATTATGAAGTATGTATTATTAATTTAAATAAAAAAAAAACTGAATATCATACTGTAGCCTACAGTTGTGCATTTTAAGATTTAAGTTTTTTATCAATTATTAGGAATTTTCGACCGTCAACACGTTAACATATTAAACACAATATATATCCTTAGTAACCATAACATCTTTTTATATATAAGTATCCTATTTATATTTTACACCCAATGGCTCTTACAATCCATATTTCCAAGTCAATATGTCAACAAGAAATATACATAATAGGCTTGTTGCCTAAATTTCAGTAGTTAGATACTAATATACCTTGATGCCTATTCTATACAAAATAATTATTATTTTTGAAAAAAAATGCTTATTTATAAGAATAATTTTGTATTTAATTAAATATTTGACATTAGTCATCAAAAACGCTCATGACTGTCATGGCGTCTTGAATGACGTCACGCCGTGCAAAACACAGCTGTTTTAGTATCGGAATATTCGGTATTGTGAAGTTATTTTAATAAAAAATGGATTCATCGTATTACAAGTACTGCATAGTGCCCCAGTGTACAAGCACAAGTATAAAAACACCAAAAAAATTATTTATATACTTGCCAAACAATCAGCAGATACGTAAAGTGGCTAACACTCGCGAGAAGGAATGATGCCCATTCTTTTTCGCACTTCCACAAGACACTTGGAATGACATTTTGACTTTGACGTTTCGCACGGCGTGACGTAACACTTTTTAATTGTGTTTGCTGTCACGTGACTTATAGCTTATTTTGTGCAATTTTATTTTATAAAAATATAAATAATCAAAAGTTATAATTTTATAAAACTTTGTTTTTTCATAATTAAATGATCATCTTAATAGTTATGCAACCTAATGCATCAGATTTGTTCATAGTAGATACAAGCCTATTACATACTTTCTTAGGTATATAATGACGAACTTTATGCTGTTATTATAGATATGATTTATGAAGTTATTGTGTATTTGGGGTTTTTTGGTGTTTGTTTATTTGTATTCGGATTATTTGATTAATCACCATTGTACAGTCAAATTTTCATTTAATCAATTTTTTAATTATATATTAAAATAATATTATATGTATATTAATATCAAATTATATATTTATAAAATTACTCACAGAAAATATGGTTAGTTTATTGTTTAGTGTTTATTATTTGTGTTCTTTGCTTTATGTTATTTTATTCATTTTTTTTTTTATTTTTAATTTTGTAAATGGCGTCCGCGGAAGATCAGCGTCGTGGTGTACGCCCGACATTATGCTGAGCGGAGACCATTTTGGTAACAAAACTTGAATGCATGTTTGTCTCTTTATTTTCCGAACCGTTATTTTGCTTACCAAATAAACGTTTTTCTTTCTTTCTTTCTTTACAATAAATAATTCAAAGGATATAAATATTCAGTTTTTGTAAGTATATATGTACTTCTAACTACAAAAGTTAATACATATTTTTCCTACAGGTATCTTGGTTTCAGATAATTATAAAACTAGCTTACGAAAGAAAATAATTTATTTTTGGATTCAACTATTCCTATCATCTGCTAGTCTGTTTTTGTATCGCACAGCATAGACAAATAAAGATAGATTGCTAACTCCTTGTACGAATGTCTGTGGTTTAAAATGGTTTAAAAAGTCAGTAGATGGCTCTACTTGTATAAAAATAAATAATAAATCATATTATTTACTTTTATAATAATGTTTTTAATATATTTTGCATTATTTATTCATGTTTTGTCTATGACAAACACGTTTGCTTTTTATAGCTATAAATAGATGGCGGTTATTCTGCAAATAGGAGAGAAACGGAACGTTTTAGTGATTACACTTTTTACTTTATATATTAAAGCACTCGACGTATGGCGCTATACCAATTTAATTTGCAGATTAAAGTTAATATAGACTCATCTAGATATACATAGTAAGTAGAACTAAGAGGTAATAATTAGTTTGCACGGATTTTTCTATGATCTAGGACAAACTTGACATATATGTAAATGTCAAGGGTGCGGTCCGAAATTTGCTATCAGCGAACACGAAGTGCGCTGTTTGTATGAAAATAGAATTGGATATGGATGTTTTTATTAAATTATTGTATGATTTAAGTACTTTCGATTTCATAATTTTATGTAATATAAAATTGATTTAGTGTTTAAATATATTGACTTCTAAGCCTTATAAACTGAGTAATGTTTTTTTTTAATTCAAATAACAATAAAAGATTTTAAGTTTTGTAATAAATGTAAAATTTCTCAAAACGTTAAACATACATATAAATGTATAATTAACAATGATATTATCACTGTCGTTTATACGCTCTTACAATTTAGAAGATTTTTTGATTTTAGTATGAGGCGTTTTGGGCGATCTGTAACAACGCAAGAAACATATCGCTGTTGCTTCAAAAGTAATAATCGCAGGTAGACTAGACTGTTACTTCTACAACATTTGTCCACTAATAGTATACTCATAATGTACAGTGAATCAATAAAGAAATCCAAAAACCGAATTGCCCTGGTGCAAATTTAGAAGCAGTATGATTATTTATCAATGACGTCAGCGATTACTATTAACAGTTAAAACAGAAAATTGGCAGTGCTCCGTCTGTTGTGGATTCGGGCCCGCGCATAAAAGTTAATAGCAAAGGACATTGTTCAATTTTGGCCTAAGAACCGATGTGAATATAAATTATACTATAATTTTCATTTATTTTTATATTATTTGAAACATATTTCAGTATTCCACGGACACTTCAAATAAATAAATTCCAAATAAAAAGTTGAGTCACAATTATTGATGCCGTATAAAATGTTTTCCGTCAGCCAGTGCTGCCAGTTTCGGAAGCTTTCGCGATTTCGGTAAATACGGATCGAATTGAGAACCTCCTCCTTTTTGAAGTCGGTTATTAAAATTAGTCGATAACACTTTATTCATTTAAATATCTAAATTGACTAGCTAGAAAAATACTAGTATTATATATTTTTTAAGCGAAATCGCGAATTTCTAGCTTGGCATTCGAGTATTATAGTTTTCGTAATTGGCAACACTGGTGTAATTCATACCTTATCTGTGTCCGTTTCATTCAATTTTTGATTGCTTTGCGACTATCGTTTCTTTTGTGATTTTCTATGCATTTCATGGTTTTATTCTAACAACTATGGCTTGATTCCGATTACATTGCGTACTTGGTAGACACGGCTGTGTGTAAAGGACTGGATTTTGTAAAATGATAATTGTCAAAGAATTATCTTAAACTTGACTAGGTACTATCTCTTTTTCTAGTATCTAGTAGAGTAGTCCTTTCCTAGTTCTAGAGAGAACATATATAGCTGTACATAATATTGTTAATATTACTTTGATATTACTACTCTGATATTTCACGCAAGGTTGGTTATTTTTTATTTACAACCTCAAAATATTAATTTTTTTCGTAATTATTTTGGTTTCTTGAAGTGTCCGTTCGTGAAAACTTATTTCATAGGATTCCATATAATTTTAAGAGTTTATATAAATCACTTTCGATTCGAACGGTTCTTAGGAAGAACATGTATGGAGCCGGAACAATGTCCTTTTGGACCGCATCCTTGGCATTTGCATATGGTTCCTTAAGCTCTAACACGACATGAGGCAAATAAAATAATTGTCTGGTTTTTTAATATGCTGGGAATGTTTTTATTTTTTGCCACAAATACTTAAATTTGGACGATTAAAAATATCATCTCAGAGATTTAAAAAGAAAATAGATTTCAGTGATATACACAGAATGTAAAATCGTCTCGCACGAGGACTGTTTAAAAAATATGGTTAAGATAAAAACATTTGGTATACGAATTATGTAAAAATATATTTTACTAATTATATTTAAATTCACTCAATGTCTCAATGTATATTTGACCACAGAAGTCAATTACGAAAACAATTTTCCTAGATGTTATTATAATAAACAAATTTTCCACCTCCAAATATTAACACGGCGACACTGACGCAATGTTTTTCATCATTTTTTTTTTTAGTGGGCCGTAATAAGCCCTAGCTCCAGGAGGGGTCGTACCTGCTCCACGGAAAACTGGGGGCAAGATACACTCTCCGCCCTCCGACGAAACAGGAAACTACGCCGAGGTAGGCAGTTCGGGGTACACCACTCTGAAAAAAAATCAAAACATTTGTTAAAACCTTAATTATTATACGCAGTCATTGTAATGTAAATATGCAATTTTACTTCTCATAATTGAGGTTATACCGTCATGATTAGAGATCGGATGCATATTTACCTAAAGTTAATTTTTTATCATAAATTATGGAAGCGGCTTTTTAAAATACATTTTGTTAAATAAAAATCGCGGGAAAATACGGGACTGCAAATTTAACGTAGTGATATTGTTTGAAAAATTACTAAATTAGCACGTGGTATTTATTTTCAAAAGACGGGACTCCGGGTTCATTTATACAACTATGCATACGTATTTACCAAAATGTTCTACAGTACCGGAATTCCGGGAGTTTTATTTATGGAAATTAAATACAATGACGACCTCCATAGTCGAGTGGATAATACACCGGTTTCAAGGTGTCGCCATCTCTGAGGTCCCGGGTTCGAATCCCGGTGAGGGCAGATGTTTGTGTGATGAATGCGAGCATTTGTACCTTAGTCATGGTTGTTGATATATATTTCAATAAAAAATATTTATATATGTATAATATATGTATGTCTATCCGTTACTCTAGATCCCATAGCACAAGCCTTATAGAGCTTAGTTTGGCTAGGCTAATTGGTGTAAGTGTAACAAATATTTATTATTTATTATTATTATTATTAAAGACAGTTCCATACTTTGTCAAAAACTAAATTAGGTAAATAAATAAACATCCGGCTATCCAATTCCGCAATCCCGCGATTTTTATTTAACAAAACAATAAAAAGCCGTTTCCATACTTTGTCTTAAACTAACTTTAGGTAAATATGCATCCGATTATCCGTAGTCATGATAGATTGCGGATTTGACTACTGTCTCTTTTCTGTTTGTGACGTTATCCAATAGATGGCAGAACAGTGAGCCACGTTGCGGAACACAGTTTGATTTTAAAATGCAATAATTAGATGTGACTTGGTCGGAGACAGTAATGATGGAAAAACGTATCTTTGTTGAGATTGGATCATTTGTATCCGGATCAGTACAAAGATTCGAATCAGTAAAGTGCTCCATTTGCATCATTTGTATCAGTGACTCCGAACCGATTTAATCGGTTCAGAGTCACTCATACAAATATTCTGATATATGATACAAATACACTGATATAAATATTGATATTGATTCATTTGTATCAGTGACTCTGAGTCAATCTTGTAAGCGTCGCGTATCGAATAAAACCGAGATGCAATTGAGCGACATGATCCGAAGCGCTCCGACTCTGAACTATTTACTTAACTTTTACGGGTTTTGTTAGACCCGTTTCTTAATTATTTGCCTTGAAGCGACTATCCAATAAACTTGGTAAAGCTAAGTTTTTTCATTACGGACTATATAAATTATTTACGTACGAGGAATACTATGCAGCAATATATTTAACGCCATTTGCCTCTACAGCCAGCTAGCATGTTTCTATGTTAAAAGCTAATTACGAATGTTATTTAAATATTTTCCCCTCAAGACGACTTGTCTCTTCATCAAACAAACCTGATATCACATTACATCCTTCACTGATATACCCAAAGACTCTGACATACCGGGATACTTGTACGTTTTAGCTTCAGACAGAATTTTAAAAAGGATAATATTCAGATTTTAACTTTTAATTTTATAAATAAAAAGTTTCTTCTGCTATTACGAGTGTTGCCGTATATCGCAAACGAGATAAATATTGATGAAAAAAATATTTTGTACCTACACATTTAATAATATTAAGCTTAGTTTAAAAAATCTAAAAAGTACATCTATACTATTATCATAAAGAGGAAAGATTTGTTTGTTTGTAATGAATAGGCCTCCGAAACTACTGGACCGATTTCAAAAATTCTTTCACCTTTGGAAAGCTAAATTATCCTGAGTAACATAGGCTACTTTTTATCCCGGAAAAATCGACAGATCCCACGGGATGCGCAATAAAAGGCTTCGCTCAAAAAACTACTGCACAGATCTTCATGCGGTTTTCATCAATAGATAGAGTGATTCTTGAGCAAGGTTTTGCGGTATTTTTTTATCTCGGAAAAACGGATAGTCGCCACGGGAAGCGCGACGAAACCTTCGCGCCATAAACCGACTTCCGCGCATATGTAGCCGTGGGCAAAAGCTATGACCCTTAACCCTCTGTAGATCCAATCCCGAAATCCACGCAGGTGAAGCCGCGGGCAAAAGCTAGTTAATAATAAATAGATACACTGATAATTTTATCTCTATCGAAGTACGTATAGCTGATAATCATTCTGTCATCATATCAACCGTTTTGATCGTTTCATTAAGGCCTTGACTCTGATACAATAAATACAAACTTTCTTAAAAATGTTTCATCTGAAAATGTAATAATCTATCAATAACAATTAGATTTATTAATAGCTTTATTTCGTATGTTAACGTTATGGTGAGCGGTCTTTACAAGAGCGAAGTCATCTTCAGGCGAGTTGCCTCTCATTCAATCGAAAATATTTGTCAGCTCGTCCCTATATAATAAGTAACTCACCCTGAAATCGTCCATTAGTCCCAGTTTCTTGGCAGCTTTCTGGTAAGTCTTGGCGTTGGAGTAAGTGACCTTGACCGGGGGTAGATCTCCCTCTTGGGGCGCGTTGACCACTTCATCGGCAGTCATTTCGGGTAAAGACGACACTGTTTTTAGCAACGCTTCATCGTAGTTATCCTGTAATAATATTAAATCTTTAATTACTATATTGTATAGAAGAAACCAGAAAAATGTCTCTTGTCGTAGTTAATTTAAGGTTGAGATTGCTAACTCTATAAAAAGGTTTTGTGGTTATGTAAAACTTATAATTGTTGCTTATATCACTTAGTTCTATTTATTTTATCTAAATTGCGTTACTATATTTCTGAACTTAGTCCGTACAACAGTATGCTATAGAGCTATCTGTCTTTCATTACTATATTATAGAGAAGAAACCAGAAAAATGGATCTTGTCATAGACCATTTAAGGTTGAAATTGCTAACTCCATAAAAGGTTTTGAGGTCTTGTATAAACTTATAATTGTTGCTTCTATCACTTAGTTCTACTTATTTTATCTGGATGGCGTCACTATATCAATGAATTTAGTCCATACCTTAAGATACTATAGAGCTATCTGTATTTCATTACTATATTGTAGAGAAGAAACCAGGAAAATGGGTCTTGTCATAGACAATTTAAGGTTGAGATTGCTAACTCCACAAAAAGTTTTAGCCATTTTTTTAAATCATAGAAAGGCATACAACGGGTAGGCAATCCTGCTTCATTTGTTCTTTAAATTGTCGCTAAAACGAGGTAAAATCTCATTAACACTACTACTACTAGAGGGTACTGCCCCCCCCCCCCTCCCGCCGGGTAAACATGAGGTGTAGTTTAATTATGTCATATACCTTGAGCAAGTAAGAGAGATCCAGGTTGGTGAACTCCACAAAGTCCATATTGAGCTGCATCGCGCGTAAATGCATGTCGTAGAACAGGCCCTTACTCACACCGATCTGTCGACGTACACAATTATTTATAAATATACACACATATACAAAACATGTTAGCTGCAGCATCAACCTATAAATACTAATACAGCCAATAACAAAGTTTGTCATATTAACATCCGTAGGTAACGCAGTCGCACAGCCGCGGCGCCGCCGCGGGTCGCCGGCGGGCGCGAGGAAGTCGCGACCGCTACGGCGACCCGGGATGGACCACGCCCCTTCCGTGGCCGGGGGGCGTCGTCGGTGAAGGAGACCGGGGGAGGTAGTGAGCCTCCCCCGAGGAGGGCTCCCCTCTAGGAAGGGGAGCGGAGGCTGGGTGTTCCCGGAAGTAGCTTGATGTTCCCGGGGGCTCCCTACATGCCTGAGGAAGGCCATCCCTGAGGTTTTTAGTGGGTAGGCCTCCCCCTTCTGGGGAGGAGAGCCCCACATAACCGCCGGCTCGCCATAGCCGGGGTATGCAATTTAATGCATTTTCCTCAGGGGAACAAAAAAAAATAAAAAGGTAACGCAGTTAAGTTTGCAAGTTGCCAAACTTACATCAATGACATCGGATGTCCGAAGTTGCATAAGTAATATTGGAAGCGAACACTTCAAATCTTACTGGTAATAAATCGGACAAGGGAAATGAATCTCATGGGCCGTTTGAATAACCTCACGAGTCTGGCGTTGTGGCAGTAGAATCGCACAAGTGTACCCCGCCACAGCGCCCCGATATAGGCACTGGAGAACACCGGGGGGTTATAGTGGGTAGGCCGGTCCATTTGACCGGGGAGCCCCACACACGGCCGCGCCTAACCAGCGCGGTGTCATGGTGCATCAAATTTCCCCCGTAAAAATAAGGCTTGAAGTAAAAATATTCGCTCGTATTTTTGAAAAGGGCGAAATATGCGTATGAGAAATTGCTTAAGACTATCAATAATTTGTATTGTGAATTAATGTAAACTAATATAAATATCGTATAATAGTAAGGATATAAGTATCGTATCGTATAGTAGTATAATAGTTTGTTAATAGGGTAGACGACTACAAATGATTATGGCCGTTTTATACTATAATTATCTGATTTGAGCAATTTATATCTCGTGAAAGTATATCAATATAGAAATTTCAGTTGAATTATTAATTTATATTGTTTTTAGATTTCTAAAAAATGAGCAATTATTATTTACGTAATTCTAATGAAACGAACACATTATCACATTAAATGTAACATTTTTTTTTATATCGAAAGTATACCTATAAACGTACAAATAACAAAGTTATTTTAAAATTTGTTTGTACGCTCATACAAATTAGGCGAGTTTACTGAGTTATGACGTCACGATTGCAGTGCTTTTAGTATGGAGCGTTTTTGAGCGACCCGCTCCAATCAATTAACGCAGGACCTTCTAGACCTGCAAGCGGCGGCGTCTGAGCCGTCGCCTCCTTTGTCTCCCCTCATTCGGCAGCCTTCTGCTTAGCCACGTGTAGGTTCCCGTCAATACAGGCCGGTCCCACTTTGTTGAACCGTGCCTACTTTTAGCGCTTATGCCCTCTCCATGGGGCAGTGCTAACCGTACCTCTCCTGAGGTACGGCCCTCGTCAATAAAGCCAGTAGGGTCATTAGGGCCAAAGGCTTAGGCTGAGTTTAGTCGGTAGGTCTGGTGGGTCGAGCCGCCTCGATTCACCAGGAGTCCGACATAATCAACGCATCCCTGCTTGCCTGTAGCGTTGGTATCCATGATGGATTCTCAGCCTCCTCTCCTGAGGAAAAAAAAAAAAAAATGAGCGACCCGCGACAGCGCCGCAAACATGTCGATGTATCTTCAAAAGTAATTGGGGCAGGTGTACTGTTGGTTCTATAATATTTCTCACTTAAAACAGTACTCTTATTATATATAGAATTTTAAAAATTGTCGTCTACCCAATTATCTTTGTTTTATTAGCTACCTCTGAGGTTTTTATTATTATTTATTTGTAATATTGTTGGCTACACGGGATTGTCCATTGGAAATCCCGGGAAGATCTATATTAATATCAACATTTTAATGCAAGTACATAAATAACTCTACCTAATTCCGACCTCTGGCCATCATGCTTCTTAAGGCGATAGTTTAAACGTCGAGTGAAACAGCGCTGGGGGGCAATCGCACTAACAAATCGCAGCTGAAACGAAACCAAATCGTTCCACTCAACCAATCCGAGAGCTAGAATATCACGTCATCGAACAGATGACGTGATATTGTGGCGTTCGGATTGGTTAAGCCGAACGGTTCGGTTGCGTTTCGCTTGCGATTTATTAGTGTGATAGCCCCTCTGAACAGATTGGATACGAGCCTTATGTGTAATGTAAAAATATTTATTTATATGTATATATTAGGGTAGGTATTGATCGTGTAACAACGTTACCTTTCCGAAGGTGAAGGTCCGGGACACTTCCGGCCTGATGCACGCCCGCTCGTGCGTGTTTTCCGGATTGCGCAGCCAGTCGTCAAAGAAACTGTGTAGCATCATTAAAAATATTTTTTTCGTCACCGAATGTTCATATTTTTGTAGCTTTTTATTAATTTCTATCCTTACCTTACCACGCTAAAACCTAGCGGGACAGTGTATCAAAACTATTAAAAAAAACGGTACTTATATTCTAACCTGAACAATTGTACAACGACTAGCTGCCTGACGCGCGGTCCTGGAGACCTATTTTTGAATTACGAATGCGACTTCGAAATCACCGGTGTGACTAATAATCACCGATTTTCAATAATTCTTATTTTTGAATATCACTGATGTGACTACCTTAGTCACGGATGTGATTTCATTACGAGTGCGCTCACCCACTCGTAATCAAGTCATACTTGTGGAAATGTTATCTGTGTTTTGTTTGATTTTTAAGTCTATATATACAATATATATATATACATGAATGTAGAATGTAGCACATATATTATATTATATGTATATATATAATAACCGCAATAGTTAAGCCGGCAATAACCGGCAGCGACTCATATATATATATATATATATATATATATATATATATATATATATATACATAATAACCATAATGGTTAAGCCGGAAATAACCGGCAGCGGCTACATTCTGCGTGGAACCGAACTCTTACATTTATGTGTGTACTTTATTTATGTTGGCAGCTCTGCGATCGACTTTCAAAAATTGGATGTTTAGGAATCCAAAGTCGAAGAATCAAAGTCACCGCTGACTACATAGTCAGCGGTGATTTCGAAATCGCATTCGTAATTCAAAAATAGGTCTCTTGGGCAGTACTTCGACATTGCAACATTACTTTATTTTCTTAAATAAAAGTAACATAAGTTACTTCTTATTATATCAGCTACCTGCCAATAAAAGTACCGTCAAAATCGATCCAGCCATTTCAGAGATTAACCGGAACAAACAGATACAGACAGAAGACATTCCAATTTTATTTATAAGTATAAATTATTATTATCTAATCTATTTATAAGTTAATTAATAACATTGCTTTTTACGTACATAAATATTTACTAATGCTATACATATAATATTATGTGTCTGTCATATTATTACAGACACATCCATATATACATACATAAATATATATATATATACATACATACATAGATACATGAATATATCATAATAATTAAATAATTTTAATTTTATCTTAACAGTTATAGCATCATATATCATAGATTTTTTGCTGAATTCATCCAATGTACAACAGAAAATTTAACTGGACGAGAACTTAAGAAAGATGCAAGAATTATTTTTTTAAACTTTGACAAATGTATACAAGGGTCATAATATGTTAATGTATGTCAACAAATAATATCCCCAGCAAGCCTTATTAAATGGATAAACGTAATTTCTCATAAACTGCCGAGATCGCTGATAGAAACTGATAGAAAACAAGCACGAGTGACAAATTTGTCTCATTGAGGTGCATATTCTGCTCATATCGAATGAATATTTAAAACCTAAATGAAGGACCTACAATTTCTCTCACACATTTAGACACAATAGACTTTATTGTTTTTCGCAAATTAGTTACTTTATAAGAAGGGATTTACGTGGCGTATACTACGCCATTATATCAACGAAGACAGACGATCCAAGAAGGCTCGTTTCTATCTGGAAGCTAAGGCCGAGAGACGCCTGTGGATTTGTAGTTCGGGATTCCCAACAACTGAAGCGCAAGAGTCGAAATTACTTAATCAGTAACGTTATTGTTGGTGCAGTATTCCAACCACGCGATGGCGCGTGAAAAATTTATTTAGCGAGCATAACAAACTTATTTTAAAAATGTTAGAATAATTCGCGTTTATTACTTTCCAAAAGGGCCTCCAATTCTTGTGTGCCCAAGGGCCGTAGCTTAGTTTAAGACGGCATTGTGTATAAGTTATTGTAGAAGATATGAAAAATAATATGTCTACGGAGGGTATAAAAGCGAGTGCAAACTATTGACTCGGGCATTGCTGTCCGTCATTTTTGCGTGTTGTCGCTGACGAAAAACAGATGGCGCTACGTGTGCTATGTAGCGTTCGACAGCAGCCGAATTTATCCGAGCGCTCTCGAGCTCAGAGGCTTCGTGGGAACTGCCAGTCTCATTTACTTAGTCGACGAGTGAACACATGTTTTTCAAATTACCCTCTATAGTTTTCTATTCAATATTAGTTTTGTAAAAAGTTACGTCATTCTCTTAATAATAGCGTGGATCTTCTTATATTATATTATCATTAAGTTTCATCAGAAAGAATAACAAACATCTATCCATACTTACAAACTTCCGCGGTTATAATATTACTCGGGATTATATCGACCAATTCTGTTACTAGTCAAAATTAAAAAAGATTTTTTTGCGATGAAACTTAACTATCAGTACATTGCAGTGAACTTTCAGAATAACACTTAGTCCCTCAGCAAAGGTGATATGAACTCGTGCATACAAATAAAAGCTGATAACTCAATTTCCAATAAACATACCCGTATCGAATCTACATATTAAGAATGCGCTATGTGAAGCAAAATTACTAGGTCGACCGCTCGACCCCGCATTGTGAAATGAAAACATTCGTCTGTAATGACGCATGGATTAAATTGCACGTATCCAACGGCTGGTTGATGGTGCGATACCTACTTACTAATACGAACTTCGCTCACAGTTTTCCACTTGCTACGGTCTTGTCATCGATTAATGTTATGTCGAAAAACTTTTATTATGATTTTTTAAAAAAATTGATCTTCAGAGTTTCTTGCCAGTTGTTCTCGGAAAGTTCTCCCAATTTCCGAACAGTTGTGGAGTAACTTTTTTTTCTTGTACGTATTCACGAACAAGGTTATGCAGCTCTTAAACTCTTTCCGTCCTTATATTGTATATTTGTTTAACATCAATAAATGCTTGCAAAGGCCTATGTTCAATAAAAATTTCCAATACTAATATGATCCTGAAATTGTATGTTTATACAAGATATACTCACGCCTCAGGCCATGTGGGCTCCAGGTCGAGCCACGTCTCCCTCCTGAACGTCCACCCGAGCCCCGGGAAGAAGTCGGTGCGATGAAGTAGCTCCGGATGCGACTGGTCGATCACTTCCTTCTTCCCGTTGTCATTCCAGGCTGATATACACCTGTCAGAGTATTTATACATAGTGAAAACTTTGCATTACGCATAGTTAATGAGAGATTTGCGAATTTACACTCTCAAGTAAATTCGATTACATTTCTAATTTAGGATGTAATATGTTTGGTCGCGTTACCCACATTCAATCCACGCGCAGTCTGGGAGGAAACTGGCGTGTTTCAGTTGAAGCGAAATTACCTATGACTATACCAGCGTCGTCTGTTTGGGTACTAGAGATGTGTCAATTTTTACAGCAACTACTGAATCAGTGAATATCTTAGAACAAACGATTTACTGATCGTTTGTTCCAAATGATTCACTGATTCAAATCTCTAACAGCGCTTCAAATGAATCATTCGCTCAATAGGGTACTTCCCTCTATATTAGAAAAGATCTAAAAGCATATAACTATGATAGCTTATGCATTAAATAGTCGGAACCATCATGTTTAAGTACATAAAATAACAAAAATAATATAAAAATTACTTTCAAAGTATTCACTTTTTTAATCTGTACGTAAACCAAGAGCGAAACATAGGCCGCCATGTCGTGACGTCATAAGGTACTGTAAACTTTGCGTGTCAATGTCATTATGAATCATAGTATGTATAAAGCCGCAAAACAATAAAAAAAAAGAAGTTTGTAGGTTGCTTTTTTAATGTAAGAGAACGTTATAAAACGTAAGTTAACTTGAAATCGCACGTGAATCACACTATGGAAAGCAGTTTTGTAAAAGGAGATAGTACGAATTTACCAAAAATAAATGCATTAATGATCGGAAAATTCTTTGCTGCAAATCCCGACTTTTGTTCTGCCGAGTTACGGAGTATTAAAACATCGTATTACTCTTTTATTATTAGTTGTTTATATATAAAAGATAATAACTCATTTTTTAATTATGAATATAATAAATACATAGCATCAAACATAAAGCTTTGTTTATTATTTACATGCCGTATTGACGTCATCGCTACAGAGTAACAACTCGTGCGGCGCCTTCGTCTAATTACGCGCGAAATTTAAAAATATTAAATTTTAATGCAATTTTTATAGTACTTAACGAGTGTATAATTTTTTTATATTTTTAGTATATGGTTTACTGACACGCAAGGATCAAATTAAGATTTTTTTCAAAAAAGAGATTAATTCCCTATTGCATCTCGGTTTCAATTGGCACGCGGCGCTCGCACGATTGAGATAAGTAAATAGTTCAGTGGGCGTACTCTTAAAAACGATATTCGATATATCGTGGACTTCGTCGTGTCGTATCCTACTCTTAGTTACTATCGTTTAAAACATTTCAATAGACGATCGAACGAACGATTTTAATTTTGACATAAGGAAGCCTCAAATGACAACGATGAATTGAATTTGACAGACGAACATTCGCAAAATAAACGTCAAATTTACGATAATTACAACGACACCTCAAACCGTATCGTATTACTTCTCGCAAATTTAACGTAAATTTTGCGAATGTTCGTCTGTCAAATTCAATTCATCGTTGTCATTTGAGGCTTTCTTATGTCAAAATTTATATCGTTCGTTCGATCGTCCATTGAAATGTTTTAAACGATAGTAACTAAGAGTAGGATACGACACGACGAAATCCACGATATATCGAATATCGTTTTTAAGAGTACGCCCCCTGAGTCGGAGCGCTTCGGATCACGTCGCTCAATTACATCTCGGTTTCATTCGATACCTACGCCACGCTTACTTGCGGTATATTAATTCATTTGTATCAATATTTATATCAGTGTATTTGTATCACATATCAGAATATTTGATATATTCTGATATATGATGATACAAATGACTTATACAAATGATACTTTAACTGACACAAATCTTTGTACTGATCTCAACAAAGATAGTTTTTTCCATTATTATTAGGTACCTCCGTCTTACCTATTTCTGCTGCAAAATAGCAGTGTTCGCAAGGATGAAGGATAAGATGCGCAGTGAAATTATTGGGTAATTTACATCTTATGTCATAAGTAGAGATCGGATAATCGGATGCATATTTACCTAAAGTTAGTTTAAGACAAAGTATGGAAACGGCTTTTTATTGTTTTGTTAAATAAAAATCCCGGGATTGCGGAATTGGATAGCCGGATGTTTATTTATTTACCTAATTTAGTTTTTGACAAAGTATGGAACTGTCTTTTTATTTTAGTTCCATAAATAAAAATCCCGGAATTCCGGTACTGTAGAACATTTTGGTAATGCAAAACCCGGAGTCTCGGTCTTTTGAAAATAAATACCACGTGCTAATTTAGTAATTTTCAAACAATATCACTACGTTAAATTTGCAGTCCCGTATTTTCCCGGGATTTTTATTTAACAAAACGTATTTTAAAAAGCCGCTTCCATAATTTGTGAGCCAAAAATTAACTTTAGGTAAATATGCATCCGATTATTCGATCTCTAGTCATAAGTTGGCACGAGCACTGTTTTGTGGCGGTTGCAGTTTTGCTGTGACTCTCACAGGGACCACACATGCTATAGGCAAATACCATTAACGTAAAACGGGAACACAGGAATTAAGCCACAGAGATGGATACTTAGTAATAATAATAATATTTAATACTCACAATGGGCCTTATAAGGCGGCTCAAAGTCACCCAGAGGGCAATGGAGAGGGCTATGCTCGGAGTTTCTTTGCGCGATCGAATCAGAAATGATGAAATCCGCAGAAGAACCAGGGTCACCGACATAGCCCGAAGAATTGCGAACCTTAAGTGGCAATGGGCGGGGCACATTGCTCGCAGGACTGACGGCCGTTGGGGCGGAAAGGTCCTGGAGTGGCAGGCATATGCTGGACACCGCATCGTTGGTAGGCCTCCCACAAGGTGGACCGACGATTTAATGAAGATCGCGGGAAGGCGCTGGACGCTTGCAGCGCAGGACCGATCTGCGTGGAGATCCTTGGGGGAGGCCTATGTCCAACAGTGGGCGTCTATTGGCTGAAATGATGATGATGATGACTGATTTCTCATTTTGCAGAAAGAGATTAGACCCAGTTGGTACACTCAAATTGTTGGTGGTGGTTGGAAATTAAAGTGCACATTCAAAGAGATTTGTAAAATATTTTATTGTAATTCTTGCGAAAGATCATATGAACAAAATACCTGGGTACAGCAATGTCATAAAAATTAATTGTCCGTTTTAAAGTGGCAATACTTCAATCAAATGCTGTAACGATTAGATTATGCTAATAATGACCCATGACGCGCGTGTAACACTTGGCTAATATACTGAATTAGATTTGTTATATGTAACTATATGAAGGAACTTGTAAATAGCCTTTATTTATTTATGCAGTTGTTAAAACTCTACGAATACCAGGTATATTATGCAGCAACTAGAAATACTGAAATGTGTTCTGGACGAACAGGCCGTCTTTTCGGGTGTGTCGCACTAACGCCGGTCTGCGCGTGCACTCCGTCGAATGATGTCCACAATTATAAGGATTTTTTTAAAGATATTGATATTTATTGTGGTAATATGAATAGTTTTAAAACATCAATTTTCGAAGAGTCATCTCTGCAGGTTTGTTGCTCTGTTGGTAGGAGGCGGGAGCACGCAAGTGCGGTGCTCACCTAATGACCCTATCTCTCCGTTTGGGGGATTGTCTCGTGTCTGAGTGAGCCCCCCATTCCGCCTCGCCGCGGAGCACGGCCACGACCACGCTCGGCAGCGAGAGGTCGCTGCTTCACAACGCAACGATAAGGTCGACAACGATCGTGAGGGCGACCGCCTTTCGGGAGAGGAGCGATGCAGCGCAGACCCATAAAAGGGGCCCAAAGTGCTTGAAAAGGCGCGGGACGCCAAAGTGGCGCCGGCCATATCATGAGGGAACCTAGTCATGGCGATGTTGAAGGCTGCCAAACTAATTTCCTATTCCTTAACCAGACTCTATCCGTGTTGTCCGAATGGTAACAAAAGTGACGCCACTGATTACTGCGGTCCGATCCAACTTTATACGTTTAACGTTATATTATCTCTATAACAACTTGAATTGTTAGTCAAAAGAACTGTGACAATACCAAAATTATGCGCCTAAATAGTTGTAATACCAGATCTTGAATTATAATATCTGATATTCAACAAATATATTGTATAGACAATAATAACGGAGTTCTTAAATATATTTATTGTAAACTTTACGTACCAATTGCAACTCCTGACTCATTTCTCAATAAGGAAAGTACCGTTACATTGTAAAAAACTACATTGTAATAGATTGTAAAACTGACGACGAAATAATTTGTGATAGAAAACAAATTTTGACAAAGACATTTGTTATTTTGACATCAGGGACAATAAATGGCATCATTGCAACTAATGACAACACTGTCGTCCCAAATCGTCCCATCGGACGATAATTAGATCTATCTTGAGAATCGCGTTCTTCATATCTTATCAATAACAAATCATTTAATTATCATGCTATTATATAGATATTACAACGCGATAGCTTTTTTTAAATAACCTACTTTTGTTAACCGCGGATGGCTAATAACTTAATAATAAATATTTTATTCAATACAGACACACAGACGCATTGTACCCGAATTAGGTATGATACATTTAGTGACTTTATTATATAAATGCGTTATATAATAATTAGAGATCGGATAATCGGATGCATATTTACCTAAAGTTAGTTTAAGACAAAGTATGGAAACGGCTTTTTATTGTTTTGTTAAATAAAAATTGCGGGATTGCGGAATTGGATAGCCGGATGTTTATTTATTTACCTAATTTAGTTTTTGACAAAGTATGGAACTGTCTTTTTATTTTATTTCTATAAATAAAAATCCCGGAATTCCGGTACTGTAGAACATTTTGGTAATGCAAAACTAGTCGGTAATATGAGCTTATAATATCCTATTTAAAATGGGGCGTAAATATTACCTC
Organism: Scirpophaga incertulas; assembly: GCA_036419045.1. NCBI lineage: Eukaryota > Metazoa > Arthropoda > Insecta > Lepidoptera > Crambidae > Scirpophaga > Scirpophaga incertulas. The sequence goes on along the minus strand of CM071636.1, from coordinate 21,383,518 downwards.
GGTTACTACAGTTTTAATCACTACTTTCGTATAACACTCTTCATGTAATAAATTGTACATTCATAAATCGCACGGGGAACTGAAACTAAACTTCATGTAAATACGTATGCATAGTTGTATAAATGAACCCGGAGTCTCGGTCTTTTGAAAATAAATACCACGTGCTAATTTAGTAATTTTCAAACAATATCACTACATTAAATATGCAGTCCCGTATTTTCCCGGGATTTTTATTTAACAATTCGATTCGATTATCCGATCTCTAATAATAATATAGCCGTTGTATTTCAGTATTTGCAGTGTAAGACACACAGCGCTGGATTTACAGTGTGGCACCTGTAGTGACACACGAACGTAAGTAAAAAACTGCTCCGCCCCCGTTCTGGAGGGCGGGAGCGTTAGTTCAAGGCGATAAGGTCCCAGGCCTTCCGCCCGACGAAAGGCTGTAGGTAGTGTTTAGTTGGTAGGCTGGCCTTCTGCTAGAGTCCAACATAACCATCCGCCGTAGATCGGTTGCGGGTGGTATACGGTGCGAGGTCGTACAAGCACCAGGGGGTTGTCGTAGCGACCACTGTGGTGGCGCGCCCCCTATGAGGATTCACTACCATCCCCCGTGGGGAAAAAAAAAGTAAGTAAAAAAAAATTATAAATGGGCGCGTAAATAGATATTAGTAAAACTTGTGGATCCACTTGGCTTATCATAGACCCCTATCGAGACTCCCGTGGGCTCATGAGGGTCTACCTGGACCATTTTGGGAATTACTGGCTCAGATTAACTGCTTTGTTGCATTTTACATGAGTTTGTCTACTAGGAACAATAGTTATGAAGTCACTATTTTATGTAATGAGTTATAATCAAAGTGGATGATACTGTTTAAATGGCCAAGTGGTTTTCGGGAGCCAGGTCACAATTTTGGTGATGTTGTTCTCCTGGTAGAGCTGAGCAAAAAATGTAATGGTCGCAAAAAAAGTTAACGACTCATTTTCCCGCTAGGGGGCTCGGAAATCTGAATTAGAAAATCTTGGTTTTCGCCAGAATCAGGAGATTTTTGGATATGTTGTTCTCCTTGACGAATATTCTATCATAGAATAGAATATTTTATTCTATCATAGCCCCCTAGCGGGAAAATACGTCGTCAACTTTTTCTTAAAGTTATATATTCTGAATCAGCTCGTCAAGGAGAGTGAGAGAAGTGTATGTTGAGATTCCACGAAATGAAAATGGGGGTCCATTATCGTGGCCCCTAAATTTTATTTTTACTGACGTAGACCCCTTTTCGGTTGTCATAGATCCCTAGGGGTCGATATAGATTACTTTGGGAATCACTGGTCTAGACGCGAAAAAAGGACACATGCTACTTTTTAATGCGAAATAAGGGTTGTAAGAGGTTAAAACTGAGATGAATAATTGTATAAAAATATCATTTATTTAGTTTTAAAAAAAGCTAGAAACTTATTTTTTACGCTAATAGAAATAAATATGACATTCGAAATTTGTAAAAAATAATCTATAAGAGGGTAAAATAAAAATAGGAGATGAAAGTCTGTATGGAAATTCGGCATTTTTGAAGCTAGAAATATGATTTTTTTTTTCGGTTTTTTATTATTTCCATAAAAATAGAAATAAAATGACACTATTCCACGCGTACGAAGTCGCGGGCACATCTAGTATATTCATAAGACCGAATTCAGTTGCTACGTGGAACTTCTCTCTGAGGCCAATATCCGTCTCCGGTATCCAGCACAAGAGAAGGTCGTTCTAAGCGCATTGTCTCTTCCCCCGTGGGAGAAAATCGAATGGAAGTGAATTTCAAAATGAAGACAAGAATAAGATCTGTGTGTTTTGGATTAGTGTGACGAGTAAACAATAAATAAACACTTAACGCTACTTACCACAAAGTCGGATCCTTAAGGAGCAGTGGATATGTCCCCAGGAAGTACTCGAAGAAATCCGGCGATATATCCAGGTCATCTGTCAACGAGACAATACCGGTTTCAAGGTGTTGCCATCTCATAGGTTCCGAGTCTCGGTAGAGGCAGTTTTTTGCGTAATGAATGCGAGCATTTGTACCTTAGTCATGGTATTTATAATGTATTTCTACCAAATTTATTTATATATGTATAATATATGTATGTCTATCCGTTACCCTAGATCCCATAACGCAAGCCTTTCAGAGCTTACTTTGGGCTAGGCTAATTGGTGTAAGTGTAAGAATCATTTATTTATATATATCATCACTAGCTTTCTGCCGCGGCTTCATCCGCGTGGATTTCGGGATTGGGTTTATAGAGGTTAAGGGTCATAGCTTTTGCCCACGGCTACATATGTGCGGAAGTTGGTTTATGGCGCGAAGGTTTTATCGCGCTTCCCGTGGGATTATCCTTTTTTCCGAGATAAAAATACTGCAAAATCTTTCTCTGAGTGATTCTTCACTCTATCTATTGATGAAAACCGCATGAAAATCTGTGGTTTTTGAGCGAAGCCTTTATTACCCCGTGGGATCTGACGATTTTTCCGGGATAAAAGGGCCGTCAATTGGCCTAGCTTTACAGAAGTTTCCTTTGTTTTTAAAATTATATAGCGAGTTTGTATATTCCGATTTACTGTTTTATCCTGACATTACTAAAAGCGACTTTTGATGCTGACCGTACATGATTGGATTGATCCTGGATCTTCCGATTAGAAGTCTAGTGTCGGGAACTTGAACTTTTGACACAAGGAACTTGAACTGGCAGAGGCATATCTGACAGGCAGGATATCAAGCAAATGGAGAGGGAAACTGTTGCCATATATTTTGTCTATAGTCAATAAAGAAATGAAACTATGGTTTTATTAATATAATGAGAACTTATTAAGGAAAGGTTCTCAAATTCTGTAAAAATACAACGAGAAAAAAATAGCCTTTACTGGTTCTTTCTAGTTCATGTCTCCCGCCATAGACTTGTGAATCAATGGCGTAATATCTTTGACGTGCAAAAGTGATTGAAAAAAAAAAAAAAAATTTTTGTTTTGTTTTTGCTATCTGTTGCGTCTGATCGCTGATAGCGAGGATATTGTTCGAGAACGACTTTAACAAACGAACTTCTACTAACCTTCAACTATAATAACAGCTTCGTGACCCAGTGTTTTGAACACGTGATTTAGCGCAAACTTATAATGACGCGCAATTTTGTAGTAGCCGCGGAATTTGACTTTTTGCCGTGGCAAAGGGATTTCCGATAGGTCCGGCTGCTGCACCACACTGATAGTGGGGTCAGAGTCCGCAAAAGATTTTATGACTTGATAGGTACTGTTGTGGCCGCAATCCTGGGTGGAGAAAAAAATTAATTAGAATACAGACAGGATAATTATTTGGCTTATTTTTTCTCAAATTTATTATGTAAATTTACACCTGTTACGACCACTTTTAGTAAGTATTTCGATTATTACACCGTGATGCAGTGGTTGTTTCCCGCAGCAAAAAGATTTACCTTTATAGTACTGTCAAATCATAGGTATTATTTTTTGTTCATAATATTTTGTCCTCAATTAAGTTAAATAAATAAGCATCAACTAAGCATGAGAAACGATAGTAGTTACAGCACAAAATGATGCGTGGACAGCTGAGCAATTGAACCCCATGAATCGGTACGGGCGGCTGTTTTCTACTATCGAGGTTGCTTTCGAGTTTCGTTTATCACATCTAAAACTGATTTCTTTATTTTTAAAACAGCACAAATTTACTACAATGACAGAATAATTTGTAGAAAACAACCACTGCCGTGTATATACTGTCATCATAAATTGTAGCCTGAATACTGACATGGTGGATATTTTTCATGACTCGTTTCTTTTTTTTTTTTGAATAAACTAATGAGGCTTTATGATCATTTTGTACCGCTCAGCAGCTCTTATGTAAATGTACATTTTAAAAAATAACTTTTATTTTCATATTGAGCTATTCAATGTAATATAAATAAATAATTTATTTAAATATTTTTTTTAAGGTTTTTGATCTGTTAATTGATAATGTTGTGTTACCTACAAAGGTGACAACGCCACTAGATAAATAAAAGGTATTCATTAAACTAATACCAACATTATAATTCTAAATCTTATGTATCTAATGCATGCACTGCTAGTGTACTAATAATTAATAAATATGATGAGATGAATCAAAATTACAAATTAACTAATGGTTGTTTGAATATATAACTAACACAAAAACTGAGTAAAGACTATGAAGTAATTTTTTTATGTAGGTATATAGTATTGAAACCTACATCATCATCACCGCTCAAGTAGGGGATTTACTTGAGCGGTGATCAAGGGTCAGGAGTCAACCCTAACTATGTTAGGGCGATTAGGCCTTAGTCAACCACAGTGGGGTCCGCCCCCGTTCTGGAGGGCGGGAGCTTTAGTTCAAGCCGATAGGCCTTCCGCCCGACCAAAGGGCTGTAGGTAGTGTTTAGTTGGTAGGCTGGCCTTCTGCTGGAGTCCAACATAACCATCCACCGTAGACCGGTTGCGGATGGTATCCGGTGCGAGGTCGTCCGAGCACCAGGGGGTTGTTAAGACGACCACTGTGGTGGCGCGCCCCCTATGAGGATTCACTACCATACCGTGGAAAAAAAAACAAACCCACAGTGGCCCAGTGCGAATTGGCTAACTTTGAACACATCTGAATTTCTTCGCAGATTGCCTCACGTTTTATTTCACCATAAGAGCATGAGATCAATGTACACATGAAACTAGAAAAACACATTAGTACATGGTCATCACTTTGGTCTCAACTTGCAATCATATGATTTTTTATATAACTTATCAATTATAAGGGAATTACAATGAAATTACCTGGCTCACAATAATTGGAAATATATCTTTGTTAGGCCTAAACTTGACCAGATTGTCAAGGCACCGTTTCACAGTCACTCGGTCGCATGCTATCAGTAGCACTGGCAGCACTAGGGCACCTAAAAAACCACATAAAGTCATATCTAACACTACTAGTTCAATATTTGCTTTGGTAAGTTTGTGTGTGGTTAATGGTGCTATAAATATGAAAAGGATCAAGATTTATTTATTTTCTTATTTAGGACACAGACAACTACAATTCAGACAGACACACAGAAAACTTTATTAATGTCCTACAAAACAATACATAAATAAATTGTAATGTAATTTATTATACACTATTTTGATGATTATACATTTGATATAATCACTTATCTAAATTGATATTAAGGGTATCAACATCAAAAAAATACTTTTATACCATTGGCATACATGATACAAAAGCACACTTTTAACATATTTTGTGTTAATGTTAATGGAACCCTAAGGAAGAATCCCTACTACCAGTACTAAGTCGAGGACATCTTTAATTGATATTATTATTAAAGTGGTTGCATCTAACATGTTATGGATCAACTTGAACAAAAATATTTGGTCTCTCACTATTCGGTCTTTCAGGGACTAAATGATAAAGGGAGACTACTGCTTAAAAGCTATATCAACAGACATTCCATAAATTAATTTCAGTATAACTTACAATATTAATCTAATTTGGAGATAATGTATTTTAAATGATACTTTTGTACTACTGAGAACAATTGAATGTGGTGATTCCAAACAGATTTCTAAACGATTTGTGCTGCAAAAAATCCCAGCCCAAGGTTATTTGTCGATAAAGATTTTTTAAACAGAGAGGTTTTATAAAAGATTAAAAAACCAGAATTCATCAATACAATTAGTCATGAGATTAATGAGATGACTACCATATAACCAATATAGTATGCGAAGTAATCAATATTGGCATGATAAGAAAAGCTGGCCACAAATGCTACGCCCACCAATTATAAACCGATCTATAAATAAACTGTGTTATGACACTGCAGCAATAAAACATTTGATATGTATAACAACTATAGGTGATGTATAAATATATATTTATGGTTTATTTGAAAAGTGCCACCAAATGGTGAACTAAAAAACTAGGAAAGATTAGAAAATAGTGTATTAAACTAATAATTAAAATATAAAATTAAATAAAATCTTTATAAGCTTTTGAAGGACTGTTATCACTGTACTAACCATATTCATAGATAGTCCATTTAAACAGCAGTGGGTATCTTTTGAACAATTTTTTGACCAGAAAATAGGGTTAAACATTTGAACAGAGTTTAGTTGGTGAAAATGTGACTTAAAAAATACATCCAGTACTAGTATATATCCTATGAAAAATTCTCCTCAGTGGGAGGAAAAAAAAATGCAAACATGTGCACAGCTAAATATAAGTTTGTTAAAACTTAATTATGGAATTGTGATATCACAGATATGAATTTATTGGTTGCTTATTTTACCAAATTTTAGTATATTTTATAAAACAAAGAAACTGTGAAATACAAATATTGAAGTGGATAAAATTTTTTCGAAAATTGTAATTTATAAAACATCACAAAATTTTTATTTCTATAAATATAAAATTCTTGTATAAAAATATTTGTGATCCAATCTATTCTTTGCAGGGTGACAAAGTCCACATAGATTCCTCCCACTTCAAGTGTAAATGTTGAAATACAGAGAAATGTTTGTAGTTTTGACGCAAAAAACATTTTAGTTATGTTTAGTACATTCTTTTTAGTGATATGATGACATACAAACATACTGCCCACTTGATGATGAGTGGTGACATTCATTTACAGTACATGTGGTTCCCGTGAGATTCGATGCATATCTACAGCTCATCCCATTTAAGGCAATGTATGTTGTCAACATGCAACATAAGATGAAAAGTCACAGTACATACACACCCAGTAATTTGACTGCCTGTCTTACCGTCACCACAGCAATGTAAACATTACTACTTTGCAGCAGAAAGGGTAAGACAGAGGTGCACAAGTTAACATTACATTTCTTATCGCAAGGCAATTAGAATTTACTTGGTTGTAAATAATGTACATGGTTGTATCATGAAATAACTTCTCTAGGTCAGTTAGTATATTATAGTACAAACCACTAGATATTGTAGTTTCGTCAAGTACACTTATTGCATGACATCCTTTGATTTTAATGGAACCTGGAGTATATGATCAATGTACAATAGGGTTGTAATTAATTGCTTTGATAAATATAAAAATTTTCTAATACACCAAACTTACTCATATCAATTTCATTCTCTTTTTGCTGACTTTCCTCTTCTACTTTAGCCTTCGACAAATGTTCTTTAACTTTTTTCAATAAATTACTACTTTCAGTCATTTGTAAATCGAGCTGTTTTTCTAGACTGACAATTCTTTTTTCCATTTCTATCACATTATTTTTTAAAGGCGTAGAGCCTTGTGTCTCTATTATAGAGGAGTACATAACTATAAGGTATATTAGAGCTATAGCGGCCCCTACTAGAGTTAACTTACGCGTATTCAAACGCATTTTTCAACATTAACTCGTACCGTACTTTGCAAAACTAAAATGTATTGTTCCACACAGTCACACACATCTTTAAGGATCAACAACACAGTTTATACTGTAACGTTTTAGTCACAAATCACTAACATTCAACCACGTCAGTCGCCCCGGTCGTAAAAGTAAACAAGACATCTCAAACTTATGTTTGGTTATCGTAATAGCAAATTCGAACCAATTATTTATTTCGACTAATTTAAACACTTAAATTACAATGCCGTAAACACGTCCTTCCTCTTATTTGATTGTATGGAGGCAAAGTATTGTTTGTATATTAATTTGAATCATTGAAGCAATATCGCGATTTCCTCCACGAAATCATAAATAACTAGTGACGTCCACACTCGTATCGATAAGTTAATCTAATGTCATTAATAGCTAAAGACTTCGAATACACAAACTTCAAATAATTATTATTAAAATAATTTAGGAAGGGTTTGGTTTATGAATTATTTCATGACACATATTGACGTTACTATACATTGCGGTTTAGTTTATTATTTTAAGTTATACTGTTGTACTAAAGTAGATCATATAGGGCACGGAATAATCCATTTTGTAATTGCAAAATTATTTACAATTGGTAGATTTTGTTTTACCACTATAGTATAGATACAATATACTCTGTATAGATGCAATATATTTGGAATGAAACAGAAAATACAATTATGCTGTTTTATGAAAAAAATATACGTGGCAGATATCTAAGTAGATTAGGTGTCAAAAGCAGGGAAAGAGTAAATGTAAACTTTATTTTAAACGTCACCAACATACTAAGTAACACTTTTGTTATAGTACTTTGTTTTTTGACAGTAGACTGCAGGAGTTTAATGATTTATCCGATTCCTGTAATTAAAAATCTTAGTAATTAAGTTTTGTCACAAATATTTGTCTACAGAATTATAGCATATTTTATAATACTTCAGTTCAGTGAAGTATCATAAAATATGCTGTCGTTATCGACAAATTTTCAATAAATAAGCGACGTCTCTAAAGACAATTTGTTGTTGTTGTTGTCGATTTCGTCCATAGGGACAGGTGAAGGTACTAAGCCATACTGCCAAATCTAATATTAAAGACAATTTGACTGTGACATCTGACAGTTTCTAATACAGATTATGAAACGGTCACAAGATAACCGAAACAAAGACACGTCAATTTTATTTTTGCTTCAAAAGCAAAGGGGAGAGATTTTATGTTTTAATGGCACATCTTCTAATGCTGGCCGTACCAGAGCATTCGCTTCTCTCTTTTACTGGAGTGATCATATAACTACCACGCTACACATATTCGTTTTTATTTTCTCCATTCTGTTGCAGCAGACCAACGCAACATGCAACCGAGAAGGTTGTATGAAATTACTGCAAGTGTTGTTTAGTTTAAAGTAGTGGGAAGTCACAAGCGAGTATTCGCGTGAGCGTTAATGTTCGAAGTTAACGGCAATGTGGCCGGGATTCAATTCAGCTATGAAAAAAAACAGCGCCATCTCTATTCGCTGGGTGCGAAGTACTAGGTGGAGGTAACATCGGACCTCGACTCGGCCCAGCACACGATGGCGGAGTGCCCCGCGTGGGCCTCTGAGCGCCGAGTCTTGGTCGCAGAGATCGGGCGAGATCTGTCTCCGCCGGCATTGATTGCGGCAATGCTGGCGGACGAGGGAGGTTGGAGGGCTGTAGCCTCCTTCTGTGAAGCAGTGATGCTCCAGATGCGCGAGGAAATCGCGCCCGCAGATACGGCGACCCGGGAGGGACCACGCCCCTTCCGTGGCCGGGGGGCGTAGTCGGTGGTGGAGATCGGGGGAGGTATTGTAGCCTCCCCCGAGGAGGGCTTCCTTGTATCGGCGGGGGAGCGGCTGAGGGTTCCCGGAAGTAGCTTGGTGTTCCCGAGGGCTCCCTACATGCCTGAGGAAGGCCATCCCTGAGGTTTTTAGTGGGTAGGCCTCCCCCTTCTGGGGAGGAGAGCCCCACATAACCGTCGGCTTGCCACAGCCGGGGTATGCAACTTAATGTATTTTCCTCAGTGCGAAAAAAAAAAGGTGGGGTAACATAATCTATCGCAGCGCTCATGGTGGTCAAAAGTAGAATTAATGTGTACTCTGTCATCAGATATATCTGTCAATGGCAAAGTGATTCTAGATAATACATTTTAATATCATTAATTAATAATTGTTGCGTATTAAATTATATATAGAGTGTTATGGGTAAAACTTAACTGTACTGTTACTGTTATGCAACGATGTTATTCGGCTTTCGCAAGCTTATCTATTGCCCACTAAAAAGTTTTTGGCTTAACAGAATATAAACATATTTATCTAAAAGACAAGAATTTTCTTTCGTCTTTTATCTTTACCAAAAGGCTAACTTCTGCTGATAATAAGATTTTCAATCAACTTGCTACTAAGCCAAGTTTTATCTTCCGCAATTTATTGATGACCAGATAGACATTGCCCAAATTATATTATAAGATTTGTCGTGCTTAGTCGATAATAATAAATTATTACTTGCTGTCTAATTGCCCCGTGACTGATTTAATCATCAATTCTAATTCGTAAGAGTCAGCTTTCCTAATTTGGGAGTTAAAAGTATTTAATTTGTTGTTAACTAATTTAGTTATATATAATTTTAATTAAACATTTGATTTGGATAAACTAGTTTTATATTATATATATGAGGGATTTGTTATGTGAGAGTGAATTTTATCAGCAAATTGTATACGAAAGAGACGAATGAACGTGACGTCGCGTCGATTAGTTGCGTCCAGTGCGCTCTCCCCGACTAGAGCGTATGTCATTGTGTTTGGTAAATATTCATAGTTGGTGTAATTTGTTTCATTGGTATATAATTTATTTAAAGTTTGTTTTTATAAGGTCAGTGTCAGTAACTTCCGGTGTAGATAAACAGCATCCTCACACATTACGCGGTTTTAGGAAAGTAATGAAAACAGCTTAGTCTGATATTATTTACAATTTATTAAATGCGCAGTAACACGTTTCATACATTGATAATTTAATCTCACATCTTGCAACATTAACAATAACATCAAAAACAATTAAATCGACCTATGATATATTCAGCCAATACCAACAACTTTCCTTTAAATACGGTTTGTGGTTGGAATTTGATATTGTGAGAAACACTCACAAATCCGGTCTTCAAAACAATACTCATTTCGATGTGAAAACGATATTTAATTTATTACCAGCGATACAGGAGCATTTAAATATATTTACTGTTATTATAATGAAACCATTAAAGTAGCTTTTTCTTTTTGTTTTACTTTAAAACTACAACTATACCTAAGTGAAGTAAACAAACCCTGACACAATCAAAATTAAACACACTTTTTACTGAACTTACCATACATTTGATTTGAATGACCGAAATGATTACAAAATCTTTTTTACACCCAAATCGTGGTATCACAACAATTTATTAGTCGAAAATAATTGTTACTTTTCCATTTCGTCATTTTTTCAAAAATATACGACCTAAATGTCAATGTGACAGAGCCCACAAAGTTGTGGACGCTATAGTTGGCGTTGTAATCGTGCACGGAGCCAATACAGTTTACTCGTAATTCAATGATACCGTTAAGACCGGACATAGATGGCATTTGCGCACCTCAAGAAATCTGAAACAATACGGGCACTACTGTATTCAACTCCAAAGCTCTCGACCATACCGTTGTAAATAAATTACTTTTAGTTATTAAGGCCATTTTGCGGTAACACATAGTCCCGGTGAACTGTCTACCTACTATTATAATAAAAGAAAAAATTGTTTTGATACTCGTAATATATAGTCTTACTTACAAAGGATATTGATTACGTTTGCTGATTCCGCGCAGTTGATGATGACTTGTCCAACAAGCAGACAAGGTGTCTCACGAGAGTCGCTCGTGAGACACCGAGCGGGCAACATATCCTGAAGATGTCTCGCTGAGAGACGAAACACGTGTCGACCTTGTCTGCTTGTTGGACAAGTCATCATCAACTGCGCGGAATCAGCAAACGTAATCAATATCCTTTGTAATACAATGGACTTCCGCAAAATAACACCTGCTACAATAGAGTACTTATAGTCTTACTTACCAGGATACGGCTATTTTTACAGAATAGGTTTAATAACTATTGCAATTAAATAAAACAAAAGTATCAGCGACAAATAGATTCTAATTATTAAAATCCATAATAGAGTTTCATGAAAACGGCTGAACATATTTAAATGTAACGAGAAACATTTTTCACTATGAATATTTCAATATGTTCTGCAAATCCTATAGAAAATAAATATCCAATAGGAAGAATAGACAAATTCAATTCATGAAAATATATTTAACGAGGCTTAGTTACTCAGAGTTACTTTGAGCTTAGTTATGAAAAACCTGAAATATTTTACTATCATGCAGGTCCTTTACTTTTTTCCTTAAGTAAACCAGCGCACTGTCGGGAAATAAAAAGCTACTAATTTTTCGCATTCCGTTCTTGTTATGGAAGTATTTATATTTATGGTTTATGGAAGTAGCCATTAACGATTTTGTTTAGTATGAATTTTAATTTAAAAATGGGGTCAGTAATTTCTGACTCCAATCAAATAAAAGCTTTAATTCCGTATTTTACTCCCATTATGTTTTTTTTAATTTAGCATATTTGCATATAATTTAGATATGATCTAAAGCAGTGATTGACAGTGGTCCATATCGACCCCCTAGGGGTCTATGACAACCTTTAAGGGCTCTTTTTTTTTGGGGGGGGGGGGGGGATGCTCTTTATGCACCTTGTCACCGCGCTGGCTAGGCGCGGCCGTGTGTAGGACTCTCCGGTAGAGAACCGACCTACCCACTAAAAACCCTCCGGTGTTCTCTCGTGCCCATAGCGGGGCGCATGTGGCGGGGTGCGCTTTCGCGATGTTACCGCCGTCGCGCCCAGGGGCCGGCTCGACCTTGCGGGTCGAGCCATCGCCAAAGGAGGGATTGTCCGGAACACCGGGACAATCCCCCAGACAGAGAGACATCTTGTCTGCGTACACGGTAGCCGGCCGTGCACGCTGCCTTCACGGATGGGCTCTACGTCAACAAAACAAAAATGTGGGGGTCCATGAAATGGTAACGGGGGTCACATTACAATATCTTCTAATACAAAGACATAAAATTATTAATTAGTACTTACGAAGTAAAAAAAATATTATAAAATTTTGTATGTTGTAGTATGTAGGCATTCAATATCAGGTCTACGCAAAACCGAAAAACATGGTAAAGGGTCTACAACAAGAAAGTTTGGGTACCTCTGATATAGATGGAATACTTAATATAACAGGAGACCTATTTTTGAATTACGAATGCGACTTCGAAATCACCGATGTGACTAATAATCAACGAATTTCAATAATTCTTATTTTTGAATATCACTGATGTGACTACCTTAGTCACAGGTGTGATTTCATTACGAGTGCCCTCACCCACTCGTAATCAAGTCATACTTGTGGAAATGTTATCTGTGTTTTGTTTGATTTTTAAGTCTATATATACAATATATATATATATATATATATTATATATATATATATATATATATATATATAATATATATATATATATATATATACATGAATGTAAAATGTAACACATATATTATATATAGGTAATATATATATGCGGCTACATTCTGCGTGGAACCGAACTCTTACATTTATGTGTGTACTTTATCTATGTTGGCAGCTCTGCGATCGACTTTCAAAAATTGGATGTTTAGGAATCCGTGATCTCAAAGTCACCGCTGACTATTTAGTCAGCGGTGATTTCGAAATCGCATTCGTAATTCAAAAATAGGTCTCCAGTTCCTGGTGGTACTAATTACGATAAACAATACTATAGTATCTGAGTACCTAATGAATTACTAAACATTAATATTACAAAAAAAAATGTATATCCCATTTAGTCAACATTTTGAAACCATAACCAAATCGAGGAAGTCCTCCTATTTAGAAACCAATTAAAAAGAATCGCTTCAACATTACGCAACAGGAATGAACAAAAGCAATAAATTAGCGGCAGAAAAAAATGTCTGCCTTGTGGAATAACCGACATATTTTGTCATAATTAGGGAATCGGTGGCGCTTGTTTCTTGCCCCGTTTTTTTGGATGATCGATGTCTTCAAATGTCTTCGAACATCGGGTAAAGTGACTCAGATGCGGTGTGGCGACCGCGATATCTAAAAACAGTCATGTTGAAATTATACACTTCTCATCAAAAAAAATCGAAACACTTCCGTTTTCATTGTTTCTGTCCGAATTTAACACAAAAAAGAATTCATACGATGAAAAAAAAAACATAAATGTATAGCTGGCAGTTTGGCCATTACAGTAATAAGCGAAAATTCTAAATTCAAAATTAGAATTTCATTTGTTTATCTTATAAACGAAATGAATCACTGTTTTGAGACAAATGTGTGTTTAGGGTTGGAGTACATTTAGCGTTTAAAAACTAAAAATTGGCGCCTATCCTTAAACTTTTTGTTTTTTATTTCAATACTGTGACTTTGGGACGTCTGAAAAAAGGTTATTTTTCTAAAACGTATGGATACTTCGCCCACAGAAGCCGCCCAAGTTGTGGCATTGCTGGATTCTGGCCTTAGTCAGCGTGTTGTGGCTGCAAGACTGCATCTAAGCCTGTCATCTGTTCATAGAGTCTATAAACGTTATCGGGAGACTGGTTTGTTCACGCGCCGTTCAGGATCTGGCAGGAATCGGGTCACTTCTGAGCGAGATGATCGATTTATTGTAACAACTTCTTTAAGAAATCGACGCCTTAACGCTTTTCAACTGCAGCAGCGGCTTCGTGTTGTACGAAGGGTGGCTGTAAGTGACTCTACAATTAGAAGAAGGTTGAAGGATCGTGGACTGGTACCGCATAAGCCAGCAAATGGGCCGAAATTAACTGCAGACCATCGAAGAGCGCGCCTTAACTTTGCACGTGAGCACCTAAATTGGTCATACCTACAGTGGAGCAAAGTTCTCTTTTCTGATGAGTGTAAAATTATGCTGTATGGTAACGACGGAAGGAACAAGGTCTACAGAAGAGACGGAGAACGCTATGCAGAATGCTGCATTGAAGAAAAGGTCAGCTATGGTGGCGGTTCGTGGACGGTTTGGGGAGGAATCAGCGCCGACGGTAAGACAGAGCTTGCTTTTGTGTCTGGGCCACGTCTGCCTGCACTAAACTGTCATCGGTACGTCGAAGAGTGTCTCGAGCCTCATGTGATGCCCTATGCACATTTTATTGGCAACGGCTTCATATTCATGCACGACAATGCTAGGGCTCACACCGCGGGCGTCGTACGAGATTATCTTAACGAAGTCGATATCTCTATTATGGAATGGCCAGCAAGAAGCCCGGACATGAATCCCATTGAACATCTGTGGGATGAATTAAAGAGACGAATTCGAGCAAGAGATCCTGCCCCAGAAACACTTAGCCAGCTGCAAGATGCAATCAAAGAGGAATGGGACAATATACCACAGCATGTGATCGTGACTCTCATCCGATCGATGAAGAACCGTATGGAAGCAGTAATTAGAGCTCGGGGAGGGAATACAAGTTATTAAATAAACGTTTTTTAGCTTTTTTTTTCATTTACGTGTGTTGTTTTATCCATTTCCTTTATACTCCATACGGAATAAAAATGACTCATTTAACAAAATACGAAACCTATGAAAAATTCATTTAAATTTAGAACATTAACATTAAGATTTGATAAGCTCATATTACTCACTATTAAACGACATTTAACATTTATTCCTAAATGTACACATTTTTCTGATAATCCTGACAAAACGTAAACTTGCAAGGTGTTTCGATTTTTTTGATGAGAAGTGTATATAATGTTAATACTAGATTTTTTTTTTTTAGGATGAGGCAGTAAACGGATCACCTGATGGTAAGCGATAACCGCTGCTCATAGACACCTGCAACACCAGAGGAGTCACAGATGCGTTGCCGGCCTTTTAAATGGGAATATATGCTCTCTTTTTGTAGGTTTTGATATCGCATCGGTTCGGAAATATTGCAGTTCATTCCACAGTTTAGTATTGCGTGGCAGAAAATTCCTGGAAAAACGCACTGCCGAGCGTCTAGATGTTGAGGATAAATGTTGTGTCGCGTAGAACGGTGACGGAAACTAGCAGCAGGAATCATATTTGGACAAGCAAGCAGACTGCCCACGTGTGGTTCCTATGAGATATTCAGCAAACCTTCAACCACGTTTCTAACATGTTACATAAGAGTGTTTCTCCGAAATTGCGTTCTTTGTCTGATTCATATGGCCTAATTTTTTTTTCACATTTAAGCTTATAAAACATATTTTTACGAAAGATGGTAACCTAAGATACAATGTGTGAAAAAGGCACACTTTTTGATAAAATGGTTTCCGAGATAATTAACTTTAAACATTTTGGGGCCATATGAATGACATATGAATCAGAATTAGGGATAGAAATGAAATTCCAGTTAGAAAAATCAGTCCATTTTTATTAAAATCACAGTAAATGCACATGATGCTTATCATAATACCTAAATCTAGTCATCACAGCGTAATATGGCACTTGACAATATCAATCATCACAATATTAATTACTTTTAATACGTTCTGCAATTTTCTTCTTCTCTCTTTTTTCTTCCTTAGATAGTACTGGTGGCATTTTTGTGTACTGTAATATAAAAACGAAGATTACAAATTTATTAATAATCATACTTAAAAATGCCTTTAAATAAGACTGTCTCAATTTTGACAACATGCAGGTACAGTATTGTATTTGTATTTGCCACTACAGTAGGTATGTATACAAATAATACACTGTTTGACACATGACTGAAATTTCAATATTTTAAGGAATTTCAAGTTACAGATACCTTATTATTGACCTGACTTTTCAACCCAATTATGAATAATGTCTTGAGCGGGAATCGAACCCACGACTTATCACGTTACGTTATAACGGTCTTAAAAGTTAATATATTGTTACAGTATATTACCCTTTTCGTCTAAGCAGTAGTTTGAGCCTATAAACTACCGCTAAAACTAATAGTTGAGTAAGTAGGTAGTTTCATTAACCACTCGTTATTATTTTATTTATGTTATTTAGTTAATTAATTTGATTTTTAAACTCTCATTTAAACGAAGTTTGTTTTTATTGTTTACCTTTATTTTATTACCTAGACGAGCGGAGTTTAATACCAATATATTAGTTTTAATTTCAGGTATAGTCTAATTTTCGAAAATTTATTCGTCGATAGATATGAAACCCCTTTGACGTTATTAGGACTGCTGCGAAATTTACAGCTACTGTTTTTAGACACGTATAAATAACATTAGGTTCATACGAAATGACTTGTTACAGGCGTAACGTGCCGCCAATGTAACGTTTCATTAACAATATGTGTGACATTCTGATTAATATGGTATTTTTACCATATGAATCAGACACATATCAATCAGAATTTTACCCATAAACATCGATAAATCATCACACGTGTGCAATTAAAGATTGTTATTTATACATAGGTTTCTGTTCCCCAATGGCATTATATTTCCCGCAGATTCAAGTTTGAAAACCATTTACTTTAATTATAAAAACGAACATACTAATCAGAAACACAGGTGTACCAAGGCTATATGAATCAGATATTTACCTTTATATCTCCGCGACGACACGAACCAGCCACACTTTTCAGCCACGACCACGTCAACCGAGCCACTGGCTACCACCAGCGCGGGAAAGGGTCGCCTCATGTTTCTTAATTAGCTGGGTACGTTCGAGTGAAGCGCGTGAATATGAATCAGACTTTTGTGCCGGACACTTACTATTTTTTTATTTATAAATAAACAATCGTAAATATTAGTACCATTTTTTTTGGTGTAAAGAAACAACTAATATTCTTTCGTAATAATTATAATTTACATCAATTTATCAATATGAAATAATGTTATTGTTAGTAATGTTCAAGAAACTGGGTTACGGACACACCATATTAGTCAGAAGAACTACTTTTAAAATATTTTTTTGAAATATTTATATAAATATTATTTAAAAAAAATAACTTGTGCAAGATAGACAATAGTCTGAAATATGTTATAAAATTAATTGCAGACTGATTTGTCAGTTACTTACAAAAATAAACCTCAAGACATCGAAAATTTAGGGTTCGAAGAATCACTCATAAGATGAAAGTCACAGTTCTAGTAACATCACAACCTATCTGTTTTGCGTTATTTTGTGGTAGAAATAGGTATGACGGAGGTGACAGAGGTACGGTATTATTTATACATGTTTTTAATTACCACAATATAGCATTGTCAGTTTACCTGTTATATTACAACATACAAAATCAAAAATCAAAAATCAAAATAATATTTATTCAACATAGACCTTTACAGGCACTTATTGACGTCAACAAACAAAACAAAAAAAGCTTAAGTAATAAAATAAAAAAAAAAACAAAAACCTTGACCTACGTACAAATAAGGAAAAAAAAAAGTAAAAATATATTGACTCGACACCTGTTCGGAAATTGGGAGAGCCTTCTCGAGAAGAACAGGCAAGAAACTCTGAAGGTCTATTTTTTATCTCCTCTTTTCAATGTTAATAATTATAATAATATAATATAAAAATACAATATAGTATAAGATACAATCATAACCTAATACGATTACAGTCGTATGTATGTTTACATACACATATAAAATAATACAATATTATAAATAATGTTGTTACCAAACATGGCTCTATGAATAGTGTCCCTATTCCCAAATACTGTGATCATTTAGATACAGACAGTATAGGGGTAAAGATAAATCAAATTAGGCAGAAGTATCCAAGTTATACAAACTCTTTATTGAACACAATTAAACACCATTACAATAAAAATATTAGGAGGTACAAATTTAATTGGTCCAAAGGCGGACTTTTCTCTCAGGAGAGATTTTTTCCAGCCAACCCTAGATGGTTATATGAATTTTTAAAGAATTTTTTTTAAAGAGTATAATATAAATCAAAGGAAAAATAATATAAAAAGATTTCAAAACTTAATGTAAAGTTAAAAATATTCCTTTAATTTTGTTCTTTATAATCAAAGTCTATATATGTACCTATTTGTATTTTTTGATGTTGCACTCTGTGTGAAAAAAAAAGCGGAACCCTTCTGTCTGTCTAACGTCTTTGAAGAGACTTTTTCTCAAAAACGTGTAGAATTGTAGATGTAAGTATCATGTTTATATAATATAGATTACATAAATATATTTTCCGGAAAGATACGGATTTTTTTGACACTCTTAATCAAATCGATAATCTTCTGCCGATTAGATTGAACCTATTTTTGAACTTGTACAAAGTTTTGTAAAAAGGGTATGCACCTAAGTTCAAGAAGAACGTGGTGAGATAATGATAAAGAAATATAAAATTTCTGTATTTTTCATTGCTTCTTAGCACCTTTTCAGTTATTCCTTCCCTTTATTATTAACAACAACTAGCTTCACCTAAATCTGTGCCCATGATTAGATTTAATTAGTTTACCGTATCTCTTTCAAACACTAAAGCAGATAGAATTTTTGACTACCGCACGACAAAGCTTAACTTTTTTCTTACCGATCCAGACTCAAGAGAATGAAAGGAGTGTTTCAGACCCATTTTTCGCAATCAACGTGTTAAAAAGGTTTAACTTACGCGACGAAATTTGTCTATGTTACCTTAATTTCAAAATAATAATACAGTTTGCCTACGTTTATTTTACAACTAGCTTTCTGCCCGCGGCTTCGCCTGCGTGGGTTTCGGGATTGGGTCTATAGAGGGTTAAGGGTCATAGCTTTTGCCCACGGCTACATATGCGTGGAAGTCGGTATATGGCGCGAAGGTTTTATCGTGTTTCCCGTGTGACTATATATTTTTCTGCGATAAAAAAATACCGCAAAGCCTTGCTCAAGAATCACTCCATCTATTGATGAAAACCGCATGAAAATCTGTGCAGTAGTTTTTGGACGAAGCCTTTATTGTGCATCCGTGGGATCTGTCGATTTTTCCGGGATAAAAAGTAGGTGAAAGAATTTTTGAAATCGGTCCAGTAGTTTCGGAGCCTATTCATTACAAACAAACAAACAAACAAATCTTTCCTCTTTATAATATTAGTATAGATTAAGTATCATTCGTTCTAGATATAAGTGTAGAAAAATTAACAAGTCGCAACAGATCCCTAAGCCTGTAAATGTTTGACACGTCCTTCGGAATGTCGGCAATGTTTCCGCATGTTTGACAGCGCGACCCCTCTCGCGCCCAATCACCTAGGTATGCGCCCGGAACACCAAACAGTTTACACATGTACGTCTTAATTAGGATAGGGCGGCGCGATTGGCTGTGCTCAATTTATTTTTTACACCATATCTGTTAATTTTACAACTTCTATACGAAATTATATTACACTAGCTTTGACCCATGGCTTTGAGGATAAACATTTCGAGTAGCTAATATTAGCGTGGCGTATCATTACATAGTATAAAACAAAGTCGCTTCCCGGTGTCTGTATGTAGCTATGTATGCTTAAATCTTTAAAAACTACGCAACGGATTTTAATGCGGTTTTCTTTAATAAATAGGTATATTCAAGAGGAAGGTTTATATGTATATAAAACATGCACAATGTACAGTCGGGTCAATTTAATAGGCCACATTTGACATTTGTTCATAGTGAGGTGACCTGCTTAAACACTCCGATTATGGTGAAAAAATCGATATTTACTTCAAACATATGTGAATCGAATACAGTTATTATGGAAAAGTACTTTTTTTATAAGATCCCTATCTTATAAAAAAAGTACTTTTCCACAATAACTGTAATAGGCAAACGAGCAAATGGATTACTTGATGGTAAGTGATTATCGCTGCCCGCAACAACAGATGTGTGTTGCCGGCCTTTTAAATGGGAATACGCTCTTTTTTTATAGGTACTGTATTATATATTTTACGAGTTTTAATTGCCTTTTAATTTTTTTAATATCAATTATTTCTCTGTTTATTAAGTTATTATTGTTTTTATTATGAAACAAAAGAATAACATGTTTTATTTTAATAAAAATTTGTCTATTAATTCATGGTGAATAATCCCTTCACAAATAATCATTGCATTCATTCGATTTTTTGAGGGACATCACTTACGTATAGACTTCACTAAACGCAACATTGTAACAACGGCCATTTGTGCATTTCCAAACTAAAAAAAATTGAATATTTTATGTCCGCCATTACAAGGTTAGTTGAGGAATTTTAATGAAATGTCAAATGTGGCCTATTAAATTGACCCGACTGTAGTAGTGGAACACTGTCCATTTTTGAGATTTCTAATGTGATGTCGTAAATCAACTCACTTTTTTGCCCTACGAGATTGGTCAAAATGATTACTACAGTAGGTATTGTACAACTTACAAAAGTCCACAAAAAAGTCCGCGATGGTATATGTCTATTTCTTAGGAATAACCCACCATAACCATTTTTTCATTGCTCCCGTTCTGATGACCCGTGCTTATAGCCATGCCATATTTCGGGGTTTTTTTTTTTTTTTTTTTTCTTCATTTTTGGCTTGCACGGCTTGTGCATCAGCCACGGACGAGGGTGAAAGGTAGGGAAACGGAAAGATTGGTTGTGGAATCGGTTATCGGATTTTAAGGATCAAGGACAGTAGGTATAACATTTTATAATTTAATACTATTATTAAATAAAAAAGTAGATATAATATTATAAATAGATGAGTTATTCATTGAAAGTAAGACGCTCATGGATGAAGGAAGTGGAATTTGAAAATTTATCAGATTGGAAATGAAAGTGGATGTGTCATTTAAGGTACATGCAAAAAATATATGATTCAAGTCGCCAACATCAGACCCACACTCACAAATACTTGTATTAATAATATTGAGTTTTGCTAAGTGAGCGGGTGTGCAAACGTGACCCAGTCTCATACGAATCAAATTGGTGTGGCAAATTTATTAAGACTTATATGGAAGAACCATGGCTTAGACGGCACAGACGGTTGTATACATGCAAAATATTTACCTTTCACTTGGCTGATCTTTTTCCAAAGATCTTCCCAAGATTTGTATAAATCAAACTTAGGAAGGGCAACAAGATCAAAACTATAGTTTTTATATGGAAACATATCTCCGCATTGGATTGCATCTTTGGCTAATTTGTCAGCTTGGTCATTACCATAAATACCTTGATGACTGGGAATCCATAAAAAGTTTACATTTAAGCCTTTCTCTAAACACTCATACAATAGGTTTCTGCAATCAATAATAATTGGAAGATAATTATTGTTTTTAAAAGGAAATCTTTGCAATGCCTCTAGTGCACTTTTAGAATCTGACAGAATCACAGCTTTCTTTAATTTCATTAAAAATATATTCAAGGGCTTTAAAAAGTCCAAAACACTCTCCTGTAAAGACAGAAGACTCTTTAGGTAACTTTACTTTTTGGACTATTTTGTACTGATGATGGTATATGCCAACTCCTACGTTACCTTCATTAGTGAGTTTTGATGCATCACTGTAAATGTAATGCCAATCGAAGTAATCTCTATCTAGATAATAATTTAGATATCTATTGGCATTGCCTTCACTTTTAAGATTGTAATCAAAGAATATGTTAGGGCATATTACTAAGGATTCAAATCTGGTACTAAAAATAGGGAGATACTGAGATTGATGTGTAGGAGCATGTAAAGCAATGAACTTCTGATAACTTATTACAAGGCATGGAACGTTTTTGTTAGCCCAATATGAAGATGATATTAACTTTTCAGATAGTGATTTTAAATTATTGTGAAGTGGATGACTACAGATTTGGAGAGCACGGAACAGAAATCGATCACTTAAATATTGACGACGAAGACGTAAGGGTGGCTCAGCACATTCTACTTGAAGTGCATTTATTGGACTAGATTTCATTGCACCGCACACAATGCGCAAAGCTTTAGATTGAATTTTATCTAATTTATCTAAGCCAAGTGCACTACATGGTTCTAAACAAAATGTACCGTAATCCAAAATACTTCTGACTAAGGCATTATAAAGTAATTTTAGTGAAGCAGGGTGAGCACCCCACCAAACACCAGATAAACATCTGAGAATATTTAAGGCTCGTTCACATTTTGATATGATATAATAAAAATGTTGCAGGCCGGTAAGTTTTGAGTCTAAAATTATACCCAAAAATTTGGCTTCTTTTGCAACTGGAATATTTACGGAATTATATACTACGGATATGGGAGGTAGAGTTCGCATCCTAGTAAAAAGAACAGCTGAGCTCTTAGGTACAGACAAACTTAATCCATTTTCTGTAAGCCATAATTTTAATGAATCAAGTGATGAATTTATGTCTAATGATAACTTATCGACAGAATAACCAGATGTGTATAAAAGTAAATCGTCCGCATATTGAAGAATTTTTATGCTTTCCCTAAAAACTGAAGACTCCAAATCATGGGTATAAATGTTATATAAAATGGGGCTTAAAACTGAGCCCTGAGGGAGACCTTTCCAAATTAATCTACGTTTTTTAGTCCCATTTTCCAAAGCCAAAGTTATTTCCCTTTCCAATAAAATGTTGGTAATGAAATTTACTAGTTTATCTGGAATATTTAACATTTGCATCTTATTTTTGAGTATAGATAACACTACATTATCATAGGCGGCTGTAATATCTAAAAATACTGCTAAAAGAGACTGATTACTGGTGAAAGCTAGACGTATATCTGTAGTTAATATACTTATACTATCGATGCAACTCTTTCCTTTTCTGAAACCAAATTGACTTGGAGATAGAATACCTTGGCTTTCAATAAACCACTCAAGACGATTTTTAACAAGGTGTTCAGCTAATTTTGAAATAACTGGTGAGAGGATTATTGGACGATATGATGCGGCATGGGACGACTGTTTATTAGGCTTGAGTATAGGAATCACTTCCTGCAATCTCCACGAGACGGGGACATTTCCAGTCGACATTACGGCATTTATTATAGATAAGTAATATTCTAATGAATCGTCACTCAAATGTGAGAAGAATGAATACGGGATACCGTCGTGACCAGGGGCAGAGTCCTTGACATACGACAGCACTCCTTTTATTTCGACTAAAGTAAATGGTGTACTCAATATATTTGTCTGATTATAGTTTTTAAGCTGTGTATTTTGAGTAACACTTTGTTGTTCTGTACTATTTATAATCTGTGACTGTTGTGGAACAAATGGGGGTGCTAATATATCTAAAAACTGATCAGCTATTTCAGGGTGAATAAATGTTGGACCAGTTTCTTTATAAACAGATTTATACCTACGAATGTTTCTCCAAACGACAGATGGGGGAGTGTCAGGGGATATGGAAGAACAAAATGATTTCCAACTTTCCCATTTTTTCTGTTTAAAAAGTTTTCGGGAACTTGTAATGAGATCGGACAGAATATTGAAATTTTCTTCAGTAGATATTAATTTATAATTTATTTCAGCACGTTTTCGTCGTCTTATTATGTCGGTACACTCAGAATCCCACCAAGGAGGTGACGGAATTTTACAAGAACTATTATTTCTAACTGGAAACATATCATTTGCAGTGTCATATAAAATTTTTATTAAAGCATTAGAACAACTATTTATATTACTATTATGTACTGTTGGAAGAGAACTACATTTATTTTGAACTGCTTGCGAATATTTAAGCCAGTCAGCATTATCCAGCTTGTACTTAAGTCGAAATTGTCGACATGTCGATTTCGCCTTTACATTAGGGAATTCAACAATAATTGGAAAATGGTCACTGCCATGAGTAGATTCAAGAGTGTTCCAAATAAGTGATGCTGCCAAATTTGGAGAACATATTGTTAAATCTGTAACACTGTTTCCTTCTGTAGGACTAGTACGTCTAGTAGGAGTGCCATTATTTAATAAGCAGAGATTTTTATTGTACAACATATCTAATATTCTAACACCATAATAGTTAGAATTTGAACTACCCCAAGAGACATGTTGGCCATTAAAATCACCCATGATAAAGATAGGTTTAGGTAGATTGTCAATAATATTTTCTATGTCACTATACACAGATGAGGATGGATGTGGAATATATACAGAAACAAAACATATATTACAAACAACACATGCAATAATTGAAAAGTCATTACTATGTACAGGGATATTTACATAAGAAGATAGAACAGAATGTTTAACAAATAGAGCTACACCACCATAACCATCTGTTCTATCCTCCCTTAGGCAAGAATATCCTCTTACCTTAAAATGATGCACTGGCTTTAGCCAGGTTTCTTGAAGTGATATTACAAATGGTTCATATTTATTAATCAGATAAAATAAATCAGATTTTTTATTAAATATGCTCCGACAATTCCACTGGAGAACTGACTTGGCCATTATTTTTGTTATTAAAACTACGAATCTTCAAAGAAATATCATCGTTGGACGGTAGAGAGATAACATTAGAGGCATATAATGATTTGATGATAGTACTGATAAGCTCATGTAATTCAATGTCAGTGGTAATCTTTTTATTGATTGCAGTACCCACAGATGGCAGAGTGAAGTTATAATCTTTTGTTAGATCTGAATGAACTTTTTGATCATATCCTTTACTAAATTTTGGTAATGATTTTGGTTTTTGGAAAACTGTTTTTCTATATGAACTATTAAAATTAGCTTTGGCGTTGTGAGAAGTATCAATTGGAGTGATATTATTATATTGGGATGAAGCCTGGGTGGATGTAAGTACCTCAGTGAAAAGTTTAGATACTGCTGGATGTAACTTAGCTGCTTCTGCATAGGTTATACAATTTTTAGCCATTGAATCTTTGATAGCTCGTTGTCTGGTATATTCTGGGCATTTTTTACTTGTTGCAGAGTGTGACCCTGAGCAAAGGCAACAAATTATACTTTCCTCTTCAACTTCACAATTATCACCAGAATGTCCCTGACCACACTTAAAACACCTAGGTGTGGATCGGCATTGAGATTTGATGTGTCCATACCTACAGCAGTTGAAGCATTGTATTGTTGGATAAATATACAAGTCGACAGGAAGAGAGTTATAACACATGTAAACCCTTTTGGGTAAAACTTGCCCATCAAATGTGAGAACCACAGTTTCAGTAGGTATAAAATCAGACTGACCATTTACAGTAGCTTTCCTTTTTAACCTTCTAATTTTCAAAATATTTCCACAACCCATAGGAACTGATATATTGCTTAAAATATCATCATCACTCCAATCAATAGGAACTCCACGAACAACACCCATTCTAGTTATATTTGATGTTGGAATGAATGCTTTATATTTATTTAGTTTTAATATAGAGTTACTGAGGAAGGCATTAGCATCAAAGTAAGTAGAAAATGAAATAGATAATCGATTGCGTCCAATTTTTTTAACACTACCATTGATAACATTTTTAAACGCGTTTTTCTTTAGGAAATGACCAAATGTAATAGGGTGAATAGATATATTTTCATTTAATACCGTCTGTTCCCTCTGCACATGAATAATAAACGGAGAAGCATCATAATTGTTATACAAATTACGACCAACAAATGTGTGTGATTATTATTACTATTTTTTTGTGCCGAGTCTGATGTAGAAGCATTAACTGATTTAGGCTGTGAATCTACTAATTCAATATTTATAGGTAACTGTGATTTTTCAAATTCTACATCACAGAGACAGTCATATTCATTATTATTTGAAGATTTGTGCTTTCTTTTTCTCTTATTGCAATGCTTGCAAATTCTTTTTGTCGTTGTTCTTTTACGTTTTGTAGATTTACACTCCGAATCAGTGTCGAGGATAGACCCCTCAGTGTCCATGCCAGAAAAATTGTTACTGATTGTAACAACATTTGAACAATCAGAACTTTTATTGTTATAAGCATTACATGTGTCACTACTAGCTTCAACTATAATAAAATTAGACGCCTGGGGGACAGTTCCCCCAGGATCGTCTGGGACGTTCATCTAATTTATGTATATATGTAAGAACTTACCAAGCTTCGGCTATGTAACACAATAAATATATAAAATAAAATGAGTTATTTACAATTTACCACCTACTTGATCCTTTAATTTATATTTAGCAAGATAAAAAATAAAGCAAAGAAAAAAGACACCCGCCGCGTTTGCCGTTTCCCGCGCTTTTTCTATTATATTTTTTTCGGTTTTGTGTAGACCCCCATTTTTTTTGTTCTTTTTTGTTCTCCCTGTCTTAGGGAAGCAAGGGATCTAAGCCCATACAGCCTTGCTGATATATTATGCTTCTTTTCTGGATAATTTCACGTTTTTAGATTTTTGTGACTGTAGATTTTTATAAACTTTGTACACATCCAAATACGTATTTGAATTGTCTAAAAGAATTCTTAGGTCGCGCGGAATCAAAACGTCCTCTTTGTAAATACGTTTTAAGCTTTTCCGCAATAAGTTACGTTGTTCTACAAATGCAGTACAGTCGTAGAATATTTTTTTTGTTCCCCTGAGGAAAGTGCATTAAATTGCATACTTACCTGATATTGAATGCCTACATCCTATCACTTACAAAAATTTATAAACATTTAAGTATAATAAATTATTACTTTATAGCTACTTTTATAAATAATTTTATGTCTTTAATTAGAAGATAGTATAATGTAAGTAAATAGGTACTATCAGTGTATGTTGAGATCCATTATCGTGGAGCCCCGTTTTCAGTTCCTGGAAGCTGATTCACATGCAATCGAATTTTTTCCATATTAAAATTCGTATACGAATTCCTCCGCTCTACTTAAAAGTTCGAATGTTTCGTTTATCTCGTATTCTGAGCACCCATATAACAATTACTATTCGAAATAGTACGTCGGGTATAAATTAAATAATAAATTACGTAATTATTAAGCGTTTATAAAAACGCTGTTACTGCTTCATGTAATAATAGATTTTATGATTTTATACGTAAATATTACTTTTAAAAATAAATTATTTTATTAATATGACACTTGAATTTTAAAACTCTTAAGTTTGTTAGTAAACAACTTTCAAACGAGAAATTAAAAATTATTTATTTCCGATATTTTCTACACACACATTATTTAGAATATATGTAGAATATATATATACAAATATTTTTTTTTTTATTTTGCTTACCTTTGTTTTTAATAAGTCAATGCGTGATCGCTGTTAAATCACTGGCTGAAACATTTGGATGAGTTCTAATGTAAGGTTCTTATTTAATCGAAAATGTTTAATAAACTCTGCATTGCTCAAATCAAATGGACCTACATTTGCTGAAACACTTCGTCGCGGCGATTCTGCATTCGCTGCCTCTAACTCTTGAACTAAATTATAAATAAAATCTACAATAAATTCTTCCATTTCCTATGTAAAATCAAATCAATACAAACAAAAAGTATATCCAATCAAACTTTGATTTAAATTCGTATTCGAATGTCCACTTCTACTGGTCCGTATCACTCGTTTTGTTCGAATGACGTTCATGCGAACTAGTTCGATTGTGACATTCGAAAAAAATTCGAACTTCGAACTTTTTTACGAATGTGAACTTTTTTCTATTGCATGAGAATCGTGCCCCTGGACCCCCAAATTTTTGTTTCGCTAACGTAACCCCTTGCAGGTTGTCAACCCCTGGTTGTAGACTCCTAGGGGTCGATATAGACCACTTTGCGAATCTATACTAATATTATAAAGCAAACGGAGTTCCTGGGATTAGCGTGTTCAAACAAACTCTTCAAGTTTGTTTGAACACGCTAATCCCAGGAACTCCGGATTCGAATTGAAAAATTATTTTTTTATTGAATAGACCATTTATCGAGGAAGGCTTTAGGGTACATACGAGTAACACACGAGTCACGCTGCGACTAATAGGAGCGAAGAAATAATGAAAAATGTGGAAAAATCGGGGAAAATTATTCATCTTTGAGGGCTTCCGTTGTGTGCGCTGCGAAAACGGTTCAAGATACCAAAAAAATATGTATGAAAGAATTATTCCTCTTGAAATGATCTTTTAAGGTTAACTCACTAGAATCGTTTTATGGTAATCAAATTTGGTCGAAATGACTGCATTATTACCAATTATTTGTTAGAGTTGTATTAACGTAATAATATTAATCTTTATCGATATAAATGTGTTGTTGATTAAGAGTATTTAATTGTGAAAAAAATTGTCTATGATGCTCAAAATAACTATTCCACGCGGACGAGGTCGCGGGCACAGTTAGTTACTAATATACAGTAATGAAACAAAACTCACAACACACATTTAATAGAAGAAAGCGAATTGATTGATTGACGACACATTTGGCACAGTTTTCGAGTGATCGGCTTCTACCCAACGCAACGGTCGCGAGTTTAATCGCAGAAACTAATTTCTATAGGTAATTTTGTACGACCTATTTATG
Source organism: Scirpophaga incertulas (assembly GCA_036419045.1). Lineage (NCBI taxonomy): Eukaryota > Metazoa > Arthropoda > Insecta > Lepidoptera > Crambidae > Scirpophaga > Scirpophaga incertulas. The sequence goes on along the minus strand of CM071636.1, from coordinate 21,354,594 downwards.
CATGTGATATTTCTACGTTTGTGACCTCACTCACGATATAGGATAAAAATCGTAGTGAGGAGCATTGTTTTTTTTAAGTGTATTGTTTTATTAAAGTTACGCAATAGAAACAATGTATAAATCCATTCTTTATATTGAACTAGCGGCCGCCCTACTCAAGCGGCGGCATATAAATTAAATTTTTAGAATAAAAAAACTGCTTACTGTGACATAACTATAATATTTAGACATATGCTGTCGCGACACTTTTTGTAGATAATGATGAGTTCTGCAAAGTCGTAGTAAATGATTTTGTTCTATCATCAATAGCATTCCGCAGCGCACGCGACGTAAAGAATTTTTCAGGTCATTTTTTTACACCTTGGGTTACATTATTGGAGTTTTAGTAAGGATCCATAATTTTTTTTAAATATAATATAACCTATGTTACTTGGGGATAATGTAGTTTTCCAATGGTGAAAGAATTTTTGAAATCAGTTCAGTAGTTTCGGAGCCTATTCATTACAAACAAACAAACAAATCTTTCCTCTTTATAATATTAGTATAGACTATACATAATACTTTTCACATATATTGTACCTATAGTATGTATAAACTTGTAATGATATATCTCATTGGTGATGTTATTTGTATCTGAGCTGGTAATGCTGACATAAAAAATAGCAAATATAATTAAAAAGATTGATATTGATATAACATTGTTTATAGCTATGTTTTATTGTTGTCTGTTTTAGTTAAGATGTGTGAATCTAATGAAGAAATTCTTTAAATCTCAACTAATATTATAAATGCGAAAGTAACTCTGTCTGTCTGTCTGTTACGCTTTCCCGCTTAAATCTCGCAACCTATTTTGATGAAATTTGGTACAGACAATCTTTAGACCCTGAGAACATAGGCTACTTTTTATTACGAAAAAAAAGGGGTGAAGGGGTTGAAATAGACGTTGAAAGTTTGTATGGGATTTCTTAATTTTAAAAGATAAAACCATGAAACTTTATATTTCAGCACTTGATAAGAAATCATTAAACATTTGTTCTAGCATTTTTGAAATTTCGACCAGCTAGGGGGTGAAATAAGGGTTGACAGTTAGTATGAAAGTTCGTCAAATATCACGTCATAAGAAACAAAAAATCGTTTGCTCTAGCATTTTGAAATTTTTACCAGTGTGGGGGTGAAATAGGGGTTTAATTGAAGATAAGACCATGAATCTTGGTACCTTAGACATAAGGGACCAGGATTGACAAAAACTAATTTCATGCGGGCGCAGCCGCGGGCGGAAGCAAGTGTTAAAATATTATCACAAAACTGTAAACACACCTGTAATCGATGAGCGCGTATGGAAGTATTAATCAAAGTCAAAGAAGCCAAATAATAGTAGGGGAGACCAAGCGGGGATTTTTCAAGTGACTCGAGCGTGTCAGAAAATTATATAGGGAGAATCCTTGCATCCCTTAATGCACCTCCACCAAGTATGAAACCTGCATATGATGATTAAGGCCTAATCGTTCTAACATAGAATAAGCTTTTATGATGATATGGTATTTCTTTGTTATCTGGAGGCCTATTTTGAATTACGAATGCGACTTCGAAATCACGGATGTGACTAATAATCACCGATTTTCAATAATTCTTATTTTTGAATATCACTGATGTGACTACCTTAGTCACAGGTGTGATTTCATTACGAGTGCCCTCACCCACTCGTAATCAAGTCATAGGTACTTGTGGAAATGTTATTTGGGTTTTGTTTGATTTTTCAGTCTATATATACAATATACATATATGAATGTAGCACATATATATATATATATATATATATATATATATATTTGCGGTTATTATATACATATATATATAATAAACATAATGGTTAAGCCGGCAATAGCCGGCAGCGGCTACATTCTGCGTGGAACCGAACTCTTACATTTATGTGTGTACTTTATCTACGAGTATGTTGGCAGTTCTGCGATCGACTTTCAAAAATTGGATATTTAAGAATCTCAAAGTCATTTCGGAATCGCATTCGTAATTCAAAAATGGGTCTCCTGGAACTAAAATGGACGTAGTTATGCGAAAAGGATCCAGTCCAAATCATCGTCAAATATACCAAATAAAGCATACTATTAATATAAATAATTTATATTTTATAACTTAGCGACCCGCTCCGGCTTCACAATTCTGATACTAAATACATTACAGAAAAACTGTGAACGTTGTATATAATCGTACATATAAACCTTCCTCTTCAATCACTCTATCTATTTAAAAAAACCGCATATCAAAATCAGTTGCGTATTTTAAAGATTTAAGCATACATAGGGATACAGGGGCAGAGAAAGCGATTTTGTTTTATACTGTATAGTGAAGTTAACATTCTTTAAATAAATTGTAAACAAAATTTGATGACCAATCACTTCTGACCTTCAAACGTTGATGTATTAAAAGTTTGTTTATGTAAGTACCCGTAACCGACGTTGGTACCTACTATATAATAATATGCACGTCGAGGAACATACTTTCTTGTATGTTTGGATCATAGCAACTGGAAAACTCACAGCTTACCCTATCACGGAAAAGAGGATCATACCTCATTTCCGTAATGTACATAAATAATATATATAACGAAAATAAATATAAAATTACTAAAAATCATCCATACTAATATTATAAATGGGAAAGTGTGTCTGTCTGTTTGTCCGTCTTTCACGGCAAAACCGATCAACGAATTGACGTGATTACGTGGAGTTAGTTGAAGGGATGGAGAGTAACATAGGCTACTCTTTAGCCCGGAAAAATCGACAGATCCCACGGGATGCGCAATAAAGTCTTCGCTCAAAAACTACTGCATGGTTTTTCATGTGTTGTTCATCAATAGTTGATGTGATTCTCGAGGAAAGTTTTAGGCTATATTTATCCCAGAAAACCGACAGATCCCGTAGGATGCGCAATAAAAAACTCAAAAACTACTGTTCGGATTTCCCTGCAGGTTTCATCAATAGACAGTGATTCTTGAAGAAGGTTCTAGGCTATATAAAAACCGATAAATCCCACGGGACGCGTAATAAAGGCATCGCTCAAAAACTATTGCACAGATTTTCATGCGGTTTTGATAAATAGATAGTGATTTTTGAGCAAGGTTTCGCGGTATTTTTTATAAAAACGGATAGTCCCACAGGAAGCGCGATAAAACCTTCGCGCCATAAAGCGACTTCCGCGCATAAGTAGCCGTGGGCTAAAGCTATGTCCCTATTAACCCTCTATAGACCCAATCCCGAAATCCACGCAGGTGAAGCAGTGGGCAGAAAACTAGTTCATTTATATATTAAATTCAAAACACTATCATCAATCCATATAACATTATGTACATAAATGTGTTTTTCGAAATCATATGGTTACATATGGTTGACGACCACTGCAGTCGAGTGATGGTATAGAATGCGAAAAATGCTTGTAAAGGGTTGAAGTAGAGAAAAAAGTTTGTATGGAAATCTTTTAATTTTTAAATACGACATACAAAGTTTGCACAAAAATGACCATGAAAGGGGTAAACTAAAGGCAGGAAAGTTTTATTTGAATATTAGCCTCAGAAAAGACTAACCCAATTTTTATGAAATTAATAGCGGTATAGTTTGAGAACAGGATACATTTTTACTACTTGAGACCCTTGCGACCCGGGGATGAATAAAGATATTTTACCGTGGGAAAATATACATAATTTTCCTTGTAAAATACGATCTGTATCGAATCTTTTTTTTTTTTTTTTTTTTTTTTTTTTTTTTTTTTTTTTTTTTTGTTCCCTGAGTAAAATGCATTAAATTGCATACCCCGGCTGTGGCGAGCCGGGTTATGTGGGGCTCTCCTCCCCAGAAGGGGGAGGCCTACCCACTAAAAAACCTCAGGGATGGCCTTCCTCAGGCATGTAGGGAGCCCCTGGGAACACAAAGGCCACTTCCGGGAACCCCCAGCCTCCGCTCCCCTCTCTAGAGGGGAGCCCTCCTCGGGGAAGCTACCACCTCCCCGGTCCCCTCCACCGACGACGCCCCCGGCCACGGAAGGGGCGTGGTCCATCCGGGTCGCCGTAGCGGTCGCGACATCCTCGCGCCCGCCGGCGACCCGCGGCAGCGCCGCAGCTGTGCTACCGAGCCCGGCGCCGCCTCCTTCGAGCGGGATCGGCCATCTCCCGACCCCGCTCGGCGGCCTCCTTCTGGAGCATTACTGCTTCACAGAAGGAGACAATCAATGCCGGCGGAGACAGATGTCGCCCAATCTCTGCGTCCAAGACTCGGCGCTCGGAGGCCCACGCGGGGCACTCCGCCAGCGTGTGCTGGGCCGAGTCGAGGTCGGATGCGCAGTGGTGACAATGTGTCGATCCCTCCCGTCCTATTCGACACAGATACTCACCGAAGCAGCCGTGCCCGGTGAGTATCTGAGCCAATCGGTAGGTGACCTCCTCCTTCCCGTTGAGCCAAGCTTCGAGGTGCGGGAGTACGGCACCGACGGCCCGCTGGCGCGCGCAGATCCGTAATTCGAGCTGCGCACGCCAGGCCGCCACAATCCGTCGGTGCCACTCCCGCTTAGGCACTTCGTGCGCGGGTTCCAGGGCGCTCCCCCCATCGCCCCCCGGTCGACACGCCGCGACGCATACGTCGCCGCGTACATGTCGGCCAGGATGTCGAATGGGGGGGAGCGTCCCAGAACTGTCGCCGCCTCGTACGAGATTGTACGGTAGCCTCGTACGATCCGTATGGCCATTATCCGCTGCAGGCTCCGTAGCAGAGCTCTGCAGCGGGGGACCTCGCGCAGTCTTGCGACCACACGGGAGCCCCATACATGGCCACGGATCGCACGACGCCCTCGTACAGGCGGCGGACTCCATCCCTCGGTCCCCCGAGATTGGGCAGCAGGCGATGCAATGCGCCCGCCACCCTTTTGGCTCGGGGGACCAACCGCACGAAATGCTCCTCGAAGCTCCAGCGGCGGTCCAGGGTGAGGCCCAGGTACTTTATGTACGGCCCCACCGGGACCACCGCGTCACCCACCCGGATCCGGCAACTGGGTGGTTCCCGGCGCCTCGGAAGGCCGTGGAACCATAGCGCCTCGGTTTTGTGAGGCGCTATTTGTAAACCCAGCTGGCGGATCGCCCGCACGACACATGCCACCCCAAGCTCGGCAAGCCTGAGCACCGGCCCGAAGTCGGCCCCAGTCGTCACGACGAGAGTGTCGTCAGCGTAGCAGACGACACTCACGCCGCGAGGAAGGCTGGTGCGAAGGACCGCGTCGTATGCGAGGTTCCATAGCAGGGGTCCCAACACCGACCCTGCGGAACGCCGCATTCGACCCTCCTCGACGTTTCCATCCCGTCCCGTCCCATCACGCCGATCGTCCTGTCGCGCAGATAGTCCCCGACCACGGCCCGCAGGTAGGGAGGCAGCTCGTGGTATACGAGCGCCTCCCTAATGGCCTGCCAGGGGAGGGTACCGAAGGCGTTGACAATGTCTAACGACACCGCCAACGCCACCCCCCCTGATCGGACTGCGGACTCCGACAGGGAACGAACACGCTGGACAGCGTCCAGCGTTGATCGTCCCCGCCGGAATCCAAATTGGCAGTCCGATAGGTCGGGACCCGCGCGCGACAGGTGCTCGCTGATACGAGTGGAGATAACCCTCTCGAAGAGTTTCCCCGCCTCGTTCAGCAAGCAGATCGGACGAAACGAAGATGGAACGTCGCCGGTCCTTCCCTCCTTCCTGAGGAGCACCAACCTGGCCGACTTCCAGTCGACGGGAAACACGCCCTCGCGGAGACAGCTCGTGAAGAGCTGCCTCACCGTGCTCCCGAACGCCCTGAGCGCCAGCGCTAGCACCTTTCCCGGGACCCCGTCCGGTCCCGGGGCAGTGTTGCGCGCAGAGAGCCGCGAAACGGCCCCGGCGAGCTCGCTCTCCGTCACCCGGAGGTCGTCCGACCAAGGGCCGGGCGACGGGGCGGCGGGGGGACTGTCCTGGACCCTCGGGAAGAGCGTATCCACCGCTCTTCCCACGACGAGAGGGTCCAGGGTCTCCGTCAGCGGAGGGACCCACGGTCGGAGCTTGCCCAGTACCATCCGGTACGGGCGCCCCCATGGGTCCCTCTCCAGTCCCCCAGCAGCTCGCGCCAGGACCGCGCCTTGGCGTCGGCGATGGCGACGCCGAGCGCCTTGACCGCGGCTCCGTACGCGCTTCTGGCGCTCAGGACTCCGTCGACTGAGGCTTGCCGTCTTCGACGGGCCCTGAGGTACTGGCGGCGCGCGGCTACTACAACAACCCGTAGCCGCGCGATCTCCTCGTTCCACCAGTACGCAGAGCGCCGCCGGGGCGGCCTGACTCGGGGCATGGAGACGTCGCAGATCGACGTCATCGTGCCCCGGAGCCAGGCAGCCCGCGCATGCACATCGAGGTCGGGCGAAATCCGTGCCTCCTCCGCCCAGTCCGCGACGTGGGCAGCGGCTAGGGCCGCATCCCGGTCCAGCCGCTTGATGGACCAACGTCGCGGACAGCTGTCCTCCTGGAGTGTGCGGGAAGGGCGGCGGTGGGCCACCGACACTTCGAACACGATGTGCCGGTGGTCGGAGAGTGTAACCACCTCCGCCGCTACCCTCCAACCTGACACCATGCGGTGCGCAGAGGGAGTCGTCCATGACAGGTCGACGATCGACTCCCCCTGCCACCGCACGCAGGTGCTGACTGACCCCCGGTTTAAAAGCCGGAGGTCCAGTCCGGGGCCACTCCAGGAGTGTCTCCCCTCTTACGTCGTCCGGGTGTCGCCCCACTCTCGCGAGTGGGCGTTGAAATCCCAGGACGAAGACTGGACGGGGAGCGCAACAGCGAACGCAGTTCGCTACCCCGTCCAGAAATGCCTCGAATGCGGCGAGGCCGCAGTTCGGGGAGATGTAACAGCCTATCGTGGCCGTGGACCCCCATTCCACGGCCACGTAACCCGGCCCCGTAGCGAGCAGGGTGCAGTGCGGTCGGTCGGTCGCCCAATAAATGGCGACATCTGTATCGAATCTGTATTTTACAGAGAAAGCCGCTAGCGGAAAGCTACTTATCTTGTTAAACATTAAAAGATAAGTGCATTCAAAAAGCGTAATAGGCTCGCTATTTTGCTCAAAAGTAAGTTTGATTAAACTATGTACTTAAATCTGTAGATATTATTTAAATTTTTAAATTATTTCATTTATAATTTGTTTAATGTTTTATTTAAAAGACTAAAAATAAAATAAAATATCCATTATTTATTGTGCTATTTACACAACCAGGATCTTGTTGAAAAAGCCTTTATATACGTAGGTACAAGACTTAAAATCAATGTTTCGTTATTGGGATATTAAAAGTCACATACATATTTCAAAATCTTTTTCCAATATTAATTTATAGGTATACATACTTAAACAATTTAGCTTAGGTAGGTGTTTTAGTAATCGCCTGTTCATACGCTAAATCTGTGTTGAAAGTTGACTCAATCGTCCCACTCCACACGAGGAATATCACAAGGAACCTATTAAAGGTTATAAATCTATTAAGCATTCACAGAACACTTATAAATCCGTTTGCTGCCAACCCATGTTCCATCCAAAACACGTGACGCGTCCAATTAAGCGCACTAACTAAATAATTATCACAATTAATGAGCGCGCACATATCTCACACGATATAAATAAATCCCAATTTGATCTTAGGAACTGCGCGCGCGCAAGACGACACGCCCCCTTCGTTCTGATTGGTGTTACTCTAATTATATCTTGGATCGGAGCCCTGGCAGCTATTTGCATCATTTAACAGATACCATCCGAAAACAAAGCTCAAGTTCAGGGATTAGGTCCCAAAATCCAATAGCATACTTTTAAAAGTGCTATACAAAATTGTCATCTATAAACGACGCCCATTAGTCGAACCTCTTCATCTTCATTCCAATCAGTCAGTCGGGTAATTGACGGTAGGTGCAAATATAGACCTTAACACAAACTGATAAAGTGTAGCCGATGGTGGTGGTGGCAAATATGTTTTTCAGAAGAGGCAGTTAACATTCCCGGTCGCGCGTTCGTTTCAACGGTACGATTTGACAAAAACGCACCGTTAAGGTTTCAAATTAGTCTGAGTTATTGCGCGTGAGTTGGATAGTGAATCGGTTGTGTGTGCTTAAGAAAAAGTCGAGAGAATTCGGCTGATACTGGAAAAGTGTAGACGTGTGAATACATCGAAAATTAATAAAGAGAAATCCAGTAAAGTAGATCCTAAGTCTAAGGTTAGTGAAGAAAAGGAAATGAACACAGAAGAAATAAATATGGATATAGATACCGATACTAAAAACGATAAAACAGATACCAAACTAGCTTTTTCCATTGAAAATTTACTTGCCGATAAGTTCGTTGCAAACAACGATGCTCATGCATCTACCAGTGAACATGGTTATAATTTGAATAATGCCAGTGTAAGTGATCACGATTCTGATGAAGATAATAGCACGCACAGTTCCGAACACGTGGATGTCGAGGCATCAGCTGATGCACCCGACTATCTGGAGGATAAGCGACTTGATTATCAACAATCAGGTAAGACCTTGCAGTTACCATTCGACGTATCTAGACTTTCTTAACATATGCAAGTTACTAAGACAGTGGCCAAAAAGTCAAGTCAATTTTATTATTATTCAAAGATTCCATATTTTTAACGAGCAATCTTGCAATAACTAAACCGTACTATATTCAAAGTAGACATCTCCCCGTTACCCCACAATTGAAAATATGGTGAAAGCTGAAAAACACGAAACTTCACTTAAGAAGTTCATTTTCGGAGAATCGTTGCATTATTTAAATCTAAAATGACGTATTACTTTAGTTCGGGGTTATATATAATAATTAAAGAGATTGGTACCTACCTATATTTAATTAAATTGTCAAATCGATATCATTTTGAACCTCATAGAAATGATCCCAACTAATATTATAAATGCGAAAGTGTTTTTGTTTGTTTGTTTGTTTATTTGTTTGTTTGTTTGTTTGTTTGTTACCTCTTCACGCTTAAACTACTGGACCGATTTCAAAAATTCTTTCACCTTTGGAAAGCTACATTCTCCCCGAGTAACATAGGCTACTTTTTATCCCGGAAAAATCGACAGATCCCACGGGATGCGCAATAAAGGCTTCGCTCAAAAACTACTGCACAGATTTTTATGCGGTTTTCATCAATAGATAGAGTGATTCTTGAGGAGTTTTGCGGCATTTTTTATCTCGGAAAAACGGATAGTCCCACGGGAAGCGCGATAAAATCTTCGCACCATAAACCGACTTCCGCGTATATGTAGCCGTGGGCAAAAGCTATGACCCTTAACCCTCTATACACCCAATCCCGAAATCCACGCGGGCGAAGCCGCGGGCAGAAAGCTAGTACTAAATAAAAAGATGAACTGTGCGAGTGATTTCGATTTTCGTTTTCTAATGCTCATTTTAAAAACTACGATAAATCAAAATTCTTTGATAAAGCTATAAAGTAGCTCCTACATGTTTATTACTTTTAATTTTAAAACCCCCACATTATTCAATAACATATTGAATAAGTGCTATTGTCATCTAGATAATAGGCCAACTAAAATACTTTTTTATACCACTATAGTGGCAAAAAGATTAAGCCCCTTCTCCCATTACGATACGCGCGCACGATAGTCTTGGATACTCGAGTAGAATACTACTTGGATACTTGCTCGCTACCCGACGCTCGCATATTATGCTACTAAAAAATGACTTAATTCATCATTTGTTCAAACTCGTTTTTAGTGGACGGACGTTATGTCCAGCAACTCCAGTGACGATGAAGATCTGTCTTTTTTCGGTCTGCTTGATGGTTAGCAATCATTGTAGCTTATATACCTACGCCTGAACGCCTGATGAGGCATCGGAAACGCGTTGTCGACCCTTCGAAAACCTATTTACTAGAAGAACCCTGTGTTCAAAATATTTAGTGAATACACAGTTAATTAATTAAAATAAAAATATTTCTTCTATGCCCGTGTTTTTGTATGTATTTTATATGTTCACAAATAGAATTATTTATAAACATATAATGATATTAATATATTTTCACAAAATATTTGATGAAATAAAGTTTAATTGCGTTTCTCTGAAATACGAGTATTTATTAACATAAGCAATTACATATCATATTTACAACTAAAATAAACAAGTTTAATAATAAAAACTTACCTGAAATACGAGAAACTACATTTAATGACCTTATTTCAGGTATTTTATTATATCTACAAGAAATAAAATATAACATGAAATTCTAATTGTTTGATAGATTTGTCACTATAAGAAAACTTTACTGTCACTTGGCAGTTCTTGTCAATCACTAAGTATGCATCAAAGACAAACTTTAGATACGTCGACCATATGAGGTCCATATACAGCAATGAATATCTTTACAAACATACAGAAAAGTCGAAGAATATATTGTAAGCTTTTGTCGTAATGTCGACATAACATTACCACAAATTGCTAATTGGAAAAGCACTAAGCACTTAGGTTAAATATTTTCTCGTTCAACACTAACTTTACAACAAAAGAACGAAATTACAGAATTTAAACCGTTTATGAGACATATAAATTTTCCTGAAATACATATAACTATGCTTATTTGTGATGTCGTTTTATCATACTGGAAAGTAAACATCATATTAAAAACAAATTCTACCAGAGACAATCTGTCAAACATATATCAAGATTTCTTAGTCATAGATTTTATAATGTCAGTATATTTTAATTCTTGTATGTCTTCACAATTTAATCGTTTTGACAGATAAATTATTATCCTATCAAAATGGGACTTAAATTGTAAAGCGGTTTCAAACATAGGTCAAAATTTCAGATATTCGATCATAATTTTCACTTGATTAATCTTGACGTAGATATTTAGTTTATAAATACTTACTTTTTATAAAAACAATGGATAGGGTGAAGATATCTTTAGAATAGTGTCGTAGAAAATGTGTTATATGGCACGTTGTATATATACGAGTACCTAAGTAAGTCAAAAAACGCAACAGCCCCCCTAGACAAATGCTACTTAGCGTTAGCGTTCGAAACTGCGGAAAAGACAATATGTATGGAGATGACATTAGGTAACGATAAGTCACGTGACATCTCCATACATATTTTCTTTCCGCAGTGACTGGACGCTAATGCTAAGTGGCATTTGTCTAGGCCATCTGTAATATGTATTTGCAATTCACGCTAGTCGCATTTTCAGCTGAATTTGACAGTTGGCTTAGAATGGGAAGTAATTTAGCGTATTTTATATAAATATAAAATTAATTGTAAAGACCGTAGCAAGTGGAAAGACGTAATCTCTGCCGACCCCCGTGGGAAAAAGGCGTGAGTGTATGTATGTATTTATGTATAAAATTAATTTAGAAGTCACTTCAATTAAATTATATTTATTATTGGACGAGTTGCTACTAGAAGCATTATACAAAACTTTGTTTTATCTAGATTTAGTAGTTTTCGATAAGTAAATTTCGGACAACTATTTCTTTAAAAAAATCAAAACACTGTTGATACATTTTCAAGATCAGACTTGTAAACCGTATTTGATTAGATACTATAAACCGTTTTCATTAATTCTACAAGCAGATTTCAGAAGATTCCTTATAAGCAAAGGTAGACTTCTAAAGCTATGAATATTTTTATTTATTCTACAATTTGGGCTCTAAATTATACAGTTTTAGGTTTTCTAAAGTTAAGGTAAGCTAATTCTAGATATGAGGATGGGCATGAAAGGGTCCAATTCAATGGAAAACATTTTTTTCATATTACAAAACAGCACGAGATGGCAATTAGAATAAAGGTAGATTACACGTGTGATGCTCTGCGAGAGTTCAGCAAGTTTAGTTAGGTTTTTTTTTATTTTACCTATTATTTTCATTATAAAACAACATATACAAATTCTATTTTTTAATTAAAATTACTATTATTTACTATAGTTATTTATATTTAAAATTACTAAAAGCAGTAAATAATGCATAACGCGCTTTTGACAACATTACTTCTACTAAGGCCCAATTTCACCAACAACAGATAAATGTTAGAATTAAGACCCCAGTTACTCTCAGCTAACCAAATTTACATTTCACAGAGTAAATATTGGGGAGTAATTTTAACTGTAGAATTGTTATACTTGGATAATGACGACTTGGTGAAATTGGGCCTAAGTATAATAAATGTTGCTTTTAAAATGTGAATTTTTATTTCGTTTATGTAAATGATACCCTCTGATGGTGCGCAGTTAACCCTATTTGCTGACCACACCGCCCTTTACTTTAAGTGCATGTATTAGAAACAGTCCGCCGTCTCCAATTTGTAACAGATAAACTTTCAAAATTATTTTCCTTAAGGCGTATCGATGTTAATCCAGACTAAAGCGCTGCGGTTCTATTCAATACATCTTACCATAGAGAAATCTTCCCTTGTAGCACCAAATCTCTAATCCTTGAGGACGAATACATCCCCTGGAAAGTAATGTAATATACTTAGGCTTAAAATAAGGCAAAGCACTTAATTTTCAGACACATTCCAAATACTATATGTCTCGCTTTAACAGTATGTTAGGTTACGCAACAGTATGTCTCTTAAAAATAAGTGAACACTGTATAAGGTTTGCGGTGATGATATATACGCGTTTCCGGTGTTTGCTTACACCAAGCTAATACCTGTTGTCAACAAAATCAAAAACCTTCTAGAAATAACGATTTATTTATTTAAAGCAATGGAATACTGTAGCCGACTTAGTTATATTTATTTATTACATTTTAAAATCTAATGTGCAACTGTGTTCTACCACGTGGCTCACTGTACTGCCATCTATTAGTTAATGTCACAAACAGAAAAGAGACAGTAGTCAAATCCGCGATCTATCATGATGGTATAACCTCAAGCATGAGAAGTACAATTGCATATTTATATTACAATTAACCTGTTACTCGGTAACGAATACATACGGTTTGCTACAGCTTTATTAGTTAGACCAAACCAGTCCGAGAACGCGCCGGGTCCGCTAGCAGGCAATGTGCCAAACCTTGAGTTCTCGTGCTTTACAAACACACTCATGGTCGAACTGAAGATAGCCATCTGCAGGATTTAGCATGGGACCCTTGAAAAAAAAACGTCCGGCGCCATATTGGCTTTCCGCAGCATTCTAGCGCATATAGCCTGTTTTGCATAAGGTGCTTGATTTGAGGGTAGTGAAAATAAAATAAAGCTACAATTTTTAATATTAATAAAGGTACTAAATTTAGTTTATAAATTATTTTTGTTCACTCTGAAAGTGTAATTAGTCATTACCATTTTCTATTGAGATTTTTAGATTGTTTTTTAACACTAACCTTTATTTTTTTAAAACCTACAGTAGGATTTTAATCCTGTGTCATGGGTGCAGTTACAAGCATAGAATCTGACATGCATATAGACACAAAAACCGGAACAATTTCTGCTTGTCATACAAACTATTTCTATTGATGATTTGTCAATATATATTTCTATAAAAAATATTTATGTATGTATAATATTATGTATGTCTATCCGTTACCCTAGATCCCAAAACACAAGCTTTACAGTGCTTACTTTGGGCTAAGGTAATTGATGCGAGTGTAAGAAACATTTATTTATTTAGTTATAGTGTAACATATAAATTTTATATAATCCTAACTTAATAGAGTTCTCCTAAAAACTTCTTTAAAATCACTGTATTTTTGAAACTTAGCGATGTAATCCCCTGAAACAATTGAATTAAAATTAAAATGTTTATGACTTTAAGTATAAGATCAAGCTAAGAATAATAATTAATATTGGCAAAAAAATAATTTAAAAACAAAATACATTAATAATTTATGAACTGTTATACAGGACGAACTGTTCGAATTACAGAATCGTATAACAAGTTAATTGGCGCCAAAAATAACTGATGCATTCGTTGTAACACGCCGTTGACGTCAAATGGTCCGCGGAGGTGCGAACAGTTAGATTTTTTATTCTTTATGTAGTAGAATCTAAAGTTGCTTTTAGATCTTATAATTTTATAATTCTATGATGAATTAATAATTCGTGATACTGTGAATAATAGAGCTATACTATGAATGAAATCATCAGACGAATTTAAGATACACTGTGTAAACTCTATATAGTGAAATTGAAGTAGCCGGATATTTTATTACGTTATAAAGAAAGTAAAAAAAAGATATACAATAATATTTTAATGAAGTGAAAAAAAATACATTACAATTTTTTAATCAGTCATTTTTGTTTGTGGTTTTTTTGTGTTGTGTTGAATTTTATTAATATACCTTGAGATATAATGGGATCGTCTTCGTCAAATAAAAAAAGTGTAATTGTAAAAATGAAATATATTATCTATGAAAATTTCAACTATCGAAGTATTCACTGTTCATGACTTACTAGGTTAAGGACTTAATAGGTTCCCGTTTTATCCCGTTTTAGTTATAGAACTTTAAAAATCAACACCCACATTTTCCGTTATAAGCGCCTATTGAAATTACAAAGGTTGTACATATCTTTTAATTTAAAATATTATAAAGACACAAAATTACCGGAAAATTTTAATTAGTCTTTTTGATACAACAGATATGCATAGACCGAAATGCATATAGTCAGACGTAAACGGTCGCTGATGTTTCACTTTCTAAATTTGTTACGAAAAGATAAATCTTCACGCCTCCCGTTTCTCGTTAGTTAAATCTCTCCGCCGCGCAATCATTCACCGCATGTAAAAAACGACGCGACGAACATGAAAAGAAATGTCTGTCCGCTGAAATTTAGTAAGTGGTTTGAGCTCATTAAAAAGCTGTAAAACTACAATTGTTAGAGTGAGACGCAACGATTCGAACTACAATTAAAGTCGTCACAAACAAGACCAATTAGATTCCAAAATCAAATTGCGTTCGGGCGACTTCACACTTTAGAGCGTTGTGAGTAAAACCTTTTTGCAGATGGCACTTGGCAGCATGAACAATAATTTTTTACACCAAATACCGCGGAATGCGCGAGAAGCGGGATAATGACTGCGCGAATGGGATGCGCTGACAAGTCTGGATAAATTGACATTAATTGCTTTACTGCTGTCGGTGGAGGTTTTATGTTTGAATTTGCTTGTGTTCAACAAATTAATCAGCTCTCGCTATGTTTATTAAATGTGATTTTGATACATTACTTACTACGTTTTGCCTGAAATAGAAACTAAACAAGAAGGACATATTGTGCCAAGACTTACATTGTAAATGCCACAAACTAACAAATGAGTGAATAATATAAATGCATATGTGAAATTTAAATAACACGAATTTAATAGGTAATAAATAAATAAATATTTCTTACACTTACGCCAATTAGCCTAGCCCAAAGTAAGCTTTTTAAGGCTTAAGTTAAGGGATCTAGAGTAACGGATATACATACATATATTATTTACATAGAAATATTTTTAATAGAAATATATATTAACAACCATGACTAATGAATTTATGCCTTAGTCATGGCTCACATTCATTACACAAACATCTGCCTCCACCGGGATTCGAATCCGGAACATCGGAGATGGCGACATCATGAAACCGGAATACTATCCACTCGATTATGGAAGTGTTAATACTAAAGAATAAACATAACACCAAACAATCTGCTTACAACGATAAATACAAATTACATAAATGAGTCTCGTTACCAGGTCATTTAAAGTTCCAGCAAATTGTTAAAAATTATAAATAAATTATTTCAGTCGGTATTATCGTCGGTATATTACGTATTACATATTAAAGAATAGACAATTTTTCCGTACCCCCGTTATCAAATAAACGTCGCCTCCTACTGGCATCAGCAGGATACATTTTTTACGACCAAAAACATTTTCAAAACAGTTTGAAATGACAAGCACACTCATTATATCATTAAAACTGAAATACAACCCGTTCTGACATTATCGTCGGTATATTACGTATTACATATTAAAGAATAGACAATTTTTCCGTACCCCCGTTATCAAATAAACGTCGCCTCCTACTGGCATCAGCAGGATACATTTTTTACGACCAAAAACATTTTCAAAACAGTTTGAAATGACAAGCACACTCATTATATCATTAAAACTGAAATACAACCCGTTCTGACATTGTATGTTCTTTGTAATTTCTTTAACGACCAAGAGATAACTAATAAATCTTCAGGACGTTTATCTCTGTATACAAATTTATTTATTCACATGTGAAAATAATGCTGTGGCAGTATGAGCTTTACCACGTGTATTATAGAGTCGTCGGAAGTTGTTAAAAAATATTTTGGAGCTAATTTAGGCGGGATCATTAGGGTGCGTTCATGTTGTTAAACAGTATTGCGGCTTGAAATCTAATATGGCGTCTTTGGAATGACATGTTGATATATTGCCACTAATTACTCATGGCGGAGAGGTGTTTATTGAAAATAGAAGCGAGGTGATGACGCGCTGTGTCCGCTTCCATTTCGACGAGCGATTGTTTCGAATGACTTCCGCGGTGGTGCCACTCAGAAATAGAGCCAATGATTTTAATTAAATCTTCCTCATATGTGAAATGGCTTATATTAAGTGGTGGTGGCCTGCTCTATAACACTAAGAAAAGTGAGTGTGTGGTCTTTCAGACAAGGGGTAAATGTCCAGAGAGCATACCTTCAAACTAAATAATATACCACTAAAAAGGATTTACTCCCTCAAATACCTTGGCCATCTGGTGACCTCTGATCTGAAAGACGATACAAATATAGAGCGGGAACGTAGAGCATTGCCTGTTAGAGCGAACATGATATCTCTAGGTTTGCTCGATGCTCGGTTGAGGTAAAAAATTCTCTTTTCAAAACACCTTTTTTTATAAGAGCGCTTGTGGGCTAACTATACTTAAAAGCAGTACAGCGCTCCACGTATACAATATAACAATACCTACAGCGTGTTGTTGGGGCTGCCTCGGTACTGCAGTGCGTCGGGAATGTTCTATGCGACGATGCGGAAACGGTGTGCATCCCTGGTGTGTAGGGTCCGCACTACATTAACAATTGTTGTATACTTAATGTAGTGCAGCAACACGCAACACGACATAACAATTTTTATTTATTAAAAATTATAGTATGTCTTCCGTTAGTAAATATTGCTAACACTAACACAAATATTTAGAACACTTTTGTTGCACATGGCACTTATTTGACTGGTAGTCATGACGTTTAATTTAATTCCCTCTTACGGTGAAATACCTCTGAAACCGAACAGCTATCCATTAATCGTTAAATTAATGATTTAATAATTACATTTTCGAAATATTTAAATTAAACACAATAATACATATTGTGAAGAGGGCTTTAATTAACTGAACTTTCTTCTCAGGGTCCTGTTCAAGAGGCAAGCGGGCCCGCACCGCATTCAGCGCTCAGCAAATCAAAAGTTTGGAAGCAGAGTTCGAGAAAAACCGATATTTATCGGTAGCAGCACGGGGCCGGCTAGCACGGCAGCTGAGACTTACTGAAACTCAGGTGAGTTCACTATTAGAAATGGTGAGAAACGACGTTGTTTGTGATATTGTGTTGTGTTGTTTTAACGTTGCATTCCAAATTGGTGTAATTACTTGAGACTCGCAAGTCAACAACTATTAATCTAGAATTAGAGACAATTAATCATAACATTGTATTAAAAATCAAAAAGAATCCTGCCGGTATTTGTGCGAGGCAGGTGACACGGCAATTGAGACCATGTTTTAATTGATTGTTTATGTAAAATAACTTTTCTTCTCTGATATTACAAATATGAATAAAACAGGTACAAGAAGCGTACTTAAATAAAAATATTACTAATGTTGTTTAATATTGATTATTTATTTTATAAGGATCATAATTTTTTAGTTTATTTTTATTAAACAAGATAAAAATAAAGCGACACATTACATAATCAAGATTGCATCAAATGTGAGTTGGTCGTCTAAAATGTTGTTATCAACAGAGACTTAGCAGATTGCTAAATATGTGAATACATAACCCGCCGTAAGCAATTATATTTCATCATCATCATTCAACCCAGAAACGCCCACTGCTGGACACAGGATATTGATTCCTCTGCGGATTTCATCGTTTCTGATTCGATCAGTCAGAGAAACTCCGCGAATTCAACCCTCTCCATTTTCCTTTGAGTGATTTTCAGCTGGTCATTAGGCGTTGTAAGTGGCCAGGTTCATCTCTAGCAACTCTCACGAATGTAAAACTATTATCATGACCTTTTTCTGGAAATTAGACAATTGTCCCAGATAATTAAATATATTCATTAGCAACTTTCATTGTAGCCTCCAACTTTCACAAGAGTAGGAGCTTTATCGGAATTCAACATGATTTTCATCTTGACCATGTTTCTTTATGACTCCACTTATTGGGAGTGCCTGTTTGGCATGGACTCAGATATATTATTATTATTTATTGGTGGTTTATTATTATTATTATTCATATATTTAATTAATAATCTTAAATTTAAGTTTTTTACAATATAGATATATAAAATAAATATAAATACTATAAAAAACTTAAACCTAGTATGCCGCCGGTAGCGAGGCAAGGCCCAAACAAACCGGTGGTTAGGGCTGCAGACAGAGAAATCTCCGGACAATACGTGCCGTGTCGAGAATCACTGCTTTTTGTATCCGACCCTTGATCCATCCGTCAAGCGAGAGCCTCTTAAGATGTTGATCGAGACTCTTTGCTATCAAGCCATTCGCAGACACAACTATCGGAACAATGATTGTCGAATCAACATCCCACATGGCGGTTACCTCGTATGCCAAGTCAAGGTACTTACTGGCTTTGTCCTTCTCGGCTTTTACGAGGTTCTCGTCATGAGGGATGGTAATATCGACGAGCATTGCACGGCGTTGGGAGCGGTCGACCACCACGATATCAGGTTTATTGCACGCAATAGTCCTATCCGTGATGATAGAGCGATCCCAATAGAGCAACACACGGCCATTTTCAAGAACTGGCGCTGGTGCGTACTTATAGTACGGTGTCTCGTGCTCAACAAGGCCGTATTGAAGGGCAAGTTGTTGATGGATGATCCTGGCTACTAGGTTGTGTCTATGCAAATACTCACCGTTTGCAAGATGAGAACAACCAGAGATAATATGCCTAAGTGACTCTCCGGGACGGCGGCATGCTCGACATATGTCAACGGTACCGTCCTTTAGGATATATTTTCTGTAGTTGTTCGTCATCATTACTTCGTCCGCAATTGCACAGACAAAACCCTCAGTTTCCCCAAAGAGGTCACCGAAGCGCAGCCAGTTCACCGACGCGGGAAGATCTACATCAGGGCCCATTAAGGCCGATAAAACCTTCCGTGCAACTCTTTGTCCCTCCATACTTCCCTGCGATTTTCGACGCTAAGCACCGATGGTTTACGCCAGTTCTCAACTGCCATAGAGAGAGGGGTAAATCCCTTGTCAACTGCCACAACGTCACAATGCATCCCACATTCGTTGTTTAGGAAATAGTTCCTGAGGCTGCACACTTCACGGTTATGGAGGTTTTTGGCATTTAGAAAGCCTCTACCACCACACTTCCGTGGAATGTACAGTCTCATAACAGACGAACGTGGGTGTAACATGCGATTTTTTGTGAGTAGTTGACGGACTCTCCTATCCAAGGTGTCCAGCTCAGTCTGAGTCCATCTCAGTATGCCAAAGGAGTATATCAATAAAGGCATCACCCAACCATTGAAGGCACGCACCTTATTGCCACCAGACAAAAGACTATGAAGTACCTTTGTTAAGCGGCAAAAGAAACGTGTCTTCACCGATTCCTTGACATCCTTCACTGATATACCCAAAGACTCTGACATACCGAGATACTTGTACGTTTCGGCCTCAGACAAAGATCTGAGTGTCATTGTCTCTGAAAGTTGTAGATTTGTTGAATTTACAACTTTTCCCTGCCGTACATGCAAGACCGCACATTTGTCTACACCGAACTCCATCCCTATAGAGTTACTGAAATCTGCGTAATTTTCAATAACTCCACAACGTCTTGGTGTTTCGGTGCAAACAACTTGAGATCATCCATGTACAGCAGATGACTAATGACCTCGCCCTGTCTACGTAGCCGATAGCCTAGACCTGAATCCTTCAGCAGAGTGCTGAGAGGATTCAGTGCTTTATATTTATTATTATTATTATTATTCATATATTTAATTAATAATCTTAAATTTAAGTTTATTATTATATTATAACTACAATATCATTAGCAAAACAAAGGTTCATCATCTTCTCGCCGTTAATGTACATTAATCTCCAGGCCAAAAGCTTAAATACATCCTCTAATGCAGCTGTGAGCATTTTCGGCGATAACCTCATACACATGACATAAACTTGTGTCACACATTGCTGGAGGCGTATCTCTCTTTAATCCTGGTTATAAAGACAGACTAACATGGTGGCATTTTAATGCAGTGATCGCAACACTTAGATGTATTGTAATCGATGTATTTATATTTATTGTATTGAAAAACACACTAATATCAAATAATCTAATGTAGCTTTTTATTTTCAGATAAAAATCTGGTTTCAAAATCGCCGGACGAAATGGAAACGAAAATATACAAACGACGTTGAGCTATTAGCTCAGCAGTATTACAGCAGTCTCGGTATAGTTTCGCCTCGACCGATGTTCGTTGGCGACCGACTATGGATATTTAACTACCCAAACAGGCTACCTCCCACACAACAGCAGCAATGGATGAAGTCGATAAACAATATTACGAATGTACCGCAAAATCCAATGGTAGATAGAACTCTATTTCGACCATTACCAAAGCCGGATCTACCGCCGTTTCTAATCCCACCTACTTACACAAACGATAGAGTTTTAAATCTTGAACGCCACTATATGGGCGGAAATGTCAAATTTCCCGCACAAACGCGTTTGGTGCCGCGGGAAGTATACTCCAACATGGCAAATGTGCAGAGAAATATGGATATATACAAAAATAATATTTTAAGTCACAGTAGTCCACCACAAGAATCTAGTGTTGACCATTTGAGAAGACTGGAAGAGAATTTTAGTATTTGACGTATCTACGTTGTGATTGTAATAGAGTTTTTCTAGTCTAGATAGTGGAGATATATGCAATAATTTAAGATTAAAAATTGTATCATTGATGTATTACCAAAATTGTACATTACATTTAGATTGGGTAATTATAGTGCTAGTCGCATAATAGCCAGGGCATTTTATTTCCTTTCATTTTCAATCTGTAAAAAAGCAACAATTATCTGCAAAAAGCAAAATCGATAATCGCCATAATATCTAATGTGCTTTTTTATCTTAATGTATGTATGCACAAGTCTTACTAGTCACAAGAATTTACAAACTTAAGAGCAAGGTGTCATCATAATGTATATAATATTTATACAAACGCCTCTTTGTATAGGAGTTTTTCTCACGGCCATTTTAAACAGATGTCGGAGTAGTGCTATGGAGTTAAAATCATATTGATTTGTGATGAATATCTACAGTCTGTAAAATAAAGCTTGATACCTGTAACAGTTGTCTGACTGACATAAATAGTGCTGTAGTGTGTATCTAAATAAATATTATTTGTCATCTTTAATGTGTTGTACCATAGTAAATGACAAAATTTGCTAGTGGAAAACCGAAATAATGATATTGTAAAATTAAATAATTAACAAGACGCGTGTTCAAAGTCATGTCGTTGGTTATGATGACAGCTGTCACAGGTATCAAGCTGTATTTTACAGACTGTAAATATTTTAGCATAGTTTTCTATTCTTGAAGTAACTAGAGTAGTTCTAATGTTACTTTACAATTTAAACACAAACCTAAAATTAGTTTTCTCAAATTGCGAACTAAATAAAGAATAGATACACAGTTGAAAAATATAACTGAACATCCAAATTTAATGCACAGATTAAATAGAAGCAGCTTATCGACACATTAATAAATATTCTTTTTAGAGTGATAACTTATTTCAGTATGATGATATGACTTTGATGTAATATAATTTTGAAAAGTAAATGCCTATCTTCGTACTCTATTGTATTACCTCCTTCCTACATTCTGGGGTTATTTAAAAGGTGACGAAATATTGTGCAGACTCCTTCACTCCGTCACGTCAAGCCATAGGGTTATTAGGAGCAATGGCTTACGCCGTTTGTCCACCACCGCCGTCACCGGACCTTCAACGAGATCGAAGCCGAGATCAGAATAACGTGACGGCGATCGTTAGTCTACTGCGACGATCTCGGTGGTTCAGTCTGTTTCTTGTAGTTGTCGTGCGTGGTAGTGCATAGAAATAAAATTAAATAGGGAATGGCTGCGTTTAACCGACAACTTCTTCCATGCAATTTTATCTTTGGCCACTTCCTTAGTTTTATCTCACAAACATTCTTTACTTTCTACAATTTCTATTAATGAATAAATATCGTATTTAAATTTCTTGGCCATTTTTATTTATTGTACGTCGTAATACGTTTTTAAATAAATTATCAATAGCTACAATCCGACAATGACGCGGTACCGGCGTAGGTAAGACATGTTTTGTATTGCCGCCACTTCGGCCCGTCAAAATCTCGGGCCGAGTTCTTGCGGAAGCGACAAACTAAGCGATACTTCGGTAAATGTATGTATTGCTAAATCGGCGCCGTCTTGACGTCCCGGTGACGGTGGTTGGTGGACAAACGGCCTTAGGCCGAGTTTAGTCGACAGGTCTGTGGGGTCGAGCCGCCTCGATTCGTCAGGAGTCCGACATAATCACTGTGGCGCTTAGTTGCGGTGGTATACATGAGGACTCTCAGCTTCTCTCCAGAGGTAAAAAAATGTGCTGGCTCAACTCAACTCTATTTAATCTGTAGGACCCTTAAGGCCATGGCTATGGCTGAGTTTAGTCGATAGGTCATCCCGATCGGTTCGGAGTCCGACATAATCACCGTGGCACTTGGTTGCTGTGGTATCGTCTAAGTAAGATACAATTTTAGTATCTAAAGGCCTTCGGTGAGGGATAATTTTATTTATTACTTCTGAAGTATTCTTTTTTTGAGCATTCTTCCACAGAAGATTATCCCCTAATATTCAAATTGGAACAACGTGACCCCCTTATTTGAGATTTACATAATATAGATCTAAATTTATTTATGCACATTTTATTATTTATTGTCTATGTGATATTTTATTTAAGTATATAAAGTCTAACAATTGCAGGTCAGAATTACCCAAACACAAATATGTACTTCACAAAACAAAATTAATCCACGAACAAACAGTTAATCAGATGTCAACCATAGCTAGGTTAATATTTCTATTAAAGGATTCATATTTTATTATAAAAAGGATATAAACAAATTTACTTCAGTTAATGTTCCTAAAATCCGTTACCGTTAATCTAGTACCAAGTATTTATTTTCACTGCCCCACTCCATGAAAAACACGTTCTAACAAGTGTGTTCGGGCTAGTTGACCAAGACTGTGCGACGTATCAACAATAGGCTTGTATCCACTATGAACAAATCTGATGCGTTAGGTTGCATAACTATTAAGATGATCATTTAATTATGAAAAAACAAAGTTTTATAAAATAATAACTTTTGATTATTTATATTTTTATAAAATAAAATTGCACAAAATAAGCCATAAGTCACGTGACAGCAAACACCAATTAAAAAGTGTTACGTCACGCCGTGCGAAACGTCAAAGTCAAAATGTCATTCCCAAGTGTCTTCTTCTTCTTATTTTTGTAACTGGCCCCAAGTGTCTTGTGGAAGTGCGAAAAAGAATGGGCATCATTCCTTCTCGCGAGTGTCAGCCACTTTTTACGTATCTGCTGATTGTTTGGCACGTATATAAATAATTTTTTTGGTGTTTTTATACTTGTGCTTGTACACTGGGGCACTATGCAGTACTTGTAATACGATGAATCCATTTTTTATTAAAATAACTTCACAATACCGAATATTCCGATACTAAAACAGCTGTTTTGCACGGCGTGACGTCATTCAAGACGCCATGACAGTCATGAGCGTTTTTGATGACTAATGTCAAATATTTAATTAAATGCAAAATTATTCTTATAAATAAGCATTTTTTTTAAATAATAATTATTTTGTATAGAATAGGCTTCAAGGTATATTAGTATCTAACTACTGAAATTTAGGCAACAAGCCTATTGGGTAGACGACAACTTTTTAAATTCTATATATAATAAGAGTACTCTTTTAAGTGAGAAATATTGTAGAACCAGCAGTACACCTGCACCTATTACTTTTGAAGATACATCGACATGTTAGCGGCGCTGTCGCGGGCCGCTCAAAAACGCTCCATACTAAAAGCCATCTAAAGGCACTGCAATTGTGACGTCATAACTAAGTAAACTCGCCAAATTTGTATGCGCGTATAAATACATTTTAAAATAACTTTGTTATTTATACGTTTATAGGTATACTTTCTATATTAAAAAATGTTACATTTAATGTGAGAATGCTAGAAATGTGTTCGTTATAATAATTGCAAATTTTTTAGAAATCTAAAAACAATATAAATTAAAAATTAAACTGAAATTTCTATATTGACATACTTCTATTATATATAAATTGCTCAAATCAGATAATTATAGTATAAAAACGGCCATAATCAGTAGTGGTCGTCTAGCCTATTACAACATTTGATCGAAACTGACATTAATTTCTGCTTTTGGTATTTCAGTGGTCGTACTAGGGGTTGGGGGCGATTTGAATAGTTAACAAACAATAAACAAATGTTTTAAATACATAATTTATTACTATGGTACAGTGTTCAGAACTTCAGAATAATCCGCCGATTTGGATAACAGCAACATCAAAAATAATTTCAGGTAACCAAAAGTACTTAATATTTCATATCTATTACATTACAGCCCGAATTTCGCTTTATAATCAATTATTACAATTACAACACATTTATGTTTTGTTCACACTTTTTATATTACCAAATACACATTAATGTATATCAATATAATATAATGAATAATATTATTTCCCTAACGCATCATACATTAAAACAGTGCCAAATGATTTACATTCAATATAAACATAAAAAATAACAAACGTTTAACATTACCATATCGCACGCAATAACAGTTGCCGTATAAAATCATTGTCGACGCATGTGTGCAGTTAGCTCCCTTCGCTTTTTGGCCATAAAAAACAATGTATAAGTGCCCATCCATTGCGTCACGTTCTAGGCAATAATTTATTGTCCACATTTCACTTTTATAATCTATGGGTCGATTTAAAACAAATCAGAGGCACATCAGGAGGCCAATTCTCATATGACATTGTATTAGAAATATTTAAATTCTAGAAAAAGCTTGGATTTTACGTGGTTTAATGGCCAAAGATTCATATAAATAATTATCACATTTCTTTCGTATTAATACAATTGAAAACTGATCACATTCTACATAAAATCCAAGCAATATCAACATATGTTTATTGAACACTGTCGACATTTAGTCGAAATTACAAGAATAAGCCTCCAGTCCAAATTTTCCGAATAGACTCGAGAGTTTTTGGTGAACGCACCTCTTTCACACACAAAATAGGTTATTGCACTATCAAGGTTTTTATACGAAATTTCTACAGCAACTGTCCATCTAAACATACGATTTTTCACATAAGGCAACACCTAGCCCTTTGAAAATGCACTTGTTATATATTGCTTGACGTTTAAATGTAGGGGTGTATGCATACGTCGCTTTCGAGTCCATAATAACACTTCACTTATTTCCGCGTATCGCAGAGCAGGTGTTGTTACCTGTAAGATAAGAACATTCGATCATTGAAATTATGTATTAAGAAAATACCTTCAGTTTGGTATCACATGGTTTAAAATGTGGTCAGGGCTTATGTTGGTAAGGGAAACACAATTTACAACTATAATATGTCGCAGTGTTGTTATTAATGGTTTTTTCGACCTCACTATTTGCAAAGACTACTAATATTAAATAAGTTTAACATTGATTTACGTTTGTTTTGACATAAGCATGAGATGAAGCCGCAGTGAGGTGAAGCGAGGTGAAGCGTTTGCCGCTGTGGGTGGGCTCACCTGGCTAGCTGTCGTCCTGCAGCGAGGTGAAGCGGTTGCCGAGGTGTGCCGCTGTGGGTGGGCTCACCTGGCTAGCTGTCATCCTGCAGCGAGGTGAAGCAGTTGCCGAGGTGTGCCGCTGTGGGTGGGCTCACCTGGCTAGCTGTCGTCCTGCAGCGAGGTGAAGCGGTTGCCGAGGTGTGCCGCTGTGGGTGGGCTCACCTGGCTAGCTGTCGTCCTGCAGCGAGGTGAAGCGGTTGCCGAGGTGTGCCGCTGTGGGTGGGCTCACCTGGCTAGCTGTCGTCCTGCAGCGAGGTGAAGCGGTTGCCGAGGTGTGCCGCTGTGGGTGGGCTCACCTGGCTAGCTGTCGTCCTGCAGCGAGGTGAAGCGGTTGCCGAGGTGTGCCGCTGTGGGTGGGCTCACCTGGCTAGCTGTCGTCCTGCAGCGAGGTGAAGCGGTTGCCGAGGTGTGCCGCTGTGGGTGGGCTCACCTGGCTAGCTGTCGTCCTGCAGCGAGGTGAAGCGGTTGCCGAGGTGTGCCGCTGTGGGTGGGCTCACCTGGCTAGCTGTCGTCCTGCAGCGAGGTGAAGCGGTTGCCGAGGTGTGCCGCTGTGGGTGGGCTCACCTGGCTAGCTGTCGTCCTGCAGCGAGGTGAAGCGGTTGCCGAGGTGTGCCGCTGTGGGTGGGCTCACCTGGCTAGCTGTCGTCCTGCAGCGAGGTGAAGCGGTTGCCGAGGTGTGCCGCTGTGGGTGGGCTCACCTGGCTAGCTGTCGTCCTGCAGCGAGGTGAAGCGGTTGCCGAGGGTGAGCGTGTGGCGCGCGGCGGGCGGGGGCGGCGCGTTGCCGGCGGCGGTGCTCCAGCCGCCGCGCTTGCCGCCCGCGCCCAGCACCGGAAACGTATCGTCGTTGTGGATGTCCGGCGCATGTTTCTACAAAGATCAAATCAAAGTCTTTAATTCTTTCAATTAATTCTTCGAATAGGATTTTTACGATTACTCTCGTACTTCAAAGATGCTACTACGCATTTTATTAAGGAACCCGAGCTTCACTTTAGGTAATGTTAGATAAAAAAAACTCACTAATACAAATCACATCCACAGAGACACCATAATGTCTCAGTAAATTTATTTACAAGTGACTGATGCATCGAAAGCAAAATCTAAGATATTCAGAGATATCAGTATATTCTGTGACCACAGAGTATACTGATTACATCCTGTTTTCTCTCCCAAGCAGCATAATTGTGTAGTGCCCACTAAATCATCAGTAGTGCATCAACCTTTAATAAAATTGATTAATGTGTAAAACACACATTGGGATTGAAAAGGTATCATGTTTGTTTGAGTCAGTTGAGTGGCCATATTTTTTATTTAGACAAACGTTTTATTTAGACAGTAATAAATATTGGAGAAGTAATAAAAAAATTTGTTAATGTACATGAATCGAATTATCCCGAAGTGACATAGACAAAAAAAAGGCTTCTTACCGCCTGGTTCCGTTTGAGCATCGGTTCAGCAGGCCTACCGCGTGAGATGGGCGGCACGTACACCTCCTCTCGCTTCGCCTCTCGCGGCTTAGGCTCTTCCACAGGCGCCGGGGGCTGTTCCACTTCCACCTAGAACAACCAGGGGACTTCCTTTAATACAACCAGGTGTTTTCTAGTTATATATTTTATAGTTTGCAACATTTTTATCGATTTATCGTACTTTCGCTCTATACCTTATTGCAACAGACAAAATAGATAATTCACGGCAAAAATAAACCGTGGGACATCACTGCATTCCTCTCATTCTCTTTAGTTAGGGCTGCCATCCGTCTGGGTTTCCCCGGATTTGTCCTAGTTAGGAAGACGTCCGGGGAGTGTCCGGGCGGATGGGGTTTAAATTGTACTTTACGCTCTATCAAGTACGGAGTAAAATATAATTTAATCAAATTGTAAATGAATGAAAAAAGTATTGATATGTCCGGGGGGTGAGAGTCCCAAAATCCGGGGAACTTACGCATCCGGTCCTGGGGGGCAGGTTTTAGTAATGGCAACCCTATCTTTAGTGCATCAAGTTCATATAAGGTCTGATTATTAATTCACTGGAGTAAACTGACAGATGCTAATATCACATTGTAAAATTATGCTGGCCATATTTATCGTACTAGTGAGGTGACCTGCAAATATAATTGAATAAATCGATTAGGACTTCACCCTTCGTTGTTATTCATATCACTCACACAAGTCAGTAACAACGTTTATTAAAAAAAAAAGTACTCAATTTATTATAATATAGGTACATGAATTCTATCAGATACAAAAAATGAAATTTACTCACTTGCTAGCGTTCCTGAACTATGCGTTCAGTTAATCAGTAAATCAATTTTTTGAGCTGTAATTATTCGAACATTTGGAAGTACTTTAATTATTGCAATCTTTTTTAAAAAGAAAAATACAGATTTAACCACTGAGTAATAGTAATTTTAGACAAAACATAATTCTGTAAATTATTTATCGTTGTAATGGATATAACCACGACAATTTTACGTCAAGTTTTTTTTTTTATTTATTGCTGGTTATTACTGGTTACTGGTACAAGAACATCAGCCAAATTATTCTCTTCATTCTCTAAAACTTCTTTCGAATTGCCGGTTTAAAATAACGTTAAAAAAAATCGTTAAAATCTATCTATTGAATATTTTTGTTTCATTTCATATATATATAATTCGAGTAATTACGCCATTACAAAGTTATCACCTATTTGCCCTAAAGGTACCATGCTAATATTATTACATCGATTAAACAAAATTGGATTAAGATTTCTTAATAAAGAAATGAGTAATGTGATTTGAGGACGGAATGAAATTGAATGAATGAGTTTGATTCCAATATTCTAGTCACAACACTATTTTTCTGTTCATCATAAAGTGGTAACACCGTAAACGTCAGTTTACTCCAGTGAATTAATGATTAGACTTTACATACTTTGTTAGTTGTGTACTAGGTCATGTAATACCACGTAGCTAGTTATACATTCTACACATATATACTATTATTAAAAAAATGTCCAAAGGACGGATGATAGCAAGACGCTGAACCGGTGCTGAGAAATTGTAAACGTTCAGAAAACACAAATTATGCAACGCCATATGAATGTTGGGTTGACGACAGGGGTAATCAAGATGAGCCTTCGACAATGTTCGAAGAGTGCTAAATTTAAGGGGGTTCTATATATAGTTGTTTGGTACATTAAACTGTTCCAAACTGGCACTTAGAATACTGTCTTTTATCATAACTAGTGCTCGGAATAGGTAGTTTAATTTTATGTATTTGCAGAAAGAAAGTCAATGTAAGCGTAACATGGATAAACCTAAAATCGGCGTGATTTCCGTGACCTTAAATAATGCAATGCAATGGAACTTATGTCATTTTATATAATCATGAAAATTACACTTATTATTTATTTGTAGGAGTGAGTAGAAGGAAAAAAATCATGTTCAGATATTACAGATATTTATTGCAAGTTTACAATATAAATCAAATTTAAACATAAACATATATTTATATTAACATTAAAGTACATAGTGTTGTTCCGATGGTGTAATTATTAGACTTCGAATTGAAGATCGCCAACATGCTTTATAAAACTGTTTTAGTTGCAAAAGAAGGATAGCATATTTCAAATAAAATACAATTTTACGTTTTTATTTTATATTCGTTTCTTTACGCTTTTATTGTAAAATTTTATGTTAACAACTTTTTTTTTTATAGGGTAGCGCAGCAAACGAGCAAACGGATCACCTGATGGTAAGCGATAACCGTTGCCCATGGACACCCGCAACCAGAGGGTCACAGATGCGTTGCCGGCCTTTTAAAAGGGAATAAGGGGGAAGGGAGGGTTGGGCCTCCGGTACCCTCACTCACTCGGCGAAACACAGCGCAAGCGCTATTTTACGCCGGTTTTCTGTGAGGCCGTGGTAGCACTCCGGTCGAGCCGGCCCAATTCGTGCCGAAGCATGGCTCTCCCACGGTATAATACAACAACTTTATATTACAACAATAAGCTAAATGATGAAATACTATTTCGAAAGTTCAATATGATATTTTTACAATCTCTGAAAATAGTAAGTTCCCAGGCATACCTATCCATACTATTGATGTCACAAAATCGCAAGTACATAAAATTAAACTACCTATTCTGAACACTAATCATAACAAATAAAAAAGACAAGGGTGAAAATGGCCAATATAAAAAAAATATGTTATGTTATTATCAGTTACTACAGCCAAATGACAAGAAAATAATTCAGTAATCAATGGAAATACATAATTTATAATCGGGACATCACGAAGGGGCATACCAAAATATGCTAAACCTAGAATAATATTATTTGATGACATTTCTTCTTTTATTGGTGGCAATGTGTTATCATTGACACTGGTTATCCCAGAAAAGTGTCTTCACCAAGCATGTGTTTGTATAATTTACAAGGTTTTTAACATCCACTTCTATGATATATTGGGTTAGCGTATGAATATCATCAAATATTATATTGTTTTATTCCAGAAACTGGAAAACATATGTTTAATAGAAAATGTTAGGGTATTAATTTAGAAGGTTATAAGTTTATTTAGTTATATTGCATACAATATAACACATTTAAATTTAGTTATTACCTTAATAATGATAGTAGAGTAACATTCTCGGTCTATCTACCAGTGTCTCAAATCTAGTCTTTGATTCGTGCTTGTTGGCAGTAATGACATAATGATATGGAATTAAAACCTGGGCGCTCACAATGGGCCATATAAGGAGGCTCAAAGTTACCCAAAGAGCAATGGAGAAGGCTATGGTCAGTTTCTTTGTGATCATGTACGAAATGATAATATCTGCAGAAGTACCAGAACCATTAACATAGCCAGATAGAGAATATTCATATGTTTATGTAGACTCAAAACTATTGTAGGTTT
Organism: Scirpophaga incertulas; assembly: GCA_036419045.1. NCBI lineage: Eukaryota > Metazoa > Arthropoda > Insecta > Lepidoptera > Crambidae > Scirpophaga > Scirpophaga incertulas. The sequence goes on along the minus strand of CM071636.1, from coordinate 21,323,484 downwards.
ACTCTTGAAACACCAAAATGTATTGGGCAAACAATTTGCCACATTCTCAGAGTGGTATACTGATTATTTTAAAAAATCTGACATATAACGTAAGAACACTTGTTGTCAAAAGTTTATACTTACAGGTTTATTCCATGGGCCCTTGATTTTCCCAGTGCCATCTGGTCCTCCATAATCTTCAGAAGCAGCATCCCTGCCAGAATCAGGGGCTCCATTACCCCCTTGAAGAACTTGAATCTTTAGGCCAGTATAGTCTTTCACTGGCTCTTCATATTCTTTCCATTCCTCTTCTTCCTGTAAAGTATTGAGTTTCTGCTATAGTGTTATATTATACTTTCTATAATTTTATAAGTTTTCTGATTCATCCACACCATTTTATTTACTAGACAATATACAGCACTACCATCATGACTTCATACAATTCTAACTTAGAAATCAGAATAGGGAATATGCATAAAATTTAAATTTGTCTCAAATATTTGGGATTCTTTATTGATCTTATACTTAGCGAGAGCAGAGATCAAAGGAGTGAAAGCTGCAAGGTAATTATTACATTACATGGTATATTTTAGTAAACCACATAGATTTTTGTTCCTGTTTAAATAATACAACAAAACATAACCTATAACATAACCATTTGTATTTAAAATAACTCCTAATTTACCTATATTATTAAAACTAATAATATTAACGATATATTATATTGTTGAAGCTCACTTAAGTAAGGTATGTTTATATACTTTTTGTAAATATTAGATAGATACGATATCTTCTGATATCTTCTAGGAGGTAGACTCTGTACCAGGGTCGTCTGCATGGGTACCTCCGTCTTACCTATTTCCGCCGCCAAACAGCAGGGTTCGCTTTGCTGTGTTCCGGCGTGAAGGGTAAGATAGGCAGTGAAATTACTGGGTACTGTGACTTTACATCTTATGTCACAAGTTGGCAACGTACACTGTGGTTCTTATGAGCTTTGCAGATTTGCTGCGAATCTCGTGGGAACCACATGTACTATAGGCGACTGTTCACTTACCATCAGGTGGGCAGCCTGCTTGTTTGTCAACTTTAGCAATAAAAAAATAAAAAAAAATCCAATTTACATGAACAAAACAATGTCAAAAAACACTTTATTGGATGTACTGATGGTAGTATTTTTACACTTTGGTACCATACAGTACTTGTAACAAGGTTTTTTTACTTCTTCCATGATTTGTTTGCTAATTAAAATTGAAAATTAGTACTAAGCAACTGAAATGCTACTAGTAAACAAACAGACCCTAACCAATCATAAGCGCGCGAAAAATGGCGGCGTTTGAACGGCTCAATTTTATTCAATGTTTTCAACTTCACTCATACTTTTATCAAATACTTCTAACTTGCTATTATTTAAATAGGTCATTGTACAGTCAACATCGCATCAAGTTATATAGAATAATTACAAAAATAGCTTCTACTATGTAGGGTAGAGGTAATAAAGATCATCATAAAGTCATTATACAGTCTAATTTGCAACCTTGTGTACAAGGAGGAAAACCTTAAAGCAATTATTTTACACATATTTCAATATAGTCTAAGAGTCATTGACAGGCAATGATTATATTATAATTGGTTGAGCCTTATGGACACAAAACAAACCAAAACTAAAGACTTACGTAACTAGCGAACCAAATATAATGTACTGTCTTCACATTTTATTGTGAATTATTGTCATCAATTCTAGATGCAGTCAAAAAATGTATATCATTTTTAATAAGAATAAGAACATATCTTTAGCATTTTCTTACATTGGCATTGATATAAGTAATCTCAAAATGAAACATCAAAATCTGATTTTTTTAACATTCATAGATTTACAAAAAATATACATTGAAAGGACATCACCCATTTTGGGCTAATTTTTTTTTAGCCGGCCAACAAAAAATAACTAAATTTTATCGTAGGCATAATTATAATAAACATTTTTGTATTATGACAGTAAAGCTCGAAACCTATTGGTTAAGATGGTAATCAGTCTCAAAGTATTTATTTTATTACCTACGGCTTGCACTCGTCTTGCGTGGTGAGCTCGTGATTTCCAGGTAAAACAAATATTATTATTATTATTTCATGTAAGTCGGGGCTGATGTGCATCACTGCGACCTATTAAGATCTATTGTGACCAGCCTCCTATGTAGGTTCTATGTAGGCCCTACAGTAGCTCCCTTAACTGGGCACTGACCAAGAAAGATAGGATGTTCCCAGTTCGGATTGTTTTTATTTCATCTGGGTCAAGGATGTGTTTCCCCAGGTGTCTGTTTCGTTTGTGAATCAGCGGTTCACAGTAGCACAAGAGGTGTTTCACGCTCTTGTTCGCAGACTCTGCATGTGTCAGTGTCCTTAAGTTTCATGTTGTGAAGGTGTCTATTCAACTTGCAGTGACCGGTCAAAGCCCTAACCATCACGCTCAAGTTACTCCTGTTAAGCTTAATAGCTCGTCAGTGCGTTTGCGAGAGTATGGTTCGATTAGTGCTTTTGAGTGTGTCATCCCGGACGTACTGTGCCAGTCTGCTTTCGCCTCGTTAAGAAGGCGAGTTTTCAGGTATTGCATGGCCTGGTTCTTTGAGATACCACAGATAGGCTCTGGACCGAACTGTATTCCTTGAGCCCCAGCCCTGGCTAGTTCATCGGCCTTCTCATTGCCGGTTATTCCAGAATGACCTGGCACCCATTTGAGAGTGATTTTGTTCTTTTCTCCCAGGTCGTTGAGTTTTTTCACACAGTCTTTTACTAGCTTTGATTTAAGGGTGTTATTGTTTATTGCTAGTAAAGCTGCCTGGCTGTCTGAATTAATTACGATTTTTTGGTTTACGTAGTTTCGTTGGCGTTTTGCTTGTACACATTCAATTATGGCACAGACTTCCGCCTGGAATATAGTGGCATACTTTCCCAGATTTATGCTTTTGCTAACCCTGGGTCTGCCCCCATATATGCCACATCCTACGTTAACCCCCATTTTTGAGCCATCGGTGAACCACACCAGACTCCCGTCATTTAAGGATCACTATGTCGGCCTTGCGCCCAGTCTTCCCTCTTGGTGATTTCCACAGTGAAATTCTTGTGGAAGTTAACTTCTGGAAGCAAGACGTCTGTCGTCATTGCAAGAAGTGGACATTCAAACACTTTTTGATGTAGTGTCCTTATTGTCTGGGATTTCCAGTGTTCTATGCCAGCGTTAGTCCTATAGATGCCAGCCATCATCTCCTTCTCGATAAAGAGGTTTAGAGGTGGGAGGCTGAGGATTGCATTAAGGGCTATGGTTGGTGTTGATCTAACGGCTCCTGTAGCCATCAGGCATGCAGTGCGCTGCAGGCCTGATAGCTTTTTTATAACCGTAACTTGCTGTGCCTTCGAGCCCCATATCGTACAGGCGTAAGTTATTGACGTCCTGACAATGGTGGTGTAAAAGCCATAAGGTGATTTTTGGGTTTAGTCCCCATCTCGTCCCTACAAGCCGTTGACATATACCTAAGGCAGTTTTTGCCTTTTGTATCGTGTTCTTAAGGTGTGACTCCAGGTCAGTCTCTTGTCGATGATTACGCCCAAGTACTTGACCTCTGTTGAAAATGGTATTGTTGTTCCTTTAATAGTCAGTGGTGAGAGCTTATCCAGCTTTCTCTTCCTAGTAAAAGGGACTACAATAGTTTTTGTAGGATTTAGTCAGTACATAATATACACAAACAAATATTAAACAGTTATTGTTAATGGTGTGCGAGCGAGAAGACGTTACAAGTACATTTTTGCACTTGGTGTATACCAAATAAAGCAAGCTAGGAGTTACTATGCGGAGCATTTGTAGCCAAATGGTTTGTTCATCGTTGAACTTGGCGACCAATTACCCACAAGAAACATACGAGACCTAGGAGGAACAAACCTTCACGAATTGCGAGGTAGAATCCAGTCCCGACATGTCCGTTCTCGTTCGTATAACGTTTATATTTGGCATAGATAGGGCTCTCGAAGGGCGACAGGCTATAAAACACTATTACTGTACATGTAACATTGCGCGAAGAACCATTGGCTGCTGCTCACACGTCATGTGCATTGTGTGGTACATGGGGTTTGCCAGTCACGAGCCAACGATACACATTGCTGCCGAAGATTTAGAAGATATTATTGTAAGGCCAGGAGAGTTGTAAATATTAAATAAAAATATATGAAATGAAAATAATGAGCATTTATAATTAAAAAACCTGTACATAAACGCCTGCATGGAGAACTAACTCTTGCCTCTTGTTAACACTTGCAACTCGGCAGGTAAATGTATTTGAAACGTCTTCTCCCTCGCACACCATTAACAAAACTGTTTACCTGGAAATCACGAGCTCAACCCGCAAGCGGGTGCAAAGCCGTAGGTAATAAAATAAATACTTTGAGACTGATTATCATTCTCAACCAATAGGTTCGAGCTTTACTGTTATAATACAAAATGTTTATTATTATTATGCCTATGATAAATTTTGTTATTTTTGTTGGCGGCTAAAAAAACAAATAAGCCCAAATTTGTATGAAGCCTGAATGATGTCCTTTAGATTAATAAAGAAAAGTAGTCAAAAGACTGCTGTTTTTGATAAATTAAATAAGTCACCATGTTTTTATCAATAACAAAAACATGTTTTAAATTTTAATATCAAACTTTTGAGTTACCAGTGCACACATGCAATACAACCACTTGCTCATGAGCACCACACTCTAATAATATCACTAATGAAATACATTTAATTCCAATCCTCTTATTTCCGACTGCAACTGCTGTATGAAACATTGTAAACATCGTCCCTATCAAAAGTTAAATGAATTTAGCTTTTGAAAATACTTCATAGGAAGAGCCTAATTTCTAAATTTATTAAAATTTTTGTGTATATTTTAAATGACTAAAATATTCTATATATACAAAGGAAATTGACTAATTTAAATAAACAACCTTACATCCAAACTACTGTTGTATTACATAATAAATATAACAATTACAATTTGTTTATTTAAACAGATAAGATAGCTCCTACTTAAGTATCACATTCTTTATAATGACAAAATTCATAAATACCATGTGGAGTTTTAACAAAGGTAATATGATATTTGTCAATGGTTTAACAACTATTATAAACATTTTGCAATTATTACAGTAGGGAGTAGAATAAATTGTCAATTTTTTATTTCAATTAAAAACACACAACAAAACTGAATTATTGTAAGCTAGTAGAATTAAAATACCACGTTTGTGTAATTGCCGCCTAAACATAAATTAAGTCAATTTTTTTGATGCTGTGGCATGACCCGAAATACAGGTTATATGGTATTAATGATACAATAAAACAGGTATTTAAGTTGATCAATACCGATACATCTATTAATGCAGCGATACCGTCCCGCACTAATGAACATACTTGTCTAGACAGCGTTAAGAATAAGGAAAATTCACTTCGATCAGCAAGATATCGCGACAAATTAGCACAGAAAGTAACTGACAGATCCAAGACTAGTTCGAGTTTTATAGATTTTCCAACATTTTAAGTACAAACTCACCACAGCTTTACCGACTTCTTCCCCTTCTTGAACTGGTCTGTCCTTTTTAGGCCGTACTTCTGTCTTTTGTTTGGGGTCGTCTAATTTTTTAGCTAATTCATCAGCGGTAGCGAACTTTTTCACTGCCTTAGACTTTTTGCGGTCTTTCTTTGCGAAAAAATCGTCCAAATCAGCCATTTCGAGATTTGATTTGTGAACGTATAAATTTTGTTTATGAAGAGATGTATTTACTGTAATATTGGAATGAAACAAAGAGGGGAAATAGTCCCCGAAAAACCAGAATCGTTTTCGGTGGCAAGCGTGGCCGACAGATTCTTTTTTTTGGTAGACAATTTATTGCCATTAAAAAATATTTCCTACTAGTTCAGTAGAAAAGATATGTGTTTGGAGAATTGAATATCAATGTCTTAATGTTGTAATAGCAATGAAATATAATTCAATATATAAAAATAATGTAATCGTGTCAATATAATGCTACAAATATATTCCAAATCAACATAGACTATGTTAATTATTATGCTAATAATAATTTTATTGAAGAAAATTGACCGCACTTGTAGATCTATATAATTACAAATATGTAATTTTTGAATTCAAGCATTTTTTCTAAACTCCAATAACTCACAAAAGAAAACATTCTAATGTTCGTTATTATAAAGGGACACTGACAGTTTATAAAGTTCTTTGCAGGTCAATTATAAAGTAACCAACCATTCAGTACTTATATTCATAATTTGAATTAAAAAGAGCATGATTACAGAAATAAGTATATATGTATTACATTTTGAACGCTCAGTCTCCATCAACTTTAACAAACACTTCCTATCATACATTGACTGTTTATCAGTCGCCGGTATATAAGGAATTTCATATCGCGCCGATATCTTATCTGCCTCACCTCACGTAAAGCTTGTCACATTTTATTGGTAAAGCCAAGAGTTTTTAGTAAAAATGTTGGGATCAATTGCAAGGATTTCGAACCCGGCTGGAAGCAAAGTATTGCGTAGTTTTGTGAGGAATGGTTCTCACGGTGGTGTACCTGGCGAGGTGAGTCTTTAATTGCAGCTTCTTAAGAAATAGACTACGGACATCTCTACCAGTCTCATATAATCTAAATATAGAAAGAACATGGAACGGTATATGGAGAAACAATAGTCACAAAATAATTAAACTTACAATAACAATATTAAGTAATATCTATATAAATACAGCTACTTTGGCAGTCATTATAATTATATGTAGAACTAGTTTATTTGAACTAGTGAATGGTGACACGTAATTTTATGTATGGTAACAGTATAAAAAGACTAGTGGAGTGTATTGTTACAGTGCACTCATTTTAATTGTGCTTGAAAATAAACTACATTTGAATTATTAGACGAACATTGGTACCTAACCTTACGCGTTTTATTTTGCACAAACATTGATCATCACTTTTTCTTTTCAGAATTTACCGTTTGACATCAGAAACAGAATGCGTTTTACTGCTACTCTTCTTGTTTTCGGCATCACCGGATTCGGATCTCCTTTCTTGATCTTGTTGCACCAACTTAAGAAGAAGTAAAGGTTAGAACTCTTCAATAAATATTATTTTGATTTAAATTATGTAATGTGCTTTTGTCCTTGGCCTACTTCTTTTTCTTTTGTCGCCAGCGTTTCACTTAGCAAAAATAGTTTATAATATTTCATATATATTTTTTCACAAAACATCTTGCTCATTTTCATCTATGTGCTTCTGCACTCGTCTCAACAGCATAGTAGTAATTGCATTGCTGTGTTCCGGTTAGAAGAGTAAATACAAAATTGTATAAAAAATGATCGCAGTGAGGATTTTATCTAGTAATCCTCTGCACAGAACATTATTACTCCTAGCGGAGATCCTCCGGCACTTGAGGACATATACATATATTGTTGACTCTTTGTGGAATTCTATTTAAGTTTTAGTTGACATAAAATTAGTTAAATTTTGTTAAATAAGTAGACTATAAAAAACCCATAAACTTTTTTTCAGATGTTTCTGGACACGTTGCAGCTACTTATTCTGTAATTGTATTTTTAGTATAAATCAATAAAGTGTTAGTCATCACTATTGTTTTACTTTTTAACGACACGTTCATAAAACTATTATTTTTTTGCTAAATTATTTAAGCTGTAACGCATTGGTAGTTCGTCTTTAAAAGTCAAAGTCACTTGTGTCTTCTACTCGCTGAATAATTCGATAATTTTTGGAATACATTTATTTGAATAATATTAAAATGTTTCCTCTGGCACGTATTTCAAATAAGCTTGGAAGGAATGTAATGACTAACATTGTAAGGAGTCACTCACATGGAGGTGTTCCCGGGGAGGTAACCAACAATTTTTTTGTCTAGACATCATTACATAATATTAGAATTTCATATTTTATTATATTTTAGAACATTCTCTGTTTCAAATCTGAAACATATAGATATATGATCTTTCTGCAACGCAAGCATGCTATCTTGCGTTTCCACATTTTTTTAATAATTTCGTTGCTCTTATATTTCTCAATAGATCATATTTGAAAGATTTTTATAATTTATGATATAATCTATAGCTAGTATATGGATAGTCTTTATAGATTTTTACAGTATATAATAAACTTCAGTTTAATACTTCCAATATTAAAATATATTAAATCCACAAAAATAGGAAGTAAATTAAGGTAGCTTTAAAAATTTTATTTATATTTTAATTTTAACAGATATTCTAGTAAATCTTTAAATATTGAAACATATTGCGAAAAGGTAAGCAGTCTTATTTATGTTTATTTTTTTTTTATAAATAATTTAAGTGTGAAATTTATATTTAGATAATAGTGTTTATAAATATAGTTAAATCGTTAAATAATGTATATCTCTTTCATTACAGAACCTGCCATTCGATATCACAAACCGCTACAAGTTGACTCTATATTTCATTCTGTTTGCGGGCTCTGGATTGTCTGCCCCCTATCTGATCACTCGTCACCAGCTGCTTAAGAAATAAATGAGGTAATAATGATTTTAGTTTTCAATATAATGCCACATAATCACCTAATTATATATAACTCAGTTGAAGATTCTCTTAAACCCAAATAGCTTTGAATGAACTGATCATCAGATGGACAGTCTGCTTTCTTTGTCAGTATAGTGCTATTAAAAGCAAAACTAATTTGTTGGTGGAAAAGATAGATGTAAAGAGTAAGGCCCCAAATTTATACAGTTATCAAAGAATTTGAATTTATAAAATATCAACTGTTTTTGAAGGCTCATATTTGATAATTTAAATATTTGAATCTGACTGTTGGGTCGGTTGGCTTATTCAAACATTAAGATAAAGTTGTACCTTTTTTTTTGTTCTGCTGAGGAAAATGCATTGAATTGCATACACCGGCTGCGGAGAGCCGGTGGTTATGTGGGGCTCTCCTCCCCAGAAGGGGGACGCTAGATGAGCCCTTCTCGGGGAGGAGTGATCTTGCCGCCTCCTCCCCTCCAACCTCCAACGACGTCACCCCCCGACCATCCGGGGGTAAGGTCCGTCCCGGGTCGCCTCCACGAGCCTGAACTGCGTCGCGCCCGCCAGCCACCCGTGGCGACCGTTCTCAATCCTGGAAGGACTTTAAGATTTAAATTTGACCAATGATAGACTTACAAAAATGTGGGAGGTCCTTAGCTATGCTGGTAAATGAATCCAGTAGAATTCTATTGGTCAAGCAATCTATGGGACGAGAAGTTACCGGTTCATTCATCTTGATCAGAAATAAAAATAAACTTACGATTCCAATATACAGGCTGCAAAAAAACGAGAGGTTCGTTTTTGAGCAAATGTATAAATTTTTATAACAAGATTCCACATAGTGTAGCTGAATTGCCTTTTCATAACTTCAAGGTACATGTTAAAAAGACACTAATGAGTAAGAGCTATTACAAAGTCAATGAATATGTAAATGATGCCAATGCTTGGTGTTGATTTGAAGATATTACACTCTAAAGTGTAAATATTTGTTTTCCTGTATAAATTGTAATTACATATGTACATTGTACACAACAAACACATATGTACACATATCACATAATTTATTGTAAATGTTATTACTTTTGATAAAGCTGATAATCTTATCCATTAAAAAATATGTCCTGAATGGGTGGTAGGTAACAGTATAAAGACTTTATACTATCCTCGGTACTTGCCTTAGAATAAGGAGATTCAGGGGACTTAGGGTCGATCCCGTTGTATACCAATGCATTTATTGTGTTTAGAATTTCATATGCTCTTAAGTTGAAGGAGAACATTGTTTGTAAATTGACGTTTCATTATGACAATTTTATATATATCCATGGATCTGCTTGTTGCTGTTTTGGTACTTACTGTGATCCAACAAACTTAATTATATGTATTTTTTTATTTCTACAGGTAGTGGCCGCTTCTGTCCCTGGAAATCTTAATAGGTTAAGTTAGAAAATGTATTGTAATGCAATAAATCATCAATAAACGTTTGATTTTAATTTGTCTGTCTGTGCTAAGTAATAAGTTATTGATTAAGACGTGGTATCGCGTCATATACCCCACCACTGCTCGGACGCAATCGGTAGCGAGCAGTCGAAGCATTGTAAAACAATGTCAACCACACGACCACATTAAATGTATTTTTTTTTTTTTTATTTAAATATAAAATATAATTCTACAATACAATTTGATGTTTGCCATGCATTATAAACCATATTTGGTTAAACATATTTATAAATATTATTAAACTCGTATTAAACTTTTAGTGCGCCACGACACTCACGAATTTTATAAAATGCGTAAATAAAAATTATGTAATGTTGTAACAGCAAGAATTAATTGTTTCAGCTACTTACATAGTTTTATATCCTATTGATTATTGTTATGAGGATCAGCAATTAATATTGAAAGAATTTTTTTTGTTAGAGAAAAGAGCGATTCATGCCATTTACTGTTTATTTTAGACAATTTAGTTTTTGTATATAAAATCCATCACACATTCAACAAAAACAGTAATTTACTTAATCTGAATACAAGAAATAAATATAAACTTGCACTTCCAATCTACACTCTGTAAAACTAGTTTTTTTTTTTTTTTTTTTTTTTATAGCATAGGGCAGCAAACGAGCAAACGGATCACCTGATGGTAAGCGATAACCGTTGCCCATGGACACCCGCAACACCAGAGGAGTCACAGATGCGTTGCCGCCCTTTTAAAAGGGAATAGGGGGAATAAGGGGAATAGAGGGGAATAAGGGGGTTGGGCCTCCGGTACCCTCACTCACTCGGCGAAACACAGCGCAAGCGCTATTTTACGCCGGTTTTCTGTGAGGCCGTGGTATCACTCCGGTCGAGCCGGCCCAATTCGTGCCGAAGCATGGCTCTCCCACGGTAATTAGTTATTTATTCTTGGGGAAATATATATATATATTTCCCCATAATAATAATGATTTAATATATATATATATATATATATATATATATTATATATATATATATATATATATATATATATTATATATATAATATATATATATTAATCATTATTACCATGATCATATTAAAAGTTATGAATAAGTGAAGGCTGTTTTTAAGTAGGTATTACTACTACATTACAGTAGTACTGTATTGTACTGCTATGTGTGAATGTTTTAATTATGTATTATAACAATATTGAAACTGAAAGTTGGAGATAAAAACAAGCCTGTATAGTTTCTTGCCCGTTCTTCTCCGGAAGGCACCATGAGCTTACTTTCGTTTGCAAACGAACCAACAGCGTAAATTTTTGTATGAAAACCTGTACAGCGCCCCTAGCGGTGACGTAATTGTACAATTCTTTCATATTAAATTGATATGATTTCTATAGTTCACTATGCGACACGTGAAGGCGATCGCCCTTTATTTGCGAGTGATGCAGCTAAGTATGGTGACGGCAACTCTCATTATAGTAACTGGCTGGAACCACAAACCATCCGATTATTATTTAAAACAAATCTATTCGTTTGTTTGCCTTGACTTACTACTTCGTTAATATTTCGATTAAATACAGATGATGAAACCGAACAAATAAAACAAGATTAAATAATGTAAAAACCCCCTTTATTTTATATTAAATTTCAAATTGATACATCATCAACACAAAAATACGTGTATATAGCGGAAACATAAAAGCAGATTTACATAGGGTCGATAATAGACATCAGTCGAAGGCTAGTCGTTTACTTGCACAGTACGGCTAACAAGATCTCGTATTTATTCATTTGTAGATATCGACTGCATAGTGTACAGAAACCTAGACCAAAGTAACACTTATGACAATCGCATTCGTGTAGTTAGAACACAATATATGGAAGTAATTCCATAATTTGGAATCACAGGGTCCGAAACTAGTCACATAAATCAGACAAAGTCAGATTTTTGGGCATTGGTCAGTTAAAGTCAGGTTTTTTGGAAAATGGTCAGTTTTGTCAGATTTTTTGACGAACTGGTTTTTTTTTATGAATCATTGACTAGCTGTCGTTTTCTTTTAGTGTGAACATAATGCACGCCCAAGTGCGCACATTGCTTTGATCATTAGGTGCCCAGTGATGGTTTGAGGGCAACCGCCTAGGATGCTCTATTCTGATATAGGCATAACCACCATAATATTCATGCATCATGATATTGTGAAGGGATCTATTATTCTTTCAATTTTATTGATTTGGATAAAAATTGGCTCCTTCCTTTTAAATAACTAACTATGCCTGGCTTTTACAAGTTTTCCTAGTTCAATCTGATAATTGGTGGTGGTTGAATTATTAAAATTGTAATCATTAGTGCCCACTTGCCCAGTGATGATTTGAGGGCAACCACCAATGATGCTCTATTATGTTGTGGGCATAAGCAGCACAATATTGATGCATCATGATATAGTTACGAAGCTATTGAGCGACATGTATCAACTCAAAAACATAAAGAGAAATGTAAAGTTGTCAAGTTTTTCAATTGCATCTTGAAATTGCCCGACCCAATGTTGAGACGGTGGAGGCCAATTATTTAATAGTATTTATTATTTTTATACCTTCCACCTAAAAAAAAATCTGTGGTAATGGTCAGATAATGTCAGTTATTTTAAAAATTTGGGTCAGCAGAATCAGATATTTTGGACCGTAAATTTGTTTCGGCCTCTGGAATCATTTCCATATATTCCATTTGGATTGTCGTTACAGATCGAAACGATAACGAATCGAACGAGAATGATTTCTAGGGGCTTGTATCTACAACGCCTCTAGCGGAAGCGTGTTGAACTAAAATTAGAACCATGACATGACATTGAGGTACGCGACCACTCACAGTTTTGCTAATTGACTGACGCCATCAGTAACTTACCCGACGTAAATCTGCCTCACGATCGATATGGCGACAAAACAGCGCAAGAGCATTTTGCAAACTCATGGATAAACTACACTGACCGTGGCCTGGCTGTTGGAGGGCTGTGGCTTCCTTCTGTGAAGCAGTGACGCTCCAGAAGGAGGCCGCCGAGCGGGGTCGGGAGATGGCCGATCCCGCTCGAAGGAGGCGGCGCCGCCGCGGATCGCCGGCGGGCGCGAGTAAGTTGCGCCCGCGGATACGGTGACCCGGGACGTCGTTGGTGGAGGAGATCGGGAGAGGTATCGAAGCCTCCCCCGAGGAGGGTTCCCCTCTTTGTTTGATAAATCATAGACAAAAGTTAAAGGCTAAGCGAAAAGAAGTTCGCGGACAAAAGCTCGTGTTATATGAAAACTAAATCGTGATCAACGTTTGACCCATCCAACAGGGCTGCTAGTAAATAAATATCGACTATACCTTTTAGCGCCTGCAATTAATCGAAATTTAATCGTATTATACATAAAACTATATTAAATTAAATAAATCCAGTTTCCATCTCTTTTAAAATTTGAAAAATATATTATTTCGTACTAAATAGATAAATTTATGCAGTTATTTTTGTATCCAATTATATGCAATAGTAGACTATACTTATGAATACAATACATCGAGCGATTATACATATTTTGTATTCAATCAAATACATAATCTGGCAGCCCTGCTAACCAATACCATAGACATTATTGAAAAGATGTGCATAGACCATGTTTTGTTATTAGTTTGTGGCCAAGAGTATCGATAAACAACTACGTAGAAGCGAAATCTCTAAAAAGCATCGAATAAAAATTGTTGATCTGTTTGTTAAAAGTCATACTTGGCCATTAAGCATCCCTGACTGCACTGTATTCGACAGCGACGTATAAAAATTTGGTTGGGTACTAACTATCAGTGTCTTTTTATAAGAACATTTTACACAGCTTTTGTTGGAATGTTCAAGAAATCGGGGCATTCGACGAATTCATTTGTTCCTGTGGTTAATCAAACTATATATTTACTAATTTTCTCGAGAAAAAACTCTAACTATGACGAGTTCAGCAAACTGCTCTAACGCTGTTTTGTAATCTTACCGACAACATATTCTACCCGATCACAGTTAAATTAATTTTGTGACACGGCTCCAAATATGTACAATGCCACCAACTCATCTGTCCAATTGTACGAAGAAGCTAATAGACAACGACAAAACGGGCATATTCAAACAGAAACGCGAATTTTATATAAAGTAACCTGATTTCTTCAAAGTACATACTTTCTTTTCAGTTCCAAGAAGTTAAGAACTAATTGTCTATGGTATTATAAAGTGTATAAGACTAGCTAACGTTAAAGCAATGGCAGTTGTGTGATTGTAGTACTAACATTGTAATAGCAACTTTTAAAATTCTAACCTTATTTGTAAATATACATTATTAAACATCTCTCCGACGTAACTTAACATCTGTGGAATTTGGTGTATACTCAGAGATCAACTCGCACAGTGCCAGAGTAGTTGATGCAATGCCCGTCATAAATTAAAATTATTTACCTTAATTTGTCTCAAAATGGTCTCAATGGGTGGTCGTTATTTTTCCGAATATGACAACACTGAACAGAAAATTCCTGACAGGTTGTATGTCTATCTTCCTAGATTCACGGATACCTTTTAGGCTATGGTTTCTCAGCCAAATCTTCACGAGTGAAACTGTAATTGAATTAATCTATGGTTGAACGCACAAGCACCATAATTTACTTAACAGATAGGTTGGTAGAACTGTCACCGTATTACTATCACATAAATTATACTTTTACCCATACATTAGTAATATAACGATTACAAATTTTATGTGACTAATTATAACAAATACTTTTACAAAATTGACGTAGCAGATCTTTGTCTAGTACAGGATTTCCCAACCATAGTCAGATATGCTTCCTTACTAGGACTTGAGGAAAGTCGTCGCGTAATAAAATCTGCAGAGCCCCAATACATTTACCCCTGTATGATTGTATTACATTATATACGTTTTGCCCAAACACGCTTGAAAATTGAAATGTACTGGCCAATATGATGCATGCCAGCAGCGGCCGTAAAAGGTATATAAAAATACATATCGTAAAGCAACACTACGCAAACTCATAATTGTCGTGTGCTTTAAAAATGGAATGATCTTTGACTCTGTAACATGGCAACCAAGGAGGTAACTTGTCAAAAGTTTTATTTAAAATTCGATCTGGTTTGCAAATAGAAAACCGTTTATTGAAAAGGTACAACTTAGTAACACTTTCCGAGTATTATTTGAGAAAAATTCTATACACAAATAGCCATTAATGCCCTTACTTTGTTCGTCAAAGTAATGTAATAAACAATATTACATTTATTAAGTTGTGCTGTATATGGCAATTTCTTCCGGTGATCGAAAGAGAACAAAAGGTTTAATCAAATTAAATAATTAATTTTGTCAACAATGTGTTTAAAACAAAGGTGGTTATTAGATCAATGATTATGATATGACCATGTCAATATTAGGTATGTAATAATTGTTTTTGTTAATTAAAATGGAATATTAATTTGGACCGCTTACTTTTATTAGAAGCACATATTTAGTAATTTTATATTTGGCAGTATATACTACCTACATTATTGCAAATAAAAAAATATGAACGACAGTCGTGAAAATATTATTTATGATTGAGAAAATGTCAGCACGTTCCAAACGAAGGTTGGGAAATCCCGGTCTAGTGCAATAAATATAAACTGTTTATTATAAATCAATCTAAAATTTTGTACACTTTGTTTGAATTAACTTAGGCCTCATACAAAATACAGGATATATGTACTTTATTGATTTTTTAATAACATATCCATTGTCATAATATCGTCGGCTTATTGCAATATTCATAACTACAAAAGTTATTAAGTACATTTAAATGCACGAAGATATTAATTATCTATGGGCTCAACATATTATAACAAATTATCTTTTGTTATTAAATTTAAAAAAAAAAATCTTGCAAACAGCCGACGATGCGCAATATTATGTAACTATATCGGCAGTGTATAAAAAAAACAATAATAAAATACAAAAAATGTTTTTTCGAATCGAAATTCATACACAGTCTCTAGCACAATACAATATATTATTCAGACACAAAAATATAACAGTGTATTAATTAAATACAAAATTCCATTACGATTATTTCGGAATGAGAAAAAATATCACCGCCTCACTTCATAGTCAACACTTTGGGAACTGTTCTTTATTATTAATTGTCTTTTTAATAAATTGCTTCAATTTTATCATCTCTGAGTTCATCGAATTAAATTATTTATAGCGTCATAATTAACACTATCCCCAGTCTGATGAGGGAGACAAAATTGCTACACAATTTATCATAAGTACTAGATTTATCATAAGTAGCGCGTTGCTTTGAGCAAGGTTACCAAAGAAGAATATATTTTTGACGATGTGGCCTGGTTGCCACCAGTCCGGATTTAGCCGTACATCTTCAGTTTTTTATGGTTATATCCGGCTAATTCTAAGTCACGATGGAAGTTCACCATCGTCCAATTTATACGGCATAGAAATTAATTTATTAAATAAATAATCAGATTTTCATTTTGACATAGTCACTAATATAGTTAACTTTGTAATATCGTCTTATCTTTGTAATAATGTTTAGACATAAATGTACTTTATCTGTCATATGATAACAGATAACAGCTGACAGCTGTCAAAATTATCATTCAAAATTTTACAAACCTATAAAGCCGAATTTACATTACGAAACTAGTGGCATGAAATTAGTTTCCCGACACTAGTTTTATAAACAGTTTCACGTGTAAATATCAAGTTTCACAGTGCATGCATTAATTTCACGACACTAAATTAGTTTCGTGTCACGCGCAATTTTTTGTTAAAACTAATGTTATGCAACTAGTTTCACTGTGTAAATGTGACGCGAAACTAGTGTCGCGAAAGCGCTTGCGCCGAGTTGACGTGTGTTTTTGGCGCGGTACAGGCTAGAACACGTTAAAAATGGCGAACCAACGTAGGACAGCCGACAAAAATATACAATTCATTATTGAATATCAACGAAACTAATGTCTTTGGGATCCAAAAGACCCTCGATACAAAAATCGGGATGCCCGAGAAGCCATCCTCGAATCCACCAACGTCTTTTTTTTCGAGATAACCTTTTCTTAATTCGATTTAGTATCACCTATACGACAACGTTTTGTACTACGCTAACTAGCTTTACTGTCGACGGAGCCATAATCAGAGCAATACTGTTGATTTCACGACACTATTATTTTAAACGAAACTAGTTTCATTGCAATTGTAAGCAGTTTCATGAAAGTCATTTCATCATGCATGCAACTAATTTCGTAATGTAAATTCGGCTTAAAGGTATTTTTTTTATGTTTCAAATTTGCTAAACTCGCACAAAGCAGCCCATTATTGACTAGTAACAATGCGAAGAGAAAAATTATGACTTTAAAAAATATCAGAACAGTTCTCAATTATTACTACTTGCTTGAAGTAGAGAACAGAATAAAAACCACGCATGTCACTCAAAAAGAGAGATATTCAAGTTTAACTTTGAAAATATTTTGAAGTTAATCGTGGGTTTGATATTCTGTTAGCCCTAACTGCTCGTTGTAAACAATAAAACAACCATCGTAATGAAATATACCATTATCCTTAAACATATAAAAAACCAAAATAAACCTTTGTCAAATATAAAACAACATTCTTATTTTACACAAGTACAAACTAAAATGCAACATTGGTTTTGATTACGACTTTGAACAGACAGAAATTAGGTAGAATTTCAATAAAAACAGTGGTCATTTCTTAAGTCTTTTTATCAGAGACCAGAGGGGACCGAATTGACAGTTGAGTACAACCAGCAACACGTCAACAGGTACAATTGAGGTACGGAAACAGTTTTTATTACGCAGAAAACAGAGGCGATCCAAGATTAATGTTTGCCGCTGTCATTTGTTATTCTAGCTGTCATTTTGGTCCAAACTAATTAAAAATCACAGTTTAATATCAACTACTTCTTGCACACACAGCCGCATGTCAGCTGTACATGTACATCTTGAGACAGCCTTTATTCTCTAAACAATAAAAGCTATATTCGTAGTTCAACTATTCACTTTGATGTGCTGCTGATTGTATTATTTATTTAATGTTGCCCCAAAATTCCCAAAAAAGTAACAATATAATCAATATATATACGTTATATATCTACTGTACTACTAGACAATATAATTAATATATAGATTCCCCCAAATAATTCAAAGCTTTTTAAAAATGTCAACATTAATTTATTCATTTAAACATAAATATAATTTTTAAAAAAATGGTAACTCTGTACTATATCTATATCGCTCTCGTTTTTCTCTCACTATGAAATAGAATTTGTCAGGTGATGTGTGAAATAGTGTGATGGAAATAAACAAATCAGTCAGTGTGATGGTTCGTGATAGGGCATCGATAACGTTGACTAAAATCTATTAGTTACGTGTGAAAATATTTCCAACGATTATCTTTTTATTTAGGGAATGCACCGTAATTGTTTCCAAATCTATATGAGATTAAAACATAATAATAGAATTTTAATGTGATAAAGTTGCAATGAAAATCATATATACATCACTAAATCATTATAATCAAACTATCACGTCGGATAGTAAACAGAAAAAAGTTATTTTCAAAGAAAAGAGAAACAAAACCCATTACGATTACATTTGGAACCATCAACCATAAAGATGAAGATCAGCGATTCGGTTTATCTGTAACAAACAAAAATTAATTTACGTGATTTGGAATAGCGTAACGTAAAACCTTTAGCGTCTGCAATTCTACGGAATTCAATCGTAATATAACTATAATAAATAAATTTTTCAACACACTTCCTCATAAAGTGGCTCTAATCCCATGGCAATTAGGCACTTAACGACACCTATAATCAAACTGTGACTTTTTCATTACTATTATTCACGTGTGAGTGATAGTGAGTAATAGTTTTTTTTAATATTATTGGTTGAGTTACGCTTAAATTTGCGCTAAAAAGCTATCAGCGAAAAGCCCAAAAAAAAAGAAACCTCATTTTTTAATCTATGGCCGATGCGCGCGCATAAGAAAACCTAATTAATTTTTCCCGCCATTACGAAATTTATTAGTCTATGGCCGATGCGCGCGCATAGGAAAACTGATTAATTTTTCCCGCCATTACGAAACATTTTTCACAACTCGTCTCGTTTTCTCTTTTGAAGTTATTTAGTTAGTTATTAATTAAGATGTCTACAAATACAATTTATGAAGAAAATGTTTTTTTATTAAAGTATTATTTTATTCAGAAGTGTGTTGAAAAACGTTGTATGATACACGTGCGTATTGATGATTACCGTCCTCGGCTCCTTAAGACCCTCGCCTGACCAACATCACACTTGTACCATAATGTACTATTTCTTACACCAATTAGCTTAGCCCAAAGTAAATAAGGCTTGTGTTATAGGATCTAGGGTAACGTATAGACATATACTTACATATATAGACATATATAATTTTTTAATAAAAATATATCGTCGGCTTGGAAAAAGACTGTTATATTATAACTCGAAATACACAAACTTTCAGGGGAAGCGTGTAAACATTTTACTGGATAAAATGTACTCAGATCTAGATCTCATTAAATAATTAGAAACCTTATTCTTTACAGGTGGCTTAATAATATGGATATTTCATGCTTTACAGGTGGCTTAATAATATGGACATATTGGCTAAAATAATATGGACATTTATTATTATTATAGACAAATTGAAGTCGTTTCATTGCAAAAACATAACAATGCATTTTTTGAGTGTTTTGAATGTTCGCGGAATTACGGGGTTGGAGGGGGATAATCACCCCATAGCTCATTAGAGTACTAATGTGTTCAGTGACTCATAATGAGTATAAATACGAGCTATCGTCATCCAAGCAACATAGTCGGGAGTCGGGGGAGTCGTAAGCTAAATATGGAAAATATCGAATATCGTGCCGTAATAAAGTTACTTACCGAGCAAGGAAAATCAGTTCCGACCATTAGTAATGGTCGTTATTTCAATAACAGATAATATAATGAATTATTTTCCCGTAACGAATAACATGTTATTTAACAACGGCTTATAACGGTTGCCTGCTGTTGCTGTTGACAAAAGAATCGCCTAGTCGCGTTGTTGTTGTTGCCACTTGCGTGTGTGCGGCACGGAGCGAGCGAGTAGGACTGTGCTACAAGCTGCAAGTGTGAGCGAGAGAAAGCTAACCTTTGTGTAGGTATTTTACTAATCCCAAACGCACAATTTTGTACTTAGTTCGTATGACAATTAGACTCATTTTGATTTGCAGTGTGATTTGAAATAACAATTAGGTAAACTGTTGCTGGCTTGCTGGTGCCTAAGCTGTTGTCATTTATTTAGTCACGCATTATTTGCAGTTGTGCGATCGCGCGTATGCAAATTAAATTATTCGTTGCAATAAGTAAATATTGAATGTAAATAATGTAAATGACAAATGTACAGATCAATGAACTTTTAAATACGCCAGAAAATTATATTGTTTAGGTAATTAGTTTTAAATTATTTAAATTACTGCCTAATATTCTGACAGTCCTAAGCCTGAAAAAGTATAAAGGAAAGTTTATTGTTAAGAATAACTAGCTATAATAACAATAACAATCGTACTCAACAACATTTGTCAAAACAGCAATATAACAGGATAACAGACAACAGTTTACAATAACAGTTATAGGAAAATAACACAACAGTGTTATTCGTTATTACAAAACAGTCGTTATTGCCATCACTGCCGACAGAAGTCATCGGCGACTCTTGCCCAGGAAAAACCAGACCTGACCCCCAGTGATTATTACCTGATCCCAAAAATGAAAAAAGAGCTGCGGGGGAACCACCAATGATGAAGACAATGAGGCAGTTTCGGCGTATTTTGAATATACAAACAAAACATTTAATTATGAAAATAAAACGTATCTGTCTTGCAAAATGAAAAATATTTTTTTTTATTTCCACCGTATATCCCCCATTCCGCAAATATAAAAACGCTCCCTCTTAGATCTATGCTACACATAATTATAATATTTATGAAAATTTTGTCGTTAAAATGCTAAAAAATATAAAAGTAGGGCCACTGCAAGGTTTCTATTTAAAATAATGTTGTTTTTTAACAATAATTACGAATCAAAAGTAACGTGAAACGGAACGGATTTAAAACACCAATCAGCGTTCAGTGACGTCACTCCTGTTATGACAACTTATTTGAGGTTATAAGTTGTAGTAAAAGTGAACAATTAAACCAAAATTAATTGCGTTTTTTGAATAAAAATGGAAGTTGGATTGCCAAAGCAGATTCTAAGACTCTGCCAAAAGTTATTGTTGACATGGCAGTGACATTTTTTGTCGAAAGTGCAGAGTTTTCAAGTGTAGACATGAAAGGGACTAAACAAAAAGACATTGAAAAGTTTGGGTAAGTGTTAGGTAGGTAACTGTTTCTTTTGTGTAATAAATGTCCATTCCTCTTCGCCGCTTGAAACGATATTTTTCTCAGTTTTAGGTCAGAAGGTCCAGTCAAAAACAATTTATTAGGAAACTTATATGAAGTAAATGGACAAATTGGCACAAAACAAACGTCCATACGGCTTTTTATCGGAGTACATTGTAAATTTTTACAAAATAATACCTTGAAAGTCGAGATAAATGCAAAAAACAACTAAAGCCAGCAATGACACGCGCAGTACAATCAGCGAGCCAGTGACAATGACAGACAGGAGTGACGTCATACCAACTATTGGTCCGTTTCGCGCGAAAATTTAAATTGACAATTTTAAACCGCGTTTTTTTCAGTAATATACAGTCTTTTCCTTTTTTAATATACTTATGGTCTATTCTACGTGGAGTTCTTTGAAATGAGCACAAAAGTAAAAATATTACATCTTCCCTATTTGCTATCCATCTATTTATTTTTATGCTACAATACTCACGATCGCCTGTTTCTTTGCAATCTGGCCGCGATTCTGTACGCTACGAACGGCCACAACAACAGGAACACGAACGTGGGCGGACTGAGCTCCTGCCACGGCCATCGCCAGCCACCCGACACTTTCTGTGGGCAAACATTAACCAAGTGATACAATAAAATAGAGTTGGGTAGGACACGTGATATCAATGTGATATAATATATTATTTACTAGCTGGCCCAACAGACGTTGTCCTGTCAAATGTCTCAAATGTCAAATGTCTCAAATGTCACGTTGTCTCACGTTGTCTCAAATGTTTTTAAATAAATAATTTAGCTGAAAAACAATATCTATATGACCGTATTGTGAATCTAAACCATCCTCAAGCCCCCTGGAATACACACAAAAAATTTCATCAAAATTGGTCCAGTCGTTTAGGAGGAGTTCAGTCACATACACACGCACACAAGAAATATATATATTAAGATTAATAAAAGTAGCTAAGGTATAAATAAGTAAAATAGCCTAATAATATATGTAAAATGCATCTAGACAAACCTCATACAGGTTTACAGATGCCATCATTTAGATTAAGGAATCTTATGTTATGTCGAAAAAAAAAAAAAAAAAAAAAGAGTTTGTACGAGTAACTCATATCAGACTGTGAGCTGGGACATTGTACCACCTCAAATGTGGTGGGACAAAATGAAATAGTAGGGGACTATGAGAAGAGGTGTACTGAGTGCTACGTTACTACTCCAAACGAGAGTTGAGCTCTTATTGTGACATACTCACAAACACAGAATTGAGCTGTTAATTTATTGTGACTAACGATTGCAATCTGGCGTCATTTTCAGTCCAGCCGGATGCGACCGGATTCCCATCAATCCGGCCGGATGATTAAATCAAGATGACTTTCGCTTTTTAATGCAATATAAGTGAGTTAATCAAGTGTCACTGCACTTATATGTGGGTAGTTTATAAAAAATAAATCACACATGTATAAAATCGACTTTATTTCCTAACCAATATTAAGACAAATATACAACAAGAAAACAATTAAAATTTAGTAGTGTCGGCAACTAGTAATAATTTTACGACGTAACGAGTAGCTCAGTCTTTCTAGATTTCACTTTCACAGATAGATCAGTGTATAAGTAACAATATTAATTATCAACTAACTATAATATCTAATAGATACAATTGACCTTACGTGATTAACTGAAATGAGATCAAAATCATTATTAAAGTATTCGAGAATGCTAACAAACAAGTCTTATAGGTATTTGTGTATCAATAAAAAAAGTAGCCTATGTCCTTACAGATTAACTTTCGCATTTTAAATGGAATAGTTAATAATGTTAACTTTTTTAAATAGGGTTGACTGAGAGTGTTATAAACGTAAGAATAGACAAATATAATCAGAAAGCTTCGAACTGCTAAGCTATCGGGAGTTACACGTGTTATTGTGAGTCAACCATAAAAGATAGACATATGCTGTCGTGGGATATTTTCTATATAATTTTAAGGAGAACATTTCCGTCATACATGATTTCTGTGTAGCTTTAACCATTAAGGTTGCACACGCGACGGAAAAAATGGAGTAACTTCTCCCGTTCTCTTCTTGATTATATAGCGTTATGAAAGTATACTAGAACCAACTTAGGAGTATGAAAAATAATTGTACCAAGCTTCGTTAAAATCCGTCGAGTAGTTTTTGTTTCTATAACGGTTATACAGACCGACAGACAAAAATTTTACTGATTGCATTTTTGGCGTCAGTATCGATCCATAAACACCTTCTGATAGTTATTTTGGAAATATATTTCATGTACAGAATTGACGTTAGTTTTATAACATAATTTATATAAATTATGTTATAAAACTAACTTTTAATATTAAAACATAGTATAAAACAAAGTTGCTATCCGCCGTCTGTCTGTCCCTATGTATGCTTAGATCCTTAAAACTACGCAACGGATTTTGATGCGGTTTTATCTATATATATATATATATAAAAATGAAACCCGTTTCGCGTTGTCACGGCATCACGTGTGAACGGCTGAACCGATTTCGATAATTCTTTTTTTTAAATGTTTGTGGAAGTCCAAGGATGGTTCTTACGGAAAAAAATATTAAGAAAATCTCTCAGAAATATTGAAAAGTATACATTTAATTTTGCATATTTTAAAAAACGCGCGTTACGAATGTCAATTTGTTTTTTTTTTATACGAATGTCAACGTCATTCACAGCCATAGACTATATTAAAAGAGCATTAGGTCAACTATACAAAATAAAGTAGTGCATCAAAGCTACGCTAAGGCGGTACGAAGTTCGCCGGGTCAGCTAGTTTTCAATAGATAGAGTGATTCTTAAGCAAGGTTTATATGTATAATACATGCATAATACAGTAGAGAAACACTGATAAATTTAGAGGTTTCTAATGTGATGTCGTAAATAAGCACGTTTCTTTGCGCTTATATTGCAAAAACGCTGGCTGAACCCTACGAGATAGACCAAAATAATGTACTACAGTATTGGCCACCATAAAAAGTTCAACCAAAACCTCCGCGATGGTATACGTATATCTCTTAGGGATAACCCACCATAACCATGTTTTATCCTTTACTAAAAAAATTAAAGTAAAAGAAAACAAAATTTTAATACAAGCTTTTATTCAATGCGCTGAAAAGAACAAAATAAACTTTTACATATAAAAGCTTGTCGCGAGATTTACTTACTTAGAGAATACTTTAACGACAAGCTTTTATATGTAAAAGTTTATTTTGTTCTTTTCAGCGCATTGAATAAAAGCTTGTATTTAAAAAAAAATACTTTTAATTTATTTTCCGACTAAAAAACCAAGCTAAGCAAACCCTTTCATTTGATACCCATATTGTAGGGGTGCATTATAGCCGCTGGAGCTTCGAGGAGCATTTCGTTTCGTGCGGTTGGTCCCCCGAGCCAAAAGGGTGGCGGGCGCATTGCATCGCCTGCTGCCCAATCTCGGTGGACCGAGGGATGGAGTTCGCCGCCTGTACGAGGGCGTCGTGCGATCCGTGGCCATGTATGGGGCTCCCGTGTGGTCGCAAGACTGCGCGAGGTCCCCCGCTGCAGAGCTCTGCTACGGAGCCTGCAGCGGATAATGGCCATACGGATCGTACGAGGCTACCGTACAATCTCGTACGAGGCGGCGACGGTTCTGGGACCCCCCATTCGACATCCTGGCCGACATGTACGCGGCGACGTATGCGTCGCGGCGTGTCGACCGGGGAAGCGATGGGGGGAGCGCCCTGGAACCCGCGCACGAAGTGCCTAAGCGGGAGTGGCACCGACGGATTGTGGCGGCCTGGCGTGCGCAGCTCGAATTACGGATCTGCGCGCGCCAGCGGGCCGTCGGTGCCGTACTCCCGCACCTCGAAGCTTGGCTCTGCGGGAAGGAGGAGGTCACCTACCGATTGACTCAGATACTCACCGGGCACGGCTGCTTCGGTGAGTATCTGTGTCGAATAGGACGAGAGGGATCGACACATTGCCACCACTGCGCATCCGACCTCGACTCGGCCCAGCACACGCTGGCGGAGTGCCCCGCGTGGGCCTCCGAGCGCCGAGTCTTGGTCGCAGAGATCGGGCGAGATCTGTCTCCGCCAGCATTGATTGCGGCAATGCTGGCGGACGAGGGAGGTTGGAGGGCTGTGGCCTCCTTCTGTGAAGCAGTGATGCTCCAGAAGGAGGCCGCCGAGCGGGTCGGGAGATGTCCGATCTCTCTCGAAGAAGGCGGCGTCGGGCTCGGTAGCACAGCTGCGGCGCCGCCGCGGGTCGCCGGCGGGCGCGAGGAAGTCGCGACTGCTGCGGCGACCCGGGATGGACCACGCCCCTTCCGTGGCCGGGGGGCGTCGTCGGTGGAGGAGACCGGGGGAGGTAGTGTAGCCTCCCCTGAGGAGGGCTCCCCTCTAGGCAGGGGAGCAGGCGGGGGTTCCCGGAGGTGGCTTGCTGTTCCCGGGGCTCCCTACATGCCTGAGGAAGGCCATCCCTGAGGTTTTTAGTGGGTAGGCCTCCCCTTCTGGGAGGAGAGCCCCACATAACCGCCGGCTCGCCACAGCCGGGGTATGCAATTTAATGCATTTTCCTCAGGGAAACAAAAAAAAAAAGAGGTGCATTATAAATAATTGGTCCGCAATCTTGGGAAGGTCCACCATATTGGATTAAGAGTGACGTCACATTATTTATCGAGGTGTTCTTTGCAAGCCCTTTTATTTGATACCCATATTGAATTGGTGCATTAAAAATAAGTGATCCGCCATCTTGGTAATGCCGCCATGTTGGATTAAGAGTGACGTCACACACATAACCATGCATTGTCATCCGACTTACACGTGCACGCAAAATTTCAGGACAACCGGAGACCGGGAAGTGGGTCACATTAAGATTCCAAGATTTTCTAACATAGTTACAAGTGAAGCTAATATAAAAGCTTGTAAAAATGGTTATTTACGAAGTGATTTTAAATAATACAGCATTAATCCTTATCCAATCAAGTACTATAAATAAATTATGCCATTTTATAGTAGGTATATTTACATAAGCATTGCACCCGTGCGAAGCCGGGGCGGGTCGCTAGTATAAAATAAAATACATCGATAATCCTTGTAACGTGTGCGTAAATCTCTATGTATAGTGGATGAAATTCTATATCTATCTACCTAACAACATATATCCATAATTTTGGTACAAGTGTGGAATCCGGCGAGAACGAAACAGACTTACATCAATCAATCTTCTATCTCCCTCTACAGCCTTCCTTAAGGCGGCGACATCAGCTTCTAGTCTCGCCAAAGTACCGGGTAACTGTTCCAACACCTTCAGATCTAAACAAAACAATGCTTTCAATTATTATTTTTCTATTATACGCATTTACTATGAAACTAGATCCGTTTATAGTACCTCAATTAATAAAATTGATTGTATTATCTTGTATGTAATGGGGAACATGCAATTATAATATTTAGGAAAATGTTGTTATTGAAATGCTAAAAAAATATAAAAGCACACTGCTAGGTTTATATTTAAAATAATGTTGTTTTTTAACAATAATTACGAATCAAAAGTAACGTAAACGGAACGGATTTAAAACACCAATCAGCGTTCAGTGACGTCACTCCTGTTACGACAACTTATTTGAGGTTATAAGTTGTAGTAAAAGTGAACAATTAAACCAAAATTAATTGAGTTTTTTGAATAAAAATGGAAGTTGGGTTTGCCAAAGCAGATTTTAGGACTCTGCCAAAGTTAATGTTGACATGGTAGTGACATTTTTTGTCGGAAGTGCAGAGTTTTCAAGTGTAGAAATGAAAGGGACTAAACAAAAAGACATTGAAAAGTTTGGGTAAGTGTTAGGTAGGTAACTGTTTCTTTTGTGTAATAAATGTCATTCCTCTTCGCCGCTTGAAACGATATTTTTCTCTGTTTTGGGTCAGAAGGTCCAGTCAAAAACAATTTATTAGGAAACTTATTTGAAGTAGATGGACACATTGGCACAAAACATACGACCATACGGCTTTTTTTCGGAGTCCATTGTAAATTTTTACAAAATAATACCTTGAAAGTCGAGATAAATGCAAAAACAAGTAAAGCCAGCAATGACACGCGCAGTACAATCAGCGAGCCAGTGACAATGACAGACAGGAGTGACGTCATATGAACTATTGGTCCGTTTTGGCGCGAAAATTTAAATTGATAATTTTAAACCGCATTTTTTTCAGTAATATACACTATTCATTTTGACGTGAAACGTCTTTAAAATCGCGCCGAAACATACGGGTACCAGGTTTAAAAAGTGGACCGTAACGAAAAGGTCTATATCATCGTACCTTAATAATTAAAAAACTATTAGTCTTAGAAACAAAAATATGGTGTGAATATTTCACTTCTATAGTCAGCTCGCTGTTGTGACATTGAGTTTTTTATTAAAATTCTTAAAACACCGTCAATCTTGTTTTTTCTAACATAGACGTTTCACGTTAAAACCAACGGCCGTGTGCCCCGGCACAGCCCCACCCGATTTTTTTTTAATATAATTGTGGTCTATTCTTACGTAAACTATTCTACGTAAAGTTCTTTAAAATGAGCACAAAAATAAAAATATTGCATCTTCCCTAATGTTTGGTTAATGGAATAGAATATTAATTAATGTTTTTACAATTGATTACTTTACACTTTTAAATAAGAAAATAGAAAACGTATGCATTCAATTATCAAAATATTTATAATTTCATTCCTTTTTTAAGTTTAGCAGATTCTAAAATGCTGTAAGCGACACACGATGTTATTCAAGCGGTGGAATGGACTATTTTCTTTACCTTACTATGTTCACAAAAACGGACTTTGTTGTTTGACATTGGTTTGACGTTTCTTATGACATGATCATAACATAATAAAGTGCGGTCCAAAATTTCCTGTCGGCGTTCATGTAAACGGTGGGTCCATAATTGGCTGTTTGTAAATGATTTGACGTAATAAAGTATAAAAGTAAAATAGCGTCGAGTTTAGTTGTAAAAATACAAAGAGAAAATAGATAGTATACGCGCTGGCACAAAATTTTGGACCGCACACATTGATATATTGGTAAGTAAATCTGTTGTTTATAAATATTAAGTTGATGATGATGATGATGGTACGCGTATCTCGTTATTTATTACAATTTTGTTCATTGTTTACAATTTATTTGATAACCATGAACCCAACGAACCTCGTAATAGTCAATGATGTGAACTGTCAATTGCAGAAGATGGCTAAATTCTAAAACTACAGTTATTTTTGAAATAGGTTGCTTGTTCCGTAATTTCCTTTTTCTGTTCTTCTTAGAGATTTATTTAAATGGCGACGATTAAAATAGTTGATTACTTAAATCGGTAAACTGTTCTTGAGTTATATGTTTAGTGGATGGGGTCGTTTTTAGAGTTCAGATATTTTGTAATTTGTGAAACATGTTTCAGATGAACAGAAAGATTGTGAAGTACACCCTAGGAAGGGGCGAGTCTTATAACATGAAACTAGAACTGACTTGATAAAAAACATTATGGAATTCGTATGTAATTTGCGTGATGGCTTTCAACTAGATAGACTTACGCGTTAGCTGCGAGGTGATTTGGTGCGCGTGACCGTTGGTAAGTTTTGGCACAGACACTGGCGCAGACCTTTGCGGCTCTGAGTCACCCTGTAAAAAAAAAAGGTTTATTAGTCACAACGTTTTCATCAGCCAATGCTAATTGAAATTTGGAGTATTTGAAGTATCTGAAGTCTGGAGTTTGCTGCCGAAGCACACAACATATAAAATAAAATATATCTATACTAATATTATAAAAAAGTAAATTTGCGTGTTTAAATATTTGTTAAATTGTAAGGGATAATCACGGGAACTACTGTACCGATTTTAAAAATTCTTTCACCAATAGAAAGCCACATTATTGCTGAGTGATATAGGTTATATAAAAAAAATTGAAAATTAAAAATTCTTTTACGTGGCAGTCCGTTTTGCAAAGTGAATCGGAGAAAAAACGGTCGCGGAGATAAAAGCGTTTCTTACGAACGCAGCCTTAACTATGCACGATATATTTTTGAGTTCTAGAGAAAAGATGTGGAGCTTGAAAATGCCTACAAAAAAGTCAACGACAACATATGTCTAACTTTTATATTTAAGTTACAAAAAGTATATTTTTTTTAATATTACAGTTAGAAATTAATACATAACACTGTACTAAAAAAGGATTATTAATGTTATGCCCAACGAAGTGGGCACGGACCAGCTAGTCTTTAATGTAATTATTAAATAATGTATTATTGTATTGGTGTGTCATGCTGGCAAATAAAGCTGTGTCTATGTTTAATTAGGGATTGGATGCGACCATTTTTAATTATCATTTAGCAAATAAAAAAAAAACAAAATCAAAAATTTATTCTTCAAATAGGATTTTACAATCACTTTTGAATGTCAAAGATGCTATGCCATTGGTTCACAAGTCTACGGCGGGAGACCTTGTACTGGAAAGAACCAGCAAGAAAACCAGCAAGGGCAATTTTTTTTCTCCCTGTGTCATTACAGAGTCGTCAGTTGGAAGCCGGCTTCAGATACACAGTTTGAACCCAACCGATACAAGTTAAAACAACTAACAAATATATATTTCCGTCACAAGAGTCGTATGTTTAATCATTCAGGAAATTAAATATCGTAAAAATTACATCCAATAGAAATTGACCATATTGACAAACAAGCAATCTGCACACTTGATGTTTTTTTTTTCTCAGGAAGGAAAGGCTGAGAATCTATCATAAGGAGCACGAAACGTGCCCAGGATACCGCCGCAAAGTTGAGTCGTTCGTAAATGAATGCTTCAATTGGACTAGTCCACTTCGCAATTATATCTCCTTCACTCAATCATTCTGTTCCCAACTAGCTCAGTACTTCATTTAGTTCCCAAAACACTTCTGAAGGAGAGTAAAGCGAACGGATAGATTACAAACATAGCGTGTGAGAGGGAGACAGTTGATTGGCTTGGCATCCTGTGGGTCAATTCCACTAACAAAATGAACCGAACCATGCCGCTTATCCAATCCAAACGCTAGAGTATCACGTCATCTAACAATCTATGCGATTCTATTGGTTAAAAGTAACGGTTCGGCTGTGATTTGTTTGTGGAATACAGGAACTAGAATCACCGGCCGGTCGGAGTCTGCCCGCACACAATTTCATGTCTTATGGCGCAAACATTATGTTTTCTCGACCACTATTTCTCGACCACTATTTCTCGAGAATTCTCGGGTTGTCGAGATATATGGAAATTTTTAAAAATATGTGTGTTTTAACAATAAAACTACGCTTTTTATGCAATATTCAACAACATTTATATTAGTTTCAATTGACTTTAACTTAAGTAAGTATATAATTTTTAAATTAAAGGAAATAAAATCTAGCGAGATCTTTTGTCATTATTTCTACACACAATTTTTGGAGTAAATAGTCTTCATCTTTGGGAAAAACAAATAAAATATCTTCTAAAAACAATGCCATCATGTCACCACAATATAATTTAGTACCTTATATTACATACTATATAATTTTTTGTCTCTGTTAAAATGTATAATTGAAATGACAGTTTTTGAATTAGATGTAAAAATCAAACAATCAGACTAGCTTCATAATTACAATGAATAACAATAAGGTACAGGTAACTTATTTTAGTCCAACTTTTCAATATCAATTTTCAATATTTTGTTATATATAGACTTTTTTGTTACGTAAGTATACTTGAGAATCTAATAAATAATTCATAATCAAACTACTTATAATCACAATTTAAAGAGGAAACTGCTCCAAAAGCTAGCCCACTAGGTATTTTTATTATTTAGGAAATAAGCTTTCAAAAATACGAGGGCATTTAAAGCATATTCTGAGTAGGCATTTCTATTAGCATTTCTTATTAAGTTTTAAAAATTTTTACTTAATTTCTCGACCACTTTTTTCTCGTCTCGAGTAAGGCAAAATTTCTCGAGAATTCTCGATTCTAGAATTCTCGCAGAGAAACTCTAGGGGCGATGCAGCACACTTGATGTAAGTGGTTATAGTTAGTGATGCAACGGATCTCTGCTTCTGTTTCCGCAAGTGCGGAAGTTCCGCGCGCTTTTCAACATCCGTTTCTGCTTCTGTTTTCGCAACTTTTATAACCGAGACTTACTATAACGGAAGTTTACAACCGACGCCTTTTATTTATGACGGATTACTTTTTATAAGATACTAGCTGACCCGTGCCCACTTCGTTGGGCATAATATTAATAATCCCCGAAGCGAGCACCCGAAGCCAACGCGCGCCGTCCGCTGCCCGTTTTTTCTCCGATTCACTGTGCAAAACGGACTACCACGTAAAAGCCTTTTTATTTTTCGGTTTTTTATATAACCTATGACACTCAGCAATAATGTGGCTTTCTATTGGTGAAAGAATTTTTAAAATCGGTTCAGTAGATCCCGAGATTACCCTTTACAATTTAACAAATATACAAACACACAAACTTTACTTCTTTATAATATTAGTATAGATAACTTGCCACTACTAAATTTTGAATATTAATAAAATGTTCAGTTGCAATATTGTTTTCTATAGTACATTTCTAATATATCTATTTCTAATCTTGATTTCGTGTATTTGTTACTTAATAAAGAATTATATTTGTATTTTTTTTCATATTATTTACTGTTCCGTTTCTGTATCCGTTTCCGTTTCTGTTAAAATTTACTTTTGACATCTGTTTCCGTTTCTGGTTCCGCTAAGACTCTTCCGTTATATCACTAGTTATAGTTGCCTATAGTACATATGCGACATAGATGTAAATATACAATATCTATAAATTTCGTTGGGTAAATAAACTTTCTTCCTTTGGTCATATAAAAAAAAAATATCGTGCACGATTCACATAAAAAAAGACATGGTTATAATAATCATTATTATTCCTAACGTGGTCAAATAAACGCCATAAAATATAGTAACGTTTATTTAAACACGTTAGGATTTTATTTATATCAATGCATTGCATTTATCGCAGATGTGGTGTTAGATATGATTATTTTTACATAATGATTATTTATTGAAAATCGAAATGATATAATAATTTACAAATTCATATTTTCAAACTATAATATTGTATTATAGTTTTTAGGTCTGTGACAGATTAACAGACAATTTTTGATTTGAGAACTTAAGATCAAGTACCTAAATTGATATTTGACACATGTTTAAGCAGAAATTGAGTTGATAAAGGGGAAAGGATATCCAACATATGTTATTAAAATTGGCAAAATAAGGATTTATACACCTATCTATAAAATTTATATTAATAAATTAACGGGAGTGGGTTTTGGATTGCTACCCGACACCAAGTTTAAAAAAAACAATAAAACTCATAGTTACAATGGCTACGTCGAGTGTGTCGATGAACTCGTCGTCTGACTCGTGTCGGGGCCGCGGTGTGGCGACCTGTGGAGTAGACGCGCCGCTTTCTGATCTCGAACCTTATCGTGAAAGAAATAAAGCGGTTATTCATATCTCCTTGTGTTCTCTTTGTATTTACGTAGTTTTCAACCATCAAGGTGTTCCCCAACTCTTAATAGACCTTAGCCCTTAAGCCCATAAGAAACGCTGAAGTAGACGCGGCACTGTCTGATCTCGAACCTTATCGTGAAATAAATAAAGTGGTTATTCATATGTTCTCGTGTTCTCTTTGTATTTGCGTAGTTTTTAAGTCTTGATTGGGTCTACTAATAAGTAACTATCAAGTAGTCAAAAAGCCAAACCAATCATCCAGTTTGTGTTCAGAATAAGAGTATTGTTCCACCAAACAAAAAACGGAAAGATAATTCCTTTATGATTGAGGATTCTGGATGCTGCATAGTTTCCATACTTAGTCTTATCATCGGGTAAGATAATGATCTTTACAGTGATATATAATACGGTACTCAAACTTTAACTATATAGACTACTATCCCTTTGCTTTACTGAAAGTGGAGGTCCAAAATTAACTCCCACTGATTACCAAACTTAGTACCTATGCATTATTTTAAAAACGATATTGTTATATTATTGACATCTAAAATGCGAACCTGGGTGGTATAAAAACTATTGGATGTTTCACCTTTGCAATACCTTAAGCGATGGATCGCTGGCGTGAGATAATAAAAAGTAAATTTGCTTGATTTCCAACAGATTTCAGTAACGAACGTGCGGACGCGCTCAAAGTATTTTCAGCACTAAAACTTGTAGATAGATGCAACTATTGCACTTTGAATCCGTAACTGGTCGCGCAATACCGCTACTGGAGGCGAATATTTATTTTTACTTTCTTTGAATCAAAAATTTAAGTTTTATATGATTTTATATTAATTCGTGTACAATCTAATATTTACAGTTTCTTTGACCTCGACAGAAGATCCCAGATATTTATTATTACGTCATGTTTGTCGTAGACAAATGGTCAGGACCCAAGAAAGTTGCCATCACAATATTGCAGTTTTACACCTTATTTTCAGGCCATACACTGCTACCAACAAATACTTTCAAATGACTTTCCAAATGACAGAGCTTGACTTATAACATATAGCTAACTGAGATTACTGCTAGAGAAATATGTTGAATTGGAATATTTTCACAAATTGTGCAAAAATCAATCTTAAGTGCCCTTAACAGCAAACAGCAAGAAAAAATCTTGGACCACCTGAAGTATAGCCCTGACAAGTGACAATGATTTGTGAGGCATTAGTCTCTGACTGGGAGCAGAGACAAGGGAATAAACAGGACCACCTGGAGAACACATTGTGAAAGTGAGCAGAATATTCCATGCACGCATCTATTTTTCAGGCAATGAACACAAATAATCTAAATGAATGTTTGCATTAAGAAAATGCATAATTCAGGTCAAGAATAACCATAACCGACGAGCGTGCATGAATAATGAATTAATGAAAGTCGAGGCAGCTAGGGAAGAAAGTTTAAATTGCAGCAAGTGAAGAAGAAAGAGGCTTAATTATATGTATGTATAATTACTTATTAATTTAGGGATCTGTTATGGAAAGTAAAATTGTCAAAGGTGTAAATATAATTTCAGCCCTTGAACTTTTGCAACACTGCAATTGAAAAACACTTAACTGCACAACTATTATTAATGTTGTTTTTTCTGTTGTTGTTGAAAATCTGTTATCTTGTGAAGTGTAATGTTGCTAAACATGCATAGAAATATGTTGATATTTATGTATTATTATGTAACTCTTTTTCCAGCGATACTAAAACTGTTAGAGTTTTAATTGTAGTGCATTTTATGCCTAATATTTTATTGACATAATATTTACCAGCCGGTGTGTCTTCGTCTTCTTTTCGCGACAGTAAGTCCCCGGCCACTAACTGGAGATCGCTGTTAGGGAATTCCTGATCGTCATCCACAGACAGAAACGAAGCCACATCCGAACTGTATGACATTGTCTCCACTATCTGCGTTTAATAAAGTTGATTCAAACACAATTAAACTCTTCACAATGTTACAGTTTTCACACACAAACTATCATAGATTAAAAAAGCTTTAATAACAATATTCAAAGTCTACTACAGAGTAGTTTACAGACACATAGTTTTTATCTCACATATAGAGGAAAGTGAACTGCAAATATAAATAAATAAGACGAAAAATACTATTATATTTGGTATTGTAGCGCATGCTGGGTTTTAAAAGTCCATTAGAAACTGAATAGTTTTAAAAAATCTGTGTTTATTTTTTAATAATAAATTATCTTTAACTCTGGAATTATATTGTAAGTGTATTGTATTAAAATAAAATCTCAAAAAATTCACATATAAAATTATAGAGGATCACAACTAGATACCTTATGCAACTCGTTAACATATGCCTGCATGGCATCATCGCGCGTCATGTTACCTAGTTTATTCCAGGACTCCCATTTCGCTCTGAAACCAAAATTCAAATAGAAAGGATTTGATAGATAAACCAAAACGTCTATAAGATTTTTGGTATTATAGGAATTTGGAATTATAGTTAGGGACTATAGTCTGGGTGTTTGTGCATGTGAGATTTCTATGTTTGTGACTGCACCCACGACTTGTATTAAAAAAAAATGCTTACCTATTTACAACATCCCAAAAGCCAGGTTTTGGTTTATCGCAAGGGCCATCTGTAGCCTGCTTGAAGTAACTATAGAACCGCAGCATCAACTCATTGCTAGGTTGGTATGATCCTTTAAGTAATTATTAAAAATTGTTATATAACAGTGCATGAATGAGTAATCCTTAAATATCAGTATTATTATTTTAATGTAGAAATTCTAAATATTGCTTTTTATGCAATATTATCATTTAATTATTTGTTTTGTTTATTATAAAGTAAAATCATTTTCACAAAACTTACATATTTATGAAAGGTCTATAATTATATAATTCAAAATCAACACTAATGTATTGTTTATCATTTTCAATATTATACTTATGACAATATAATTGCCTCTCATTATTTATGTACAAAACTAGTTAGTTAACAATAGAAGTTATAACCAGGTAATTAATGAAACATTAAAATACAATATGTGCAAATTCCACTGCAAGTAGAAGGTACAGTTATGAATTCTAATTATGAACTCATTTAAACAATGACTTTGCTAAACAAAAAACATCTCATATACTTCTTCTTAAAAAAAATATTTATCTGAATAGGCTTTTATCAATATTTACACATATTTCCATTATTAGTTAACTGATGAAGCCAATGGCAAGGGGAGATCCCTTGCCATCTCTACAGAACAATTATTTTAAATTTATTCCTAAACTTAACATAATTCGCAGAAGAATAATAAATTCTGTATGTGGGAATCCTTTTGAAAAGATTCAATTTTAGATTTTTGTCTGAATGTAGCATGTAGCATTTAGGACTTTGATTGAGTTGAGTTTAGGTTGCTTAAGTTTCAGGACCACAATAACTTGCTTAATTTTGCCAAAATTAATTTTGTAAAATGTTTATTACTCATTACCAGAACTGCAGATACAGATGTGAAAATAAACAATGAAATTGTTGAATTCATAGACAGTACGAAATTCATTGGTTAGTTTTACCTTAACTAACCAACTAAGTTCTGCAGCAAACACAGTAAAAATGTGCTATTTATAAATTAAATGCAACTAATTTTCTAAACTTATTTATTTAAAAATAAATATATGAAAATGCATAACCTTTTATAACAAAATTCTAAGGAATAAAATATTACTTTATGATAATGGATGAGTTTAATTTTAATAACTCAATAATTACATTAGGAAATGTTTGAATTGAACTATATAAAACTATAGTTGATATATAAATATGTGATCTTGTTTAAGTTTGTCAAGCAAGTTGGGTTCAGATTATTTACCTAAGGCTACCATTTAATTGTGGACTCTGTAAAAATATGTGGAAATAAAATAGCCCTCACTGGTTCTTTCCATTAAAAGGTCTACTTGTGAACCAATGTCATTGCTTTGACATACAAAAATGATTGTAAAGATCTTATTGGAGGAATACATTTTTGAATTTAAGTTTTCAGCTAAGAATACTATTAAGTATTGCATCATACTCTGCATCAAGAAATATACTAATACTAACTGTTTATTAATAATATATTACATTGCTGTTTTGCACACAGCTGATAAGTTTGTTGATATCAGTAATTTAAATTAGGGCAATGGTTGTGTCATCTTGGTCAACATTAATCTTCAGTACATATATATGTATATGTATTAATACATACATTCTATGTGTGTTTGCCTGATTTTGAATATAAATTATTGTCTGTATGAGAGAAACATTATAGAAGTATCAGTGCTACTTTTGTTATTTATTGTTAGCATATCAAATCCCGTATCTTTTAACAAAAGGTCTATGCCATTAGTGAATAACATATTCAGTATTGTATAGGTATTTAAAAACTAACTTAATTCAGACTACATATAAATAATAATAAATATACATGTAATATGAAAGGTTATTAACATATGTTTTGAATATCAGCCACTTGTAAGAATAATTGAAAGTAAACTACTGTGGGGGTTTAGGTCAGAAATACTTAATACTTACCACTCTTTGGTAGACTTCGAATAACATTCACGGCAGCGTTGAATTTGTCCTCCAACGACATTATTAATAACAATGTGGTTAAGAGAGCTATGTATTTAATAAAATAGCCCGATATCCATTCGCACTTTGGACCTTCTAAAAGTTTCTTTCTAATCACTTGTTCTATTTGCAATATTCTAAGAAAGTCCAGTGACTTAAAAGTTATAACATTACACGAGCAATTAAAAGCATATATTTTAAACGAGATATTAAGAACAAGGAGCAATAAATAAACGCTGAAATAGTAAACGTGAAAAGTAGTATTTTATTAGAATAAGTATTTAAAAACAAGCTACAATAGTGAACGAAACACAAAAATGATGATGGATAATGACAGTGACAGAATATTTTTTTTTAGTTCAAGGATGCGTTCCTTTTTGCTCTCCAACAGCTATAATGTCACTGTCAAATAGACGTAACGTAAGTAATGTGCATAATGATGCGCGACGTGTAAATAATACCGAGAAATCAAGTATCATTTACCCCTTCATATGCCCAGTATTGACCCATAATCATACTTTTGCTCGATTCAAAACTCACCTCTTTGACAAGGGCATAATCATCCCCCACCAAGGTTGTAACACCAAACTCGCACATCGTCGAACACATACGTAGTGGTTTTATTCACATAGAAACAAGAACGTAGCCGTTTTCTTTCAAGTGGCCAAAGCTTTTGTCAAGGTTTGGCATGCTGGCTTGGTCTACAAACTCTACTAATCAGGCATGCCCGATGGTATCTAGTGCGTGCGATGGAGACCTATTTAAGAGATAGGTAATTTCACTTCCGCACTACAGCAATATAACTGAATTATTTTTTAGTTGCGATCATAATTTGATAACAATGTTATGTAATCAGCCTACAATGTTACTATTATACTTGCAAACTCCTTATATGGGAACACTTCCTTCAAAAATAACGTTTTACATTAAAATGTCCGGAAAATGTTTTCAATGAACTTTTTGTCTCTTATTCTGGATTTTACTCTACTACTCTTTCTCGTCTAGCGTCGTAGCATATGAGTGCTAATACTACTATATAGTTAATTCACAACGGTTTATGCTCGAGTTTCATTTCGTTCGTGGCCTGATATATTAAAAGATCTTAATATATAATTCGGAACACATGTCAACGTCAACGTCTCGTATGTCAAAATCAACTTTCTTTTCTAATCTGTGACAGGAGAATATCGCTCCTTATCCGAAATTATCCCTAGCAAACGGTAATAAAATCCATAAATTTATATGAAATCGTTTTATATTTGTGATTTTATAATTATTTTGTGAATTGTTATTGTATGTTTGAATGTAACTCCAACAGTATTTGTGTATTTTATTGTATTTAAACACCGCCTGCACAGCGGCTTTTAGGGCTGGCCGGGCCAATTTTTG
The DNA here is from genome assembly GCA_036419045.1 of Scirpophaga incertulas. Classification (NCBI taxonomy): domain Eukaryota; kingdom Metazoa; phylum Arthropoda; class Insecta; order Lepidoptera; family Crambidae; genus Scirpophaga; species Scirpophaga incertulas. Next base: position 21,284,425 of record CM071636.1, on the reverse strand, counting down.
GTGTAAATTAATTCAGTATTTTTTGTGACTTAATAAGTTAGTGTTGTCTTTTGGACCCGATTGTTATTTTTTTTATTTACTTCTGTTCTAGCAATGCATGTTGAAGGGTTGGTTATACTGCTCATTTAATTAGTGAATAGTAAACAGTTGATTGAAATGTCCAATGTTTAAAATGAATATAACTGGTTATGTTCCTTTTTAGTACTTCTGTTGTTCATGGTATTATCTAGATTCATCTTTCATTGTTTTCTATAATAAAATCTATCTTAAAAACTCCGTAATAGTTTTAACATCTGAATTTATTTCATCTTAGATGTTGCACACTTTTGGGTTTGGTCAGCGACATGTGACAGGGTCAGCAATTAGAATTTTTCTAATTAGAATACTCTCAATTTAAGTAAAGGCATCTTATCTCATAAAAGCTTGTCTTATCTAATTATCTATATTGAACAACACTATTTAAATTACTAGTAGTGTTACTAGTAGATCATATCAAGTGCAATGATGAGTGCAGTATTGGCATATTTAATTTGGACTATAAGAAGAAGAAAATTATATAATGTTTTTGTAACCACATTTACATTGTGTTTTCAGGATATTGTAGCAGTGTCATATAATTCTCTGCTAAAGTTACTAAAGATGCCAGAACTTACTGAACTGGACAAAGCCACTGCATCCATGACTGAGAAGCGCAAGGAGGAGACTGCATCTTCTGACAGTGACTCTGATGATACTATTCCAGAGCTGGAAGATGCAGGTACAAATACTTCAGCCATTTATTGTTTTGTTTATATGTGGGGTTATCACATAACATCGTCCATTCATGCCTATCATATGTTAACTTCGGCACTGACATTTTATGTGTTGAAGCAAATGCTTTTTTAACTACCCATTTCTAAACATGTGTAGAGTGATTTTTCAGAGTAAGATTCTCTTAATATTCAACTTAAGCCTGTTATTAGAGTACTTACACAGTGTGCATATAATTATATATTTTCTGCCCTGGATTTTAGGAGCACCAGGTGCTGGTGGTATTTCGAATCCGATTGCTGGTATAGACATTGTGTCTAAGGCTAAGCAGTCGCGCGGGGAGAAGAAGGCGCGCAAAATAATGAGCAAGCTGGGACTTAAGCCAGTAAGTGTCTAATGCTCTTTTTTTACAACTATTCAAATAATTCTGTGGTTGCTTACAAGCAAAGCCTTAGGCTTTCCTTAGTCATGTCTAATTAATTGAGAATAACACAAGTGGAAGATTTTTTAATTGATGAGTAATGCAATGAATTTGTATTAATAAGCTAAGTACAATATTACATTAAGGTGTATTCTCTTATGATAATATATTACTTATAGTAGTGTACATTAATATCTCTTGTGTGAAAAATGATATTGCATTGCCATTGATTAGAATTTCTGCAGGTTTGAATTTGACAAATCATAAGAATAAATAGATTCAATGTCGACTCTGCTAACTTAGATGTCATGAACTTCAGTTCAACTTGTCCATTGCAGGTATCGGGTGTGAACCGTGTAACAATCAGGAAGTCTAAGAACATCCTGTTTGTAATCAATTCACCAGATGTGTACAAGAACCCTCACTCAGATACATACATTGTGTTTGGTGAAGCCAAGATAGAGGATCTGTCGCAGCAAGCTACCATGGCGGCTGCCGAGCGTTTCAAGGCACCTGAGGCTGCGGCCGCTCACAGCGACGCAACCTCTGCTGGCACTGTGAGTTGGCACCCAATTATTTTCATTATCTGTTAAGTATATTGTGATGAAACATTTGACCATGCATAGTACAGTAATACACAGTATAGTATGTGGCGACTAGTAATGGTCATTATTTCAATAACAGATAATATAATGAATTATTTTGCCGTAATGAATAACACATTATTTAACAACGGCTTATACTGTTATCCTGCTGTTGCTGTTGACAAAATTATTGCCTAGTCGCATTGTTGTTGCCACTTACGTGTGTGTGGTACGGAGCGAGCGAGTACGACTGTGCTACAAGCTACAAGTATGAGCAAGAAAGCAAACTGTTGTGTAGGCGTAGGTGCTCGCTCTGTTGCCCCACTGCTTATTCTTATAATATTAACCTTTCTCAAAAGGAAATAAAGTTCCTATTTGTTTATTTCTTATAGTAAATTTACTAATTCCAAATTCACAATTTTGTACCTTCGCTCGTATGACAATTAGACTCATTTTGATTTCCGGTGTGATTTCAAATAACTATTAGGTAAACTGTTGCTGGCTTGCTGGTGCCTAAGCTGTTGTCATTTTTTTAGTCACGCATTATTTGCTGTTGTGTGATCGCGCGTGTGCAAATTAAATTATTCATTGCAATTAGTAAATAATGTAAACATAGAATGTAAATATTGAATGTAAATAACAAATTATGTACAGATCAATGAACTTTTTTAAATACATCAGAAAATTATATTGATTAGGTAATTATTTTTAAATTATTTAAATTACTGCCTAATATTCTGACAGTCTTAAGCCATATCATTGATAAGAATAACTAAGCTAGCTATAATAACAATCGTACTCAACAACATTTGTCAAAACAGCAATATAACAGGATAACAGACAACAGTTTACAATAACAGTTATAGGAAAATAACATAACAGTGTTATTCATTATTACAAAACAGTTGTTATTGCCATCACTGGTGGCAACCCCAGTTAGTGTGGGGAAACAGTAGAAACAAAAGATGTTCGTATATTCATGCTTATTACTCTTTTCTACTTTCTCCCATCCTTATCTCATAAGAAACTTATAAACAATTATCTGGTACACATTTCCTACACTTATGCGTTAATTGTTATTATGTATATATAATTCTTCCAAACATTATTTTTAATTGATAATTTGAAAATGTATCTTAAGCTATTGAGTTTTAAAAATATAATTATACTTTTAAAACTATGTGCATTTATCTAATACTCGTATACTGGTCACTATGGTCTAATAATTACGATTTGACAGATAAAAATAAGTTTTAACGGATTTAATCAGAACAGGATAATTCAAGATATTAAAATATTATAAATTTCATTATAGTGAATAAATTCACTATACAAAAACAAATTCCACTTCATTTTATATCAATTTAATATAGTTTTTGTAACAAAAAATTGTACATACATAGTTAAGTGTATAATTTTAGTAAGCACATAAAATAATACATCTTTCTAGATATTCTATACTTAATCTCCCATACCCTTTGTATTCTGTTCTTTTTGTGAAACTAAGCAACAACAAAAATCTAGTTAAAAGCTAGTTTGAAATTAAGGTTGTTTAGTAATTTTAGGGTTTGAATGGGATTTAGGGTGTATTGTAATATAAATAATTACAAAGAATTAAGAAAAAACGAGTTATTTTGCTGTAGTTATTGTAGATAGTTTCAATGAGTTGATTATCATAATCCATTTCAATAGTTTGTCAAGGAATATGTGAATACTCAATTTTGGCAGGCTCAATTTTGGTTTGATTAATAAATTTATTAGAAATCTTTTGCTGATGTGAAAGAAATCTTGAATATCTATAATATCTGTCATATGTTGTCAACAGACTGTAGCTCCCATAGCTGAGGAAGAAGATGAAGACGGAGTTGATGAGGCTGGTGTGGATGAAAAGGATGTGGAGATTGTAATGTCCCAAGCCAACGTATCACGGGCGAGGGCAGTCCGAGCACTACGTAATAACCAATCCGACATTGTCAATGCTATCATGGTGAGTGCTGTCAAAAAATGACTAAAAAACATAATAATGTAAAAGCTATAGACATATAATATTTATGGAGACTGATTAAAATATTTTATATTGAACTGAAATGATACACTAGGCAGAAGATAATAATTTGTGTATTTATTTGATGCATTAAAAGTTACAACATCTGTCTATTTATGGATATACTGAAAATATATTTTACTTTATTGGCACACCTATATATATAACTAGACATTTAATTGTTTTGTTGTTGCATAAAAGATTAATTTACAATAATGCTTGAAAATAATATAAGAACAACATATGTCACAAATAGGAAAAATATAGGTGGAAGTAGGAAATGTGCAGTTTCTATAGAAATATTTTCTAATCCATATAAGGTGAAGCTGGAACTGAGTTTCACTTGGATTCCTCAACAATGACTATTTTACCTCTAATTATCAAATCGTAAGAATACTATTATTACAAAGGCATCAAAATTTGGACAAGATAATTGTAACTAACAAAGAAGCTTAGAAACTATTGTAATAAATTCTTCAAGTTTCTGTTAGCAAGAGAGTCCAAAAGAATATATTTCGAATTAAGTAGACGTCAAACTTAAAAATGGCTGAATTTCATACATACATGATTTTGGATGAACCAAAATAAACAGAAAATGAAGGCTTTATATTCCATTGAATCTTTATTTCTTATTATCCATTTTGTGAAATAAAATCACTAAATGTTTGATTGAACAGTTATTTCAACCAGTTGACTGTGTGATACATATAATCTGTTGTGACTCTGAAAATCACACAATTACAGAATGGAATCTTCTCGAATCACATTCTGTAATACAGGCCTATGACCGGGCATTGACTAATATATTATCTATAAATAATAGTTTACTAAAGTATGTATTTTATAGCATTAAGACAAAATATAAGTTATCACTGACAGCAAATTATGAACCACATTTTTTTTCATTTTGAATTTTGATACTTAATATTATTTAGGAGATAATAATACGTGCATAATAAATAAATAAGTAGTTTTAATTTACTACTTGCTGGTTTATTGAAGCAATGTTATTACTATAATACTTTTTGTTACAGGAGCTGACAATGTAGGTGGCCAGTCACAACTAATTAGGTTAAGTCTGTGTTAGTCCATGTGAAACAGTCAAACCATGTTTTCTATACGGAGAACTCTATATTTATCTATGGATATCATCACTTTTTAATATACTTTGAATTTGTGTAATACACATATTTAAATTCTATCTATGGATTAATGTTGTTATTATAACATATTCAGTCTAAAGCATTATTTTTACTATTATATATTAGTATTGTATCCATGTGTAGTAAACTATATACTTTAATGGACAATAGCTTACACTACCCAGACATAAGTACTTGTTATGTTTTTAGTTGCTTATTTCAATTAATAACATTGTTTTAGAATGCATAAGTAACACGAGCAAAATAAAATTCAATGCCGTTAAAGATAAATGATGCCTTTGGCTTGCAATACGTAACAAAGGTAGTTAGGATTATTATTTCGTATAATTTAAATGCAAACCAGTTATTTTGACATTCTGAAAAAGGAAACGTATTGCAATATATATGATGCATTTCAAAAATGAAATTGAACAACTTGCAGATCTTTTTTATTAATACAAGTCTAAATATCTTGTTCTATGAGAGTGCCACTTCTAAAGCTTGTGCGCTGACAAACTTATATGAGGTCAGAACAAAAAATCACATTATGTGCTGCCAGTGTATTTTAGTATTGCTTAAAGAATGTACAAGTTCCTAAAATAATATGGTGTGGAACAAACACAATTGTCATGTGACAAAAAAATTGTTGAATGTAACAGTCAAATACAGGCACTGATCAAAAACACTTGAAATCTCAGAATCATCTACAAGTGCAGTGTTGATCTGGTAGATTCTAGCAAATATAGGACATCAATTTTGAAAACAGCTATGTATGTAATGAAATGGTCAATTATATATCAAACAAACATTGTTGTTGATTAAGAACCTTGTTGGCATGAAGAAACAATGGCATTGCCATCAAAAGAAACTAATAAAATGTACCAAATAATATAAAATCGCTTGTTTTAATAGAATATTTTGATTGTGTGTACAATGGTCTGGTGTGCTAGCGGGTAAATTTAGAGGTGAGATGGTCTGACGGAAGTGGACGACGAGGTCCGCGGCGTCCACACGGAGTGTACATAGCATTATTTACTACAATAAATCTTAAATATCATGTCGTGGTTTTATTTACTTTTTTTAACTGGATTGATGTTACTTATATTAGGGGGTTGATTTTTCTTGTAGACATCTGGAAAAACGTACTATTGCATTTGGAATCGCAACGTTTTGGAGAAGACTAATTTTTACGTATCAATGCTTTGTTTGCTATTTTTCTATATCTGTGTCAATGTTTTTAAAAACTGATCCGATTTACATGTTACATGTTTTTTTAATGTTTAACAAGATCATAAGTGATTTTATACAGAAACAACGGGACGAATCGAGTGTTAGGCGAACAGCGCGTATGCGAACTAATAGTACGCGACACAAACAATATTTTGGGCACGTCGATGATCATAAAACGTAAAAAATGTGTTAAGTAAATATTTTATGACTATTGTAGTGATCCTAACTAGTGTTGTAACGGAGGCGGATGTGAAGGCGATAAGTTTCACTTCCACGGATGCGGAGGTTAACGAAGGCGGAGGCGAAGGTGAAAGATCATTTAATTTGAGTCTGTTTTCTTTATTATATCCATTAATTGAAATTTTCCATCAGGTTACTATTGCTGTCGTCATTTTTCTCATGTCGTCATGTTTCCTCTACACTCCCACTGTGATTTGTCAACATGTCAGCCAGATTCGAATGCACGCTTTGTGTTGGTGAAAATATCTGGAAGCTTGTACTTGGTTCATCATGCATTGGGTTTAATTCTACTCTGGCTTTTTTGGCAGCACGATTCGTGACTATTGCGCACGACGCTCGCGCGGTATTATTGCTCTATGATTACGTATATAAAATTCCGTTACAACTCCGCAAAAATTGTGCGGAGGCGAAGGTACGATTTCTTATGGAGCTTCCGCACTAACAGAGGCGGAGGCGAAGTTCCGTTACAACCAATATGGCTTTCGCAAAGGCCGATCAGCTGTGGTCTTCTGGCTTTACTAACTCACCGTTGGGCGCAGCGTTTGAGATAAGGTGAGGCACTGGGCGTTAGTTTGACATAGCGAAGCCTTCGATCGGTTTGGCATAAAGCATTACTATCGAAGATTCCTTCCTATGGGCTTCCTGAGAGACTTGTAGGTGGTCGCAGTTCCTTGCGAACGGAGAGTTAAAGTCGTCGTAGACGGCTCATTCTCGAACCCCCGGACCGTAAATGCTGGTGTTCCCAAGCTGTGTTATCCCCGACATTGTTCATTCTGCATATCAATGATTTGTTGCATACCAGTAGCATTCATTGCTATGCGGATGACAGTACGGGATGCACTATATTCGGCCGCAGCAATATTCTCGGACCACGTCGACGAGGTCGGAACAAACTTGTGTCTGAAATCGAATCATCCTTGTGAAGATTCCAATTGGGGGGCTAAATCTAGTCCAGTTTAACCCTTCTAAGACTCAAGTTTGCGCGTCTACCGCTAAAAAAGCCCCTTTGTCGCATCGCCACTCTTGGGAAACACTCACCTTGTGCCAAGCCAAACATTGGCTTCTGGGCGCATTTTCGAGTGTTGTACAGTTTGGCGGTCATTGGAGAGCAAGCTAAATGGCCTCCAAAAACTCGGAGTACTCAACAGGGCCAAACAGTACTTCAAGCCGGCTCACCGCCTTAAACTGTATAAGGCACAGGTGCGGCCTCACATGGAGTATTGTTGCCACTTTGCCGGGGCTCCGGTTATCAGCTATCTCCATTTGACCGAATCGAACGTAGGGCATCTCGGATTGTCGACGATCCTGAACTGCCGATGGCAGATCCTTTGGCACTGCGGATCTATTTACAGAGTCTACAATGGGGAGTGTTCCGAGGAGTTGTTCAATTTAATAGAAGCCGCTGATTTTCGCAACGATCGTCTCGCCGGAACTATCATCCGCACCATCTGGATGGTTGGCGTTCACTACAATGCGTTTTAAAAACAGTTTTCTGCCACGCACAGTAAATATCTGGAACTCGTTGCCATCAGCTGTCTTCCCCAACAACTGCGACATTGGTTTATTCAAGAAAAGGGCATATTCTTACCTGAAGGGTAGGCAACGCACTGGCGTCGCTGGTGACGTGGGCGGCGGTGAATCACTTACCATCAGGTGACCCGTCTTGCTCGTTTGCCTCTTTTTACATAAAAAAAAACCCTAATCCTAACAAATTATTTGTCATCTAACCTGCATCAACAGAAGTGTGACCCTTCTGTTGATGCATTCATTTTACAGTAATTTGCGTGTGATAAAATCATTCCGAAATGTACTTCTTTACTTTATTTCATAAAAAGTTTTGATAGTATTTATTATTATTATTTTCCATGATCTGAAAGTCTAATTGTTTTGATGGGACGACAAAAGTCTTTGTAGAACGCTCATGTGTCTTGTTTAAGGCATTTTGATTCCGAGTATGACGGAGTTGCAGGGCTTTCTGAACTGCTACTCCACCCGCCTTTAGAAGCTCTGCTGGAACTACATAATCACCCGGTGCTTTGTTAGTTTTTTTAGCCAAACTAATCTCAGTCTTTTAAAGGCTCACGTTAGGGTTGTCTTTGGGAAAATGTTGGGTTTATTCGGCTCTAGAGTCTGAGGTGCTCATGAAGTTGTTATAAGCAACTGTTGTTCACTACGTTTGATATCAGCTACAAACTCGGGTCGGAATATAATGCTTTTGCCATCTTGTCTTCAGTTTCATCAGCATTTTGTCCAAGTGACAGATCTCTTGTCCATACTTTGAGCTTGGTTGCGCTGTATGACTTCTTTAATACATAAGAAATTGTTGGAAAGTAGGTAGGGAAAATAATCTAGTGTTATCTAATTATTGCGTGAAATTTACGTTTCATACGCAAATTCAAATGTTATTGTATGTAACTGAGAGGTGTGTTCAAAGCTGACACTCGGAGCGTGCACCAGCATTAACTCGTATCACAGTTAAAACTGTTAATGAATAAAATAAGAGTATGTTTTAATTAACAGTATATCATACTGGGGGGCAATCGCACTAACAAATCGCAGCTGAAACGAAACCAAATCGGTCCACTCAACCAATCCGAGAGCTAGAATATCACGTCATCGAACAGATGACGTGATATTGTGGCGTTCGGATTGGTTAAGCCGAACGGTTCGGATGCGTTTCGCTTGCGATTTATTAGTGCGATCGCCCCTCTGTTAAGGTTGCAACAAAGTTATCGTTGATTTCTGTCATAAAAAGAAAAACTAATATGTTTCACAATTTCTCTTGTCTATTAAAAAAAAGAATTATGATTGTGTTGAATTGTTTTTAATAAAAATAAACCCATTTTTGTCGTAAGCATATTTAATAGTTTTCTTTCCGCTGGTGTCCATAATCCTAATACATACTTAATAGTGACTTTTATATGTTGTAATAAGTTTTATGCAAAAAATGGATAATGACTGTCAATTTGACAGTCAATATTAATAATACTTAAATTTGCCTTGACCTTGCGGGAAAATCAAATTAGAAAAATAATAGCAATTGATTGGATCTGCAAGCTTATTATGAACTCAAATGACAAGTGAAAACAATACACATTGCTGTTCGATCATATATGATCGAAGACATTGCTACTTGATATATATATTTTTTCTATTTTTACAAGTAAAACATTTTTAATCAATAATAATTTTCAGTAGTCATTTGAGCAATGCAATAGGCTCAGGTCCGTCCTTCCTTCCATTTGTTAAATACATTTCATATTAAATATGTATATAATAAATATTTAAATGTTTTCATGAAAATCATGAAGAAGTGATTTTTTTGTGGTTAATCAAAAGTTATCATGGCCTATTAGGCTAGGCATGTTGAGCGGGTGTGAAAATCACTGTTGAATTTCGGTAGATTTACGGTACAATATCTGTGCTCGGATCGCGCCTCTAATCTGTGTCATGTTGTGCGCGCGCAAGTCTAGCTGCTTTATGGTGTCGTGTAGCGGACATCCGGATTCCACTCTATGAATTTGTGGTGCGTAGGGAAATTATTGATTTTTGTACCTTTTACTGAAGAGTACCTAATTCAGTTTTGACGCTGCCGTTTTCGAATACATCTAGTGCTATTTGCAGCTGTGAGAGTTTTCAAACGGTTCCATAACGTGTAACAGCTATCAACAATAATAAGAACTCTTTTTAAACATCTACGACTACCCACTATGCAGATTAAGAAGAACGAGGAGCCGCAGCAGCAGCCGCAGCCGCAGGCTCAGCAGCGGCGCCAGGCGGTCATCATACCAGTGGAAGGGGGCTATCTAATGGCTGGCTTCCCAGTCGGTCCGTTTGTGAGTTCTCCTTTATCTATTTTTGAATTCAACATCAGGTATATAATACCTGTAATTGATACGGCTACATTTATACTTAAAAAACATTTAACACAGGATCGATCATAGATACTAAGGCAGAAATATTTGTGTGATAATCGAAATATCTTCAACCCATTGTTCTACCCATTCAATTGTCGTAGTAAAAATGGTAAAGAACTTCAAACGTTACCTTTTATGGGGTTAAACGAAAACAGAAACAGAGAGCAACCTGTTGCTATTTAATAAATACAGTTTCGGGATTTTTATTTGATTTTATATATTAGGTGACCATCGACCAGTTGCCGACGACCCACGGGGAGAACGGTCAGCCTTTCGATGACCAAGACGTGGAAATAGTGAGAGCCCAGGCCAACGTAGCCCGCGACCAAGCGCGGGCCGCGCTTGTGAACAACGGCGGCGACATCGTCGATGCGATCATGGTGTGTACAATCACTAGTTAAATAAGCCAGTATCATAACAATAGTAATGGTAATTTGTTATTATTAGTTAATAGTTAAGGTAATTTGGTAAAAAATAATAATACGGTTGTTTTAACAATCTTTAAAACTTATCAATATGGTTCATATCCTTACCGATCATATAAATGTGAAGGTAGCTCTGTCTGCCTGTTGCACCTTCGCGTCAAAATTATTGTACGGATGTAAATTCAACTTGGTATATTGCAAAGGTTTCTTGTTAATGAGAAAAAAAAATTGCATAGGGTTGATTTGAAAGATAAAAGTTTTTATGTAATTTTTAAAGATACGAGAAAAATTAATAACGCATTCAAAGTTTGTAAAAATTTTACCCTGAAGGGGGTAAAAATAGGGGGATGGAACTTTTTATTTGAACACTCACAAATTACTGAACCGATTTTATTGAAAGTTCATAATGCACCGTATTAAGAAGATTTTTTAAGTCTAGTTAATCTACGTTGATGTCTCATTCCGTTTTTCAATAAATATCATGAGTTAGAAAAAGAAAAAAAGTGGATCAACTAAGTCAGGTTTAATTTAAATGTATTAATAGGGGCCTACAATTATTGATCCTTGATCCGAGAAACGTTTTAAGATAATACTTTGTTTTTTTACAGGAGCTGACAACGTAGGCGGCCATCTTAGGCACTTAGGCTGAGCCCGTGTTCGCTCATGTCAAACAATTAATCTTTATTTTTCATGTAGTAACCTCTGGATCTTTTTATCAATATTATATTAACATACTACTTAACATACAATTTGCTGAATCCATTACATATTTTACTCTCACTTATTTATCATATATATTATTTACGTAATTTTGTGCGATTATGAATTCCTATTAATTTACTTATTATGTCTGAAACGCATTTTTTATACGATTATTAACTTGTGTAGAATTATTGTATCCATGTGTAGCGATAAAAACTTCATATTACGGGCTAAAGGACAGTTGCTTACATTACGCAGACAAAAGTACTTGTTATTCACTTGTTTGTTAAATTAATTTACATTATATTTTGTTTTAAGATGTTACTTGGCAAAATGTTTTTTTGTAATGAAATCCAGTGGAATTAGAAATTAAATAAAGTTTTTGGTTTGCATTTCAATTTTAAATGGATATATTTAAAATTATATCCTATACCTGCAAAAGGATGTTGCGTAAAAATATTGATCTCATTTTATATCATGGAGGCAACGTGTCATACGGATGTCTCAATTAGACTGAGATAGCTTACCAATACATTAAAGAAAAATCGATTTTATTAAATGTATGAATCTAACTTCTAAGTTATAATCTAAGGTCGGCAACGCGCGACTGTTGAGTACCATTGGCGATGCGAGGCGTCCATAGGATCACTTCTAGCGATCCACATAGTTGATAGTGCTTGCTACTATTCGTGAAATTAATTTTGACAGCTGTCATTCCCATAGCCCCATACTCAGTATAATTATAGATAAACGATGGAAATGACAACTGTTGTAACTATTAGATTAAAAAAAAAACAAATTTTGGAATTTAAACAAACGTTGATAAAAAAGAAGATCAAATGCCAAAATCGAAGAACATTAGTGAAGTACTACGATAATGTGCCATAAATAACTTTTATTAACTTCCTAATGTGATGAAATGACAACTGTTGTAACTATTAGATTAAAAAAAAAAACAAATTTTGGAATTTAAACAAATGTTGATAAAAAAGATCAAATGCCAAAATCGAAGAACATTAGTGAAGTACTACGATAATGTGCCATAAATAACTTGTATTAACTTCCTAATGTGATATTTCAAATAAAACCTTTGACCCGTATTAGTAAAGATTTCTTAAAGGCTTCTATAGTTAATCTATGGATTTACCTCGATCCAACGTACTTCATGACTTTGTACTTACAGTAAAGAGTTGCAAAAAAAAAATGTTTTAGGAATTAAACTTTTATTAATGCATAAAGAACACTATATAGATATGCAAATGGACCGTCATAATTGTAAATGCGCCCATATTTATGTTCAAGATTTCTTGAGTGACTGTGTACAGGGATAAAACAACAGAAAAGCTAAATCAGGCATGAACATTCTTTATTAATAGGGGCATTTTATGTTAGCATTATGTGGATTAGAATCAAGCAAATATGTAATATCGCTTTTATTTATTTGTTTTTATCTACAATAATGCTCTGGCGTACTTGTATGGCAAATATAGGGGTGAGTTCATCTGATGGAAGTAGACGACTAGGCGTCCACACGGAGTATATATAGAAGTTTTTACTTCAATAAATATTAAAAATACGTAGTTGTTTTATTTACCTATTGTTAAAATAAAGGAAATTTTCTTAGTATAAAAAGCTTTTATTTGTTAAGCTTACTAAATTTACACTGGTGGACAAATAAATCGAGCCACCCTTAACCCGTAAGTTCAAATGCAATTTCCTTCAAATATATGTACATTTGATAAATAAAAATTATGTTGGCAGCAAGGGCAAGTCATATCGAATACGGAGATAATAAACACAAACGCTTTCCATTAATCTTATGAGGGTAGAATGCGCGTTAAAAAAATTATCACAATTTTGCCGGTATTATCATAAAAATTTTTGTTTGTTTTGAGTGTATAAAAGTCGGTTGATTGAATTTTTTTTTGTGGCTTTTTGCGTTGTTGCTTCCTCTGTCATTAGTCTGCAGATTGCGGTTGCTTTTCTTGGTAATAATGGATACTACGCCTCAGAAAGCTGCTCAAGCTGTCGCATTACTTCAATCGGGCATTGGTCAACGTCGGGTTGCTCAAATGTTAAGAATAAGTCGTTCTTCGGTGCAGCGCGTCTATAGAAGATACCTGGAGACTGGAGCCTTCGATCGACGCCCAGGAACAGGCAGGCCACGGGCTACAACCTCCGCAGATGATCGATATATCAATTTGAATGTCCTGAGGAATCGGCGTCTGAACGCGGTACAGGTGCAACAACAGCTTCGTGACGAACGTGGAGTGGTTATAAGTGCGCGTACAGTCAGGAGAAGGTTGGCCGAACGAAATTTGACACCTCGACGGGCTGCAACAGGCCCAAAATTAACAGTAGCTCACCGCAGAGCACGCCTTCAATTTGCTCGTGAGCATAGAGAATGGACACTGGATCAATGGGCACATGTTCTTTTCTCTGACGAGACAAGGGTATGTCTTTACGGAAGTGATCGAAGACAGAGAGTCTATCGTCGCCCTGGAGAACGTTACGCTCAGTGTTGTATCGAAGAAACGGTTGCATATGGTGGTGGCTCTGTGATGGTGTGGGGCGGCATTTCTCTAACAGCACGAACAGAGCTGGTTTTCATCGAATCCAATGCTCCGTCACGTGGATTGACTGCAGAACGATATATCCGTGATATTCTTGAGGATCATGTGGTACCTTACTCAGGATATATCGAAGATGAGATGCTTCTAATGCATGATAATGCAAGACCCCATACAGCGAGAATTGTTACTCAGTATCTTAGGGACGTTGGCATTCGTGCTATGGAGTGGCCAGCACGGAGCCCTGACTTGAACCCCATCGAACATCTGTGGGACGAGTTAAAACGCAGGGTTCGAGCCAGGGTTCCGGCTCCTTCAACACTTTCTGGGCTCAAAATGGCGATAGAGGACGAATGGAACGACATCCCTCAAGACTTAATTGTTAAATTGATAAGATCAATGGTACACGGATGCAAGCAGTTGTCCAAGCTAGAGGCGGCAATACACATTATTAAAACATTAATTTTTAATTGTTTTCCGATGTTATTTCTTTGTTTTTTTACTTTTAAAAATTAAATCTTTAAAACGTTTTACTTTTTCTTTTAATTGACTTTTCATTCTAGAGGCACGTACTCAACAAATTAAGGTGTTACCCCATACAATTTACTTTTATTGTAAAGCCTATAAAATTACTTATCTAATGATACCACTTTCATCAAAATTGTATTCATGCATTTGAAGGAAATTGCATTTGAACTCAAGAGTTAAGAGTGGCTCGATTTATTTGTCCACCAGTGTATATGGAAAATGTTACTAGCTGTCATATATATATAGCGCCGAGATTTCTCCAGAACACAGATTACTAAATTACGAGTATAGTAAAGCAAACCAAACGGCTCATACAGTCAACGCGTATTTATATTTTCTCTTGATTAATATATAATGAAGTTATTTATATATAGTAGCTATATATAGTATAATGAAGTGAAAACGTATATCACATAATTTTTTTAAAAACAAAAAATGTTAAATCGCTTGCGGTAATAATCATTTTCAATTGTCATTTGAGTAACGCAATAGGAATGCTGATACGTTACTAACACCTTTATTGCATCTTATTTTTTAAATTGGAACAACACTTCGAGCATTTGTGCTTTGCGGCAAAAATAAGTATCACGGGGTTGACTATTGCAGGTGACCCTAGTATAGAATTTCCCTTAACTCAATATATTGGATTGGATGCAGTTATAAGCTCCTCTTATCTTGAAACTGAATTAAGTGTTATTTTTTGAAGGTGACATTTCTTCTTATATCCATTTATCTATTTTATTTCAATATTATTAATGACATAATTCCATATAAAATCTAAATATACTTCACAATGCAAAACATCTCGTAAAACTTATTTTTATATTTACACACAAAAATCTCAATGCAATCTCAATTTGAATTTACCTCGACAACTAAAACCTACACAAAACTTTAAATCAAAACAGTATTTGACTGATCAAACACAATAGAAACACGATTAACTAAATAATTAACCATTTATTCATTTCTATCAATTCACAACTTTTTGTCGCAAAAAGCCAGATGAAATTCAGCAAGTAGGCCGCTTCCAAGATTCCGGTTTGGCGTTATCATAGATCATAAGAATTACCATCACCACGCCAACGCAACAGGCCGCTAAGGTGGCGCTGTACAGAATCCGATCTCTAAGCCCTGCCTTCAACCAAACTGGTCTGCCGTCCTCGCACTGATATTCCGTTTGCAGCTTCTTGAGCTTCACCAAGCTGCGCGGTTTGCACAACACACGGGAAGTGGATATGGGACGAGAGAGCATCGAACGAAACAGCTGATTTGTTAACAATTTTGATATTAAATACATTTTCTTCAATATAAATGTTAGTTCTCTGTGGATTGTTGAGAAACACTTTCTCTTTGAAGCTATATGATGACAATTTTTGATTGACGTTAAATTTCTTTTTCTGTTTGATAGTTTAAAGAACCTTTTGAGATTGGACGTGTTGTCATTGATATATCGCACTAATAATACAATAGTGTATCAACTCAAAACGTCGTACTTGACATAATACTATAAACACGCAAAATTTGATTCCTCACGTGTGATCAAGACCGTCGTTCGATTAGTGCAAAAAACAGAATAAGGATAAATTAAAAAACTTATGTGACAGTTATTCAATTTGCAACTATTACATGAAGTGAGTAATAAGTTTTTTGTTGATTCTGAAAAATGATCGATTTTGAGTTGATACACTATTGTATTATTAGTGCGATATATATTTTTGGAATGCGCGTCGTTTGTCTGTGCAGTGTTGGTTCTCCATTCATCGACGGATTAACGACGTTAGAGACAACAAGAACTTGTTATAAAAGTAAAAAGAAATTACAATTTATAAGCATTATTTGAGAGAAAAAGGAAAGACCCAATTGTATTTTTTTTTAAATTGTAACGAAAAATATTGTTAAAAAGTAATTTAATCCCCAATTAGTATTTTTGAATTCCTTCGTAGGTGTATATTAGATTGTCGTCCTACGATGTTTTCCTTCAAGAAAAAGACATTCAAATCAAAATCGATTTATATATTATATATAAATGCTGATACGGATTTTTAAGCTCGCAGTACTTGTAAGGACTGTTCCTTTATTAAACAAATCAAATTAAGCAGAATGAAGTATTTCACTCATAGCCAGCGTAAATATAAAGTAGCTACAATCACCCGAAGTAAAATACGGGTGGCAACCATATGATATATTGAGTTTCTTATCCAAGTCGATAGAAGCGATCGAGTCTTTTCCATTGATCAGGAGGGTGAAAGAGTTTAACAAATAACAACACGGTGCTAAAAACATATTGAATATATTTCGTGAGTCACATTACACACACTTTCAATGTATCAACAAGCTAAACACTACATGAGCTATGGTTGATGAGAGTTGCTCTCAATTGTAAATCTAAGAATACGAGATATTACAAGCGCACTGGAGGTTACAGACTAGTGACAATTTGTTAACGAATGTATACTTTTGTAGATAGAACGGTGTCAATGAAATACGCACATAGAAGAATAAAATGAATCTTCTATTCATCTGGAACAGTTACAAAGTAACAAGTAAAGTCGATATTGATATTGTGAAGGTTTTGAGAACCTAATCCGGAATAATTGCATGTATATTTACAAATTGCCTCTTGGCTGTAACCTCCCTTAGATTTCAAGACCAGTTTCAATAATATATCGTCAGTATCATAGAAATTATAATCCTTATCCAGTCCGAATGGTAAATTTTATTGTATTATTATCGATATGTGATATCCAAGAAATCATTAATTCATAATGTACCAATGTCACCCATTGTTATTATTTTTCGTTCATAGTTGCGCTTCTTTCATCGGCTTCTTTCATCCACGAATGACATATAAGTAGCAAAACGTAAATATTTCCTTATATGCGACTGAAATAGGCACATGAACGAAATATAAATTCTTATTCTGATGATAGCTTATTGAATGTGGCCAATTAAGGCTGTTAACATCGCGTGTATGTTCCCTTCCTCCAAAACAGAAGTGCTTGTGAAAAATAACCATCTGCTCCATATAATCCAATTATTATGTGTACTTTATTTTAAAAATTCTACATGTACTGTCAGGTGACCTATCTATCTGACTCGGTGTTGAGTTATGGAATGGAGTAAGGCATTGAGGTACATATATTGTCTCAATTCACCAACAGCTTGGCAAGAAGTATCATCGGCTCTAAGGCGTAGGATGCTACAAATAAAATAATAGAACCCGGGAGTTATTCAATGTTTACTACGATTAAACTAGTCATCCGTAACAACTATAGATAATAGCTTAAGGCGACATTCAGTTTTGATATTTCAACTATATTTTATTGTCACTTATTAAATAATAACTAAAGAAAAGCTGTGTTGTTTTTATTTTGCTTTTTTAAATAGTCGACCTGAAATTTATGATGTCTGAATACATTTAAATCTGGCAATTTGTTTTTTAGTAAATAATATATAAAAATTAAAATATAGGGACATGACAACAAAGGCTAGAGGAACTAAAATAGTAATTTTTGCGCTTATCCTTGCCGCTATGTAATTTGTGACAGGACCTTATTACATCAATGCATTTGTCAAACTGTTGGTATAACTTTCTACATATTATCAGCAGTTTGTGAATAATTTCATATAATCCCCCACCCTGCAATCTACATATATAGTATATAATTTAAACAACAACAGAGCTCAAGGAAAACATGTCTTCCCAACGGTCAGGCACCACTTACAAATTCAAACTGATCACTGTCGTTTGACAGTTTTCGAGGAATCAAAACTACTAAACTATCGATTTGCTATTCAGCTCCCAGATTATGAACACTCTTTTCTATTCAGTTAAATGGCTGGTTATTTTTGTTGCCTAAAGAACTCTAACACTATGGTAATAAGTCCATCATATAGCAAAATTAGATGTAGACCGAAAACTGAAACTCTTAAGAATGTATAATGAAATAAAGTTGATTATACATTCTTAAGAGGTAAGTTTTGTTAGAATGACGGTTCCCAGTGTCAGTTTAATGAATTTTCGCAACCTGCAGCCCAATCGCATTAATTTCAATGTTTTAGTAATGTTTCACATTTGTTTCGATTGCGAATTCATTGTGATAAAAATCGCTAATGTTTTCATCCGAATCGAATAGCAAACAATTTACGATCCATCGACACAACAAATATAGAATTGTATGTTTTCATTTGACATTAAAATTAGTTTGTTAAATTTTACAAACGATGTTTTTTAAAAGTACTAAATAATGACCATTTTCTCAAACATTGAACGACAAAAGTTGATGGCGGCAAGTTTTTTTTAATTGGTCTCGAAAGTCCCTTATCGATGGCAAAAGTTATAGACCTCGATCGATAATAGGGAGCGGGTTTCGACAGCCAGCTTTGTTTCCATAAAAATAATCTTGTAACAAATAAAACTTGGTTAATAAAACAACTATACAAATAAATAAACTATGAAACACTGTAACATTCTGGAATATTTTGTAAAAGGTTATTTAAGTAGTAGTGAGGAATTTTCCGAGTGACGTTAACGAATGATCCAAAGCTGCAGTGCGAGCATGAAACTCTCGATAAATAATATTTCACAGCTAGGATCGACGAACTCGATAAATTACAATTATCGACATATATCGATCGACAAAGGCGTAAGAATAACAATATCTGTGAATTTTACCGAATTTTGTCGAGTACGTCGATATTAGCTGTAAAATATTGTTTATCGAGAGTTCCATCGCACTGCTTTTTATAAATAATTTATATAAATTTTATGTTAGAAAGCTCCAGATTAAAAATAGTATTTATAAAATTATATAGATCATATAGAAAATTATGCAACGGATTACACACATTGTTTTACGAAAGTGCTTTAAAAAGGACAAGGTAAAGATCGTTTTGTTTCAAATTTACATAGCTTAGACTTATCGTGGGACAAAAGCACACTACTTTTGAAGACAACAATTTTGTTAAATTTGCTATCTGAAAATCCCTTGCTGTTAATACGTTGATAATATCCTAAAAAAGAGTTCTAATGAAACGAAGAAAAATGCAAATTGTTATTATTAAATGAGCACTGTTAATAGCACAGAAAATACAATAATACACAGCTAATTAACTGATTAATTCGATGTAATTTTTTGCTTTGATATAAAGAAGACTGGCGAAAACGAACTTAATATTTTTCTTAAACGTGCATAGTCGTAAATATGATAAATACTTAAAGATTTTACCATATAAATAAATTCAACAATCTTATATCATTTAAAACGGGAAAAAAAAAAATTCATCATTTTCTATCTGGTTATTGAACAGAAATATTTACGATGATGAAACAAAACGTTTTAGACATTAGATTCCATCAAAGAAGTGAGAAATCAATATTATATCATTTTTATTACACTAATTTAATTTAATAATCAAATGTAATTCAATGCATTCGTTAAAATACTTTCTATGTACTAGAAGGTTGGCTAAAAAAATAATGCAACTCATATCTGGTCAGTATTCAAGAACTTTTATGTATTCCAGAACAGAACGTTTATCACTTTCTTAGCACGAAATTATTGGTACCGGTGACAATTCTAATCAGTTCTTGTCTTCCTTAATTAACATTCAAACTGGCGATATTTCTAACTAGTATTTTTTTTAAATCGGGATATATTAAAGAAATTTTTGTGATATTTGTAATAGTATAAATATTTTTTGTCATTTTAGTGTTCAATGTCATATTATAGTAAATAATTCTGTAGACCGATTCCTAACCTCAATATTTTTCCTGCAAATATCTTTTTAACCCCAACTTTTAAAGGATAAAGACAATTAGCTTTTTTCTTAGTCTTGTTTAGTCTTATAGAATGGTTCAATTTCATTCATGAACGGTAAATCCAAGCCTGAAAATGTATAGAAGTTCGCCAGTCTTCTTTAGTAAGTTTTTGTATTTTTTGCTGGCAATTTTTTGTAGGGAAGTTTAGCTTATCTGTAAGTTTAATTTAAATACGAACTCTTTGTATATAATACAAATTTATTACTAAATACATAATTAACATAGCAAACAAAAAATTAAAATCTATCAGCTTTTTTCTTATGTAAATTTAATAAGGAATGTGTCGTATACTTAAAAATGCAGATACTGCAATAATAAATTCAAAATACTAACCCGTTTCATAACGTTTTACAACGCGACATACTTTAGCATAACTAAATATAAACGCCTATAGTTAAGGAAAAACATATAACATACAAACACGCATTTAATCAACAACCTCGTTAAACAAAAGAGAAAATTTATACAATAAATGCATCCTGCAAATTTATTAACAACAAATTTTCTGACTGAAACTTGCAATAATAATCATTTGTACTATTTTATAAATTTTTGTATGTAAACATTCCGTATAATCTTACGAATAAACTACAAATGCCATCATTTAACAATATAATCATCAATAAATATTATTTTCTGTTAGCTCTTCACCTGTAAAATTGTTGTTTTGTTCTTTCATACGTTTAAGTTGACAACTTACATATTGTACTTATTTTATGTTGCATAACATTTTGACTGTATCACGTAAGTTTTGCAATCGGTTCAGAGATTTCTCGTCCTAGGATTTTGAACCTTATTGCCTTTATATTAACACTATTGGTTAGTTTAATGTCTATTTTGATGTGTGCTTCATAAAGTTTGCTTTCTTGCTTATTAAACAATTAAGGAAAACAAGTAGTTAATGTGGAACGAGTAAAATTCTTATAAATCTGTATTTAAAACGACAATTTCATAGGTGAAAAAGACTTATTATCATTTTTATATTTATTTATATCACTCCATAATCTTACGATAACACTAAGACCGTTGGGAATACGCCGTACTAAAACTATTTCATATATATGTTATAAATGACATCTTCACAACAAAACACAATGGTCAACATTTGCACAGTACAAAAAAAAACAATGTTATGATATAATTAATAATAATTATAAAAAAAAGAAACCAAAAGAAACTTAACAAAATGGCTACCGTAGGAACATAACTATTTACACGAAAAATCACATTTCACTTAAACAACAAAATATCGAATAAATCCCTAACATACTGTAGTATAAAGCAATTCTTAAATCTATCTTAACAATAATAAGATCCAACTTCGCTTGAAACACACGAACCGTGCATAACCTATAACTAAGTTGTACTTTAGTAGGACGCACAGTGTTTTTCAAGCCTTAAAAATTCAAGCCTTAGATTTGCACTACGAAAACCACTGCTATTATAAGTGACATAAGAGTTGTTTTAAGGTAATTTTAAATATTGATCTTGGACCTGGCATGGTGTAAAAAGGCAGTAAAGACGAAAGTGCAAACACGAATTTATTCACTAAATAAAATAACGCACGTGCAATGATTCTGAAATTCGCATGTAACGTTTATAGCCGACAAATAATGGAAGGTATTAGAGATGGTGTGTTTGTGTGAAGAGAGACATATTGCTTTTTTTCCGGCTGCAACTTTGAATCGGTTCACAGATCAGCTCACTCAGTACCCGTATATAACGTTTGTAGATCTATTTCGTGTGTAAGCAGGGGCAGGAAAACGTTACGGTGCGTTACAAAGGGTTCCCCTCTTTGTAACGGGGGTGGTCAAAAATCTTCAACAATTGCGTTACGTAATACTTGAACGCCCCCTTAGACCTTAGTGGAAAAATATCGACTATACGTTTTAGTGTCTTCAATTATACGAAGTTTATTCGCATTACACATAACACTATATAAATCGACCTTTCTCGAAAACAAACGTACTGACCTGTACTTTTACGTTTTGTTTGAAAAATACTATTTAGAACTGGTCACATTTAAATAACAATCCTATATATTTGAATATTTGTAGTGTTGAGAAATTTATGACGTGACAACGTCTATTAAATTGGTACGGCGTGGAGTCATTCTCGAAAACACCGTAACGGCCGAATCTGACGCCACACGGAGTCCACGCCTACTTTACCCCCACCCCTAGAGCGCCCGAAGGCATACTCGGAAACGGCGGCGTGACGGCCGATCTGACGCCACACGGCAACGTATCTCTGATGCTGCATGGCGTATTTTAATACGCCGTAACGACTCATCTGTTGTTAATATACGCGTTCAAAGTTTAACAAAAAAGTGATTTAATAAATTACGTGGTGAATTGTTCGTACCATCGACCTATCCTCAATAAGATCACCGACGTAACAAACAATTAAACTTCGCTATATGTTACTTTCTAATACATATACAATATTCATTTTATTGTAACTATAAACTTCTGTATGAAGATGAATGAATGTATGTTCATATGTATGTGCAATCATATGCTTATTGTATTTAGTGTGCAAGTGCACATTACTCATAATAATTAATTTATGTATAACTTCAGAAGCAGAAAATTTAAACAAACTATTAAATAAAAATATAAATGTTACACATTACTTTATTTTAAATAATTTCATTGCACCCAGAAAAAATTACCATGTAATAGACGTTGTCACGTTCAAATATCGGCAGTAGACGGAGTTCTACAGACAACCAATTTTTATCGTCGATAACGTTCCAATTTATGCCGTTTCATTGAATCCAATTATACGCGATCGTGGACTATATGCTCTGGATATAATATATAATACACCGTCCGATTACACATGTTTTGTATCCAAATATACGAGTTGGCAGCCCTAGATTGACTGAACCGAAGTCAATATATGTCCATATTGTGCATATCATAGATTAGAGAAAATATGTTTGAAAAATTTAGTTTATACCGTTTTTACTATAAGGGCACACGGGGCCCGTGCCCCTTTCTGAGGGGGGGCCCGAAGGACCTACAATTTGTCCCACATATTTATCCTCAAAACATTTTTGCCGGACACATTAGACATTGCGTTTAGAATGTATTTACGTGGCATATACTACGCCATTATATGAACGAAGACAGACGGTCTAAGAAGGCTCATTTCTAATTGCAAGCTGAGACCGAGATGTCTATGGATTTGTAGTTCTGGCTTTCAACAACTGAAACGGTAGTGTCGAAATTGCTTAATCAGTATCGTTATTTTAGTGCAGTATTCCAACCGCGGGATGGCGCGAGCATAACTTAATTAGCGAGTATAACAAACTAATTCGGGTTTTTTTTAATTCCAAAAGGGCCTCTAATTCTTGTGTGCCCAAGTCTATTGCTTGAGCTGTCGTTTGTATGTTTTGACGGTTCATGTCTATTGGATCTGAATATTGTAATCGGTTCTGGGGGCGTACTCTTAAAAACGATATTCGATATATCGTGGACTTCGTCGTGTCGTATCCTACTCTTAGTTACTATCGTTTAAAGCATTCCATCGAACGATCGGACGAACGCTATTAATTTTGACATAAGAAAGCCTTAAATGACAACGATGAATTGAATTTGACAGACGAACATTCGCAAAATTTACGTCAAATTTGCGAAAAGTAATACGATACGGTTTGAGGTGTCGTTGTAATCATCGTAAATTTGACGTTTATTTTGCGAATGTTCGTCTGTCAAATTCAATTCATCGTTGTCATTTGAGGCTTTCTTATGTCAAAATTAATATAGCTCGTTCGATCGTCCGTTGAAATGTTTTAAACGATAGTAACTAAGAGTAGTGGGCGTACTCTTAAAAACGATATTCGATATATCTTGGACTTCGTTGTGTCGTATCTTACTAGGAGACTAGTATTAAACAATAGATTTACAACTCGACCATTTTAGACGCAACGTGCAAAATAGATCGAATCGAATACAAATTCGATAGTTTAATTTACCATGCGACAACTTGTCGATCCTTTGATGGGGGAGTATCGGTAAGTATTGTTGTCGATACGACAAACGCAGAATCGATTAATACTAACCATTTTGATGACAGTACGAGAAATCTTCAATAATTTGTTGTAATCGAATAACTTTAGCGAACGTTAAGCCCCGAGGAGTTATAAAATGGCACTTGTGGTCACGTCAAAGTCTTAGCAATGGGTTTACGTATATTAAAAAAGGAATCCGATTATAGGAACTTAATACTTCAGCGATCTGTTTTCTGTTACATATGGACCAATTCTGATATGTAAAATCTAAAATAGTTTATTGCATAAATAAATGGTAATTATAAAAACAAATAATGTTATTGTATAAATTATAACTTAAGAAAAAATAACATAGTTATATGGAATTAACAAATCATCACACGACTCCAGGAAAAAAAATATTTAAAACTATATCGTAAAGGATTCTAATTTACGCTTTTCATATCAGAACCGGCCGCATAACAAATTTACGTGTACGAAGTTGATTTGACCAGCAAATCACTACTAAATAAGGTAACATATATAATTTTATCGACAAAATCAAGCATTTCAAAGCATATAACATCGGTTCCGAACCACAAAACATCGCGTCACTAATATGTACACGAACTAAGATATATGTTATATTCATTTGCACAAAACATAATAATATATATGTAACGAAAAACTTTGTTCATAAATAACATTGCCATTTAGTACTATTTAACAACACTAACTATATTTGAATTTCATAATGAATGAACAGTAATAGTGATTTTATTAAAAATTTGTAGTTGTACCATTCTGTTGTCATAATTATTATATTTAAATCCAACTTTTTTATTATATTAATTATACATTAATTGTATGCAAGTCTTTGTTTAATAATAATGAATTCGTTAGTTGATAATTTTATGATCCCGCGCAATCTATAGCTAGTCTGTTAAAAATATTTTTAAGGCATAGGCTTAAGTTCTAACATCGCGTATCTCAAAATTTCGATTTTTTTAGGAGGCATGTTAAAAATTTATTATTCCTATAATATATCCAGAAAGTGTATTTATTTTGTCACATATACAGTGTAAACTCTTCAATAGCGAACTTCTATTTAATGAACAATTCTTTAAAACGTAGAATACGCTAAGATTTGTTTGGTTTGCATTGTTGCGCTGGTGTCAAAACACTCTTTATAGCGTAGTGACCACTCTCAATAGCGAAACAAGACATCGCTATTTAGATACCAATAAACATTTATTTCACTGACCATTACACATTACTGATACAGAGTCGTAAATATTCTATACAATACAATTATTAGAAATGTGTTCATTTATTCCTTAGCACGTGTTTACTTAGCGGACGTCCTACTATCACCTTCTTGGTACGGATTAAGCTTTTTATTCTTAGTTGCGTTTAAAAACTGTTCGAAAAACTATAACTAGTGTGTACTTTAGAAATGTGTTAATCTTTACAGAAACGACTCATTGAGTCGTTTGTTCCAAGTGCTTCACTGATTAAATCTCGAACAGCGCTTCAAATGAATCATTGGCTAAATTGCATCTCGGTTTCAATCGGCACGCGGCGCACGCACGATTGAGATAAGTAAATAGTTCAGAGTCGGAGCGCTTCGGATCACGTCGCTCAACGCTTACACGATTGACTCTAGAGTCACTGATACAAATGAATCAAGATCAATATTTATATCAGTGTATTTGTATCAGATATCAGAATATTTGTATCAGCGGTTCTGAACCGATTTACACGCTTCAGAGTCAATGATACAAATGATGCAAATGAAGCACTTTACTGATTCGAATCTTTGTACTGACCCGGGTGCAAATGATCCAATCTCAAAAAAGATACGTTTTTTCCATCATTAGTGTACTGTGTGTGAGAGAAGAAACCAATTCTTAGCATATTACAAAATTAGACTATTTTGTATTTGCCTCCTAAAAGCTCATATTTTCGAGATACGCAGTTAGAACGTAAGCGACGATTTGCGAATATGCTAACATGGTAACATAAGAAATAGTGTTGTGACCGATTCTCAAACAAATCATTCACTCAACAACGCATTAATTAACAAAGCAATACCTAAAAAGTATGACACTAATCTAAACTTACCAAGAACTATTCAGAAACGAAAATATTATATAATGGAATTGAAAATAAACTAATCGAATCTATAAACTATTACCGAACATCATTCGATCGTCGTACAAACTCAATCTATTGGATTCACTCGCCCTGCCTTTTTGTAAGGCTCTGTCTCTTCGTGCTTTTCTTATGGCAACAGGTAAATCTCCAGGAGTTTTAACTCTACCGGCAGGGTTCTGGAGATTGATTTCACCGGAGGAGGAGAAAATCTCGGAAACTTCCTCCAATGAGTGCTGTCTTTTTATAGCCAGCGATTTCAAGCTAGGCTTTGGAGATTTTGGTTCAACATCCCCACTACTAACTATATCACTTTCGATCTCCCCATTCAACGCTGCCAAATAGACAGGATTATCCCCACTGTAACCGTTGACCAAATTCTCTTTGTCGTTTGAGTAACTCAGTTCGTTGTCAAAGTTCGTGTACTTGTTCTGATACTTATTGAACCCGAAGTCGGTCACTTGGCTAGCTTCCTTCAAAACTTCGTTTTGGTACCGCTTCTTGTCTACGTCCTTCGCGATCGCTTGCATCGTGATCTTCGACCCTCCGTTTTCGGATAGCAGCATCAAGTGCTCATCTTCGCTGCTCGAGCAATCTGAATTGATCTCGAAGGGACTATCGAAATTTTCCGCCTGATTTATGTATTGAAGCTCTAAATTGATGCTGGCGCGGGAGGATCTGCCGCTTGAGCCAGCTTTGTTATCGCTCAGTCTGTTTTTCAGGGTAGAGTCTTCAGACTCCGAATTGCTTGCTTTGAACAGGCTCTGGGAGGAAGTTTTCGATTTGTTGATACTGTCGTTGCTGTTTTTAGTTTTCGAGTCTACATCTGGCTGGGCTTTCGGAACAATAACTGCGAATATCTGCCCTTGAGTCCTCGAATCGCCATCGGGCAGTTCCCTAAATCCAAAGACGTTGCTCTCTCTATTCAGATCAGATTCGATCATCATAGTGGGAGACAGGGTCATGTTCGGCGGTGAGAGGGTGCAAGGCTCTTCCAAATAGTGGTCCTGTCTTAACACAAGATCCGAAGGTCGGTCGAAATTGTTGCATTTATCGACTATCGAGGTCCTGGTTTTACTGATTTGGGCCGAGGTTTCCGGTATTAATTTAACTTCAGTATCCATTTTTTTGTTGAGCCTTTCGAAGAATCTTCTTATGCTGGATTTGGGTTTGTCGATTTTGACTTCTTGTAGTATATTCGTCCTCTTTGGAGGTTTCTGGACGTCTTCTATCGAGCTGACGTCGTTTTGTACGTAATCCAACGGGCGCGGGTAGGATCTTATTTCGTTGAGTCTGTCCGCACTTTCTGGTATCCTCCGCGGTCTTGCGACAGATAGGACGTTTTCTACCACCGGTTTCGGTTTTGGCTGAGGCTCGGGTTGTGTAATGTCCTTCAGGCTTTTGTGTATGAGTTGCACTGTGTGTGTTTGTATGTTGGTGTGCGTGTTTCGCTCTATGCACACGTTCCGTCCAATGTGTGCGCGGTTTAGCAAAGGCGCGGCTGCGTCATTAGCTTGGTCGGCGATACGGTTGGTGTTTTTGTCCATCTCCTGTGGGAGTACGCGCGGTACATCTGTTGGACGAGACGACTTGTGTTAACTTAACATGTAACTGAACAGTTAACTTCAGTTCACCAATAAAACTTTATTGATATATGGATTTGCAAATACGATCAATTACAAACCCATTCGGAATATTTTAACTGATCTATTAAACACGTTCTATACAACGTTGTTGTATTGAAACGATGTACTTATTGTAACAGAATCTATCTATACTAAGGTTGCCAGACTGTTGAGATTTGACGGATTTAATAAATACACAGTACACAAGACTTATTTATAAAATTGGAGTGTCGTCTGTCTGTTTGTTCCGGCTAATCTCAGAACTGGCTAGAACGATTTTGTTTGGACTTTTATTAGTATGTAGCTGACGTAATAAGGAGTAAGTTATGTCGAAGTACTGTCCAGTACCGCGTAACTCACGTAAATAACACTTAAAAATAAAAATGCGAAAACAACAAAAAAAAAAAGACGTATCTAAGCGAACAGTTTTGATAAAAATAACCTAATTAAAGGACATCGTTCAATTTTGGCCTAAGAACCGATATGAATATAAATTATACTATAACTTTTATTTATTTTTATATTATTTGAAACATATTTTAGTATTCCACGGACACTTCAAATAAATAAATTCCAAATAAAAAGTTGGGTCATAATTATTGATGCCGTATAAAATGTTTTCCGTCAGCCAGTGCTGCCAGTTTCGGAAGCTTTCGCGATTTCAGTAAATACGGATCGAATTGAAAACCTTCTCCTTTTTGAAGTCGGTTATTAAAATTAGTTGATAACACTTTATTCATTTAAATACCTAAATTGACTAGCTAGAAAAAAAGAGTATTGTATATTTTTAAGCGAAATCGCGAATTTCTAGCTTGGCATTCAAGTATTATAATTTTCGTAATTGGCAACACTGGTGTACTTCATACCTTATCTGTGTCCGTTTCATTTAATTTTTGCTTTGCGACTATCGTTTCTTTTGTGATTTTCTATGCGTTTCATGGTTTTATTCTAACAACTTTGGCTTGATTACGGACTCCGATTACATTGCGTAGGTACTTGATAGACTCGGATGTGTGTAAAGGACTGGATTTTGTAAAATAATAATTGTCAAAGAATTATCTTAAACTTGACTAGGTACTATCTCTTTTCCTAGTATCTAGTAGAGTAGTCCTTTCCTAGTTCTAGAAGAGAACATATACAGCTGTACATAGCATTGTTAATATTACTTTGATATCACTACTCTGATATTTCACGCAAGGTTGGTTATTTTATTTATAACCTCAAAATATTAACTTTTTTCGTAATTATTTTAGTTTCCTGAAGTGTACGTTCGTGAAAACCTATTTCATAGGATTCCATATAATTTTAAGAGTTTATATAAGTCACTTTCGCTTCGAACGGTTCTTAGGCCGGATGTATGGAGCCGGAACAAAGTAATTTAACTGAACAAAAACACAAGAAGAACTGAAAGAAAAATGTAATGACAGTGTAAAATTACGATTCGTACCTGATTGGCTCGAATTCGGATGTAAATTGTTATCGTGTATCACAGGCCCTTGTATCTGAAGCATCTGTTTCAGTTCCGCCATCCTTTCTTCTACGCACACCGCCGTCAACCTGTCGAGACAAGTCCGTGTAGTGAAATAGGAAATGAAATAAAATCCCGCAAATGTCGATCGACAAGTTAAGGGGAATACAACGCCCTCTAGCGGGCGATGGGGGTTGTCACTTTTCTACGCACTTATTATTATTATAAAACGAGTCTCGACGCGATAATCAAATTCTTAATTTAACGTAGAGGCTGTTAACTTCCTATAAAAATTTAAGCAAGTTCACATTATATCTAAATAGGTTATGTTATGTTCATTATGTTATTTATTATAATCAAAACTTTTGGCAACGTAACTAATGAGTAGAGATCGGATAATCGGATGCATATTTGCCTAAAGTTAATTTTTGGCTCACAAATTATGGAAGCGGCTTTTTAAAATACATTTTGTTAAATAAAAATCCCGGGAAAATACGGGACTGCAAATTCAACGTAGTGATATTGTTTGAAAATTACTAAATTAGCACGTGGTATTTATTTTCAAAAGAGCGAGACTTCGGGTTCATTTATACAACTATGCATACGTATTTACGTGAAGTTTAGTTTCAGTTCCCCGTGCGATTTATGAATGTACGATTTATTACATGAAGTGTGTTATACGAAAGTAGTGAGCTAGTTTGACTAAAAGAATAATCAATTAAATAATTGAATAAAAAAACAGAAATGGTGAAAATTTTTATTTAACAAAACAATAAAAAGCCGTTTCTATACTTTGTCTTAAACTAACTTTAGGTAAATATGCATCCGATTATCCGATCTCTACTCATGAGTTATTAAAATGAAATCCATGCATTGTTATCATTTAATTACTCCTTAACAGTATAATAATCTTTCTTAACAAAGTTAAGTATTTGATTAAAGCTATCATGAGTTCATATTACTTTTGCAAACTTTGTACAGAAAAAATGTAATGAACTAAAATTGCTAAGTACTAATTTTAGTTAGTATATTGACACGACATCTGTCTATAGTTTACTGTGCATTAAATAAAATGGAAACATATTCACCATAGAGTCACAACTCTGACTAACGATACTAATATATTGGGTAACAAGTAGTATGCTTATAACAGTATAAATAATTACAGGTGGCAGGAAAAAAAAAATGGACGATTCAAAAGAGCTTTCTATTAAGTCATATTTGAATAAAGTTGATTTTGATAGACTTGTCGATCGATAAAAGCATCCATCCTTGTCACTCCGTAGGAATATCCATCAAATTTATATATCGATAAATTTCGAATATGTCGATCTTAGCTGTCAAAATTTGTTAATCAAAGCGTTTGTCTATATAAAGTAATAGAATAATGCAACAGTTTAAAATCAAGGTGGAAATTGTGAAATCGTTGACGCTTACGTTTTTAATGAACAGTGGAGGCGGATTAGAGAGAAGCGGCAGGTCATAATATTGTCTCGATAATTAACGATGGCGGCTCATGCTACCACGATATTAGTGAAAATAGATTTAATATGCATAGCCAATATATTATTCATTTCATTACCCTGAACGAAAAAATCGAAGCCAACTAACAAACAAGAAAGTGATCGAATAGAAATTCGAGAAAATGGATGTCCGTCGATCAAAAGTTGATGAAGAGGTTAATAAAGAAAATATATACATATAAGTGAAATTGATGAGTCGTCTATCTGTTTGTTCCAGCTAATCTCTGAAATGGCTGGACTGATTTTGATGGGAGTTTTATCGGCAGGTAGCTGATGCAATAAGGAGTAACTTAGGCTACTTTTGTTTTAGTAAAAATAAACTAATGTTGCTATGTCCAAGTACAGTTCAGTAAAGCGCGCATGCCACTTTTGATTTGCAGAAAATTCAAAGTGACTGATGCAGCAATACACACCTAGCTTCAGCATCGTGGTCCCAGCACTCGTCACAAGTATCTGCGGCTAACTTCAGAGCTCTGGCTTCGGGTACGGGTCCTTTGGGCAAAGGTGGTCGCGATTTGTTGCGGGATACTAGTGCCTGTAGGAGCAAGAGGAAAAGGATTCATTGTGATAATAATAAAAATCAATTAGTTCATCTGTACCAGACTATAAATATATTTTTTAATTATTTAATGGATATATATTTCTGTATGAATGAAATGGGACACGAAGAGTGCATGAGACGAAAGACTCAGCAAACTAAACAGTGATTAGAGTTTCGAGAGACTTAAGACTTACCGTTACACGTATTTTGCTTCGCGGTTTAAAGTGAAAAACGATAACGAATCAAAAATTCGGGACATATCTGATTTAAGTTGATCTCACATGTACACGAGTTACAACAAGTTATAACATATATAACTAGCAAGACTTTGTTTTATTTATTTAAATGATTGTAAATATTAAATTGATTTTCTTAACTCATCCGCCATTATCATTATATGTATGTAGGATTGTGTGTAAAATGGGAGCGAAGATAAGGGCGTGAAGTGAAGTAAGGGCGGCGCGTACGGCGGCGTGCGGCCCGCGTGCGCGCCGCTGCAGCGCCACAAGCGACGCCGCGCTACCTGCATCTGGTGCAGCGTGGGCCTGCCGGGCAGCAGCAGGTGGTAGGGCGGCGCGTACGGCGGCGTGCGGCCCGCGTGCGCGCCGCTGCAGCGCCACAAGCGACGCCGCGCTACCTGCATCTGGTGCAGCGTGGGCCTGCCGGGCAGCAGCAGGTGGTAGGGCGGCGCGTACGGCGGCGTGCGGCCCGCGTGCGCGCCGCTGCAGCGCCACAAGCGACGGCCGCGCTACCTGCATCTGGTGCAGCGTGGGCTGCCGGGGCAGCAGCAGGTGGTAGGGCGGCGCGTACGGCGGCGTGCGGCCCGCGTGCGCGCCGCTGCAGCGCCACAAGCGACGCCGCGCTACCTGCATCTGGTGCAGCGTGGGCCTGCCGGGCAGCAGCAGGTGGTAGGGCGGCGCGTACGGCGGCGTGCGGCCCGCGTGCGCGCCGCTGCAGCGCCACAAGCGACGCCGCGCTACCTGCATCTGGTGCAGCGTGGGCCTGCCGGGCAGCAGCAGGTGGTAGGGCGGCGCGTACGGCGGCGTGCGGCCCGCGTGCGCGCCGCTGCAGCGCCACAAGCGACGCCGCGCTACCTGCATCTGGTGCAGCGTGGGCCTGCCGGGCAGCAGCAGGTGGTACGGGCGGCGCGTACGGCGGCGTGCGGCCGCGCGTGCGCGCCGCTGCAGGCGCCACAAGCGACGCCGCGCTACCTGCATCTGGTGCAGCGTGGGCCTGCCGGGCAGCAGCAGGTGGTAGGGCGGCGCGTACGGCGGCGTGCGGCCCGCGTGCGCGCCGCTGCAGCGCCACAAGCGACGCCGCGCTACCTGCATCTGGTGCAGCGTGGGCCTGCCGGGCAGCAGCAGGTGGTAGGGCGGCGCGTACGGCGGCGTGCGGCCCGCGTGCGCGCCGCTGCAGCGCCACAGCGCCTCCCACAGCACCAGCCCCAGCGCGAACACGTCCACCGCGCACAGAGCCGTACGCGCCCCGCTCAAGTCCAACGCTCCTTCTAACGCCTCCGGTGACAGGTAGCGGAGTGTTCCAGCCTGAGTGTTGTGGCAAAATAGCTCTTATAGAATATTCTAGATATCCTATAGAACGGAGTTTTGAACTTGATAATAAGCTTATTATCAGGACCAAGAAAAAGAGCGATATATCAAAATAAATATAGACCTTTACAAGTACTTTTTAAATAAAAGAAAAATAAAAAATTAAGCACCTTGATTAAACCCTTGTGTATGTTGTGGGGAAAATAGTTCTTATGCCACAGACTATAACCATGTTTTCATATTCCTGATAATGGCCAAATAAAAACACGAAATTTGTTAGGAGCCGTGTCCCACTACAATCTAATGATAACTAGGGTGGCACTGTCATAACTATGCATCAAAGTATAATTAACTTTACTTCTAACGGGCCAAAGTTACTATATTACCGTTAAATATTTTATATAAATACAGATGGATCTATAGTTGGACTAACGCCATTATATAAATATATGGAATTCTATAGTTTGCGCTTTTGTACTTAGGTGTAGGGTTGTCTCGGTAGCACATAATACTTTTGGCTTGTTTATCTTGCAATTATAGTAAGGATTATTTATGTATTTAGGATTAAATTATATAAAGAAAACGTCTGGAGTCTTTATTGGTAATTTTATGATAGTTGTATATAATGACAAAGTTCAAAGGTACCTCATATAAAAACACACAAAAAGTCAAATTATAAGAAGTTTCTTAACACTCCCAGCAACAAAAAAAAAAACTTTAAATTCGAAGGGGTCCTTTAACATTGAAGGAGTCCTCCCAGCAGCAAAAAATCTTGAAAGCGTCAATCAACATGAATTTTTCTTAACTTTATTGTCATCATAACGGAATAGATCCATAGCCTTAACTTCACTATTGGTCCTTTTGGGTTACATAGAATTATCCTATTTCTGATTGATAGGTAGAGGGCATAGACTATAACTTCCCCTACTACCCGAACTTGACCACACAGCTGCGGCGACCCGGGAGAGACCACGTCCCTCCCATGGCCGTGTAGGAGATCGGGGGAGGTAGTTGTCTCCCCCGAGGAGGGCTCCCCTGCAGCATCGGAAATCGTTCCCGGAAGTCGCTTAGCGTTCTCGGGGGCTCCCTACATGCCGGAGGAAGGCCATCGCTAAAAAGGTATCTGTACCTGCACGGGTGCGTATTTATGTACCTGGGCATGTGTCCACAAGTGTGTATAGAACTGTACTATGCACGTATGTTTTTTTTTTTATTCCGTACGGTGGCAGACGAGCAAATGGCCCACCTGATGGTAAGTGGTAACCATCGCTCATGGACATCTGCAGTGCCAGGGGCACAGCTGAGCCGCTACCTACCTGGAGAGTAATACTCTTTTTATTTTGGCTTTGTCCTCCAAATGACTCCCGAACTGCATTGTGGCTGAAATTTCCACACCTAGAATCCCAATAGACTCGGACATACGAAGAGCGACTCCTTGAAACTGAGGCACTACGATAAATGGGTCTTTCTTCGCAGTGAACGCGCACACTTGTGTCTTCGTGGGGTTGAACTTGACTAAGTTCTTTGCACCCCATTCCGAGACTCGCCCTAGAGAGTCCTCGACTTCAGACACAAGTTGCAACCGTCTTTCATGTAGCGACATCCGGGGGACGTTCTGGTGGTTGGTATACCGCATATCACCCGTGTGTGTCATCCGCATAACAATGTATGTTCTCAATGGACAACAAATCGTTGATGTGCAGAATGAACAGTGTTGGGGAGAGCACCGAACCTTGTGGAACGCCAGCATTAATGGGCATGGTTTTCGAGCAGCAGCCATCAACGACGACTTTAATACTCCTACCATCCAGGAAGCTGGCTATCCATTTGCAGAGTCCCTCGGGGATTCCATATGATGGTAGCTTCGCCAGAAGACCTCTATGCCAGACCCTATCAAACGCCTTCGCGATATCTAGTCCAACGGCGAGAGCCTTGCCTTTGCCCTCCAAAGTTTCTGCCCAATGGTGCGTTAAGTAAACTAAAAGATCCATGTAAAATCCATTGTGCAATAAAAACAGGTACTGAATGGGTGGTAGGCAAAAAAAATTTGGACGACTCAAAAGAGCTTTGTACAAAGTGATATTAGTGTTGTGAACCAACCTCGGTGATCCTGCTCGGCTGCTTGTCCCGCTTGGCGTGCAGGGTCTGGGCGAGCCCGAGGTCGGCGAGCCGCGGCTGCCCCGCGCTGGTCACCAGCACGTTGTTGCTGTTCACGTCTCGGTGCACGACGCACGGCTTGTTGGCTACTGTTGGCCACTCATTTTTTTTTTCACTTATTTGAGATAAACACTATATGTAAAATACATTATACAAAACTTAACTTATACTCGCGAGATTTGCTTACTTATAGAATACTTATATCGACAAGCTTTTATATGTAAAAGTTTACTTTGTTCTTTTTAGCGCATTTCATAAAAGCTTGTATTAATTTTTTTTTTACTTTCAATTTATTTTCCGATTAAAAAACCAAGCTTAGCAATCCCATTCATTTAATACCCATATTGTAGGGGTGCATTATAATAATTGGTCCGCCAACTTGGGAAAGTCCGCCATATTGGATTAAGAGTGACGTCACATTATTTATCGAGGTGTTCTTTGCAAGCCCTTTCATTAGATACCCATATTGTAGGGGTGCATTAAAAATAATTGATCCGCCATCTTGGTAATGCCGCCATGTTGGATTTAGAATGACGTCACGTCCATGCATTGTCATCCGATTTACAAGTGCATGCAAAATTTCAACTCAATCGGAGACTGGGAAGTGGGTCAAATTAAGATTCCAAAATTTTCTTACATAGTTACAAGTGAAGCTAATATAAAAGCTTGTAAAACAATATATTATAATAATAACTAGAGATCGGATAATCGGATGCATATTTACCTAAAGTTAATTTTTGGCTCACAAATTATGGAAGCGGCTTTTTAAAATACATTTTGTTAAATAGAAATCCCGGGAAAATACGGGACTGCAAATTTAACGTAGTGATATTGTTTGAAAATTACTAAATTAGCACGTGGTATTTATTTTCAAAAGACCGAGACTCCGGGTTCATTTATACAACTATTGCATTACCAAAATGTTCTACAGTACCGGAATTCCGGGATTTTTATTTATAAAAATAAAATAAAAAGACAGTTTCATACTTTGTCAAAAACTAAATTAGGTAAATAAATAAACATCCGGCTATCCAATTCCGCAATTTTTATTTAACAAAACAATAAAAAGCCGTTTCCATACTTTGTCTTAAACTAACTTTAGGTACGAGTAAATATGCATCCGATTATCCGATCTCTAATTATAACTGTGCTACCAACAACGCCATTTACATACAATAGACTCTTGTATAGAGGATTGTGCCGGATTACTGAAAAATGATAGTATATATATGTACAATAGATAATATTTCAATATTTAAAACTCATCAATGTTTTTGAAAAGTAATTTAATTTTGTCACTGTTTTTTCGTATCGTAGCACGGCCGACTCCGTATTCATTTGCAAGGTTAGATATCTTTTCATCTTTAAGAATCTCGATTTTTTTTCAAGCAACGTTAATGTATTGTGTTTTTGTTTAGACTGTGACGACAATTTTCCCCCGAATAAACTCACTAAACAGCAGTACTAACAATAGATGTTCGCGATACACGAAATAAGAAGCTACGTGGCCGATCAGCATTTATTTGTTTATGTAACATATCTCAACATACTTATTGGGTCTACGGTATATAAAAAAACTACAATATAAAAACTATAGCAAAACAACGACGTTGTGCATATTCCACAAAATTACGTCTATTTTATAGCCTACAATATTATACAACATTATATTTCTAGTTATAACTGAACTGTTATTGATTTGATAAATACAGCGCATAGAATTGCGAACTGGGAGTGGGTAGAGTACGTTTCGAATATTATTATATATATATATATATATATATATATATATGTATATCACACTTCGTAAAATGACTTGCCCGGTCTCGCTCAAACTAGAATGTTAAAGTTACAGCCTTAAAGCAAACCATGGGTACATTAGAAGAAATTTTAAGTACGTAAGAAAAAATTGTTAAAAACTGCCTGTATTTGAAAAAAAAATATTGTCTGCAATCGTAGAAATTTTCTACCAAGTATCATACATTTTGGAATCCTTATTGACTGATATTGGGCTAACTTTTGCAGTTACTTGCCAAACTCGTATAGTACTTATTTTTTTTCAGTACAGCTTGTTAAAGCTATGTGAAAAATTCATTTTGAATAATTAATTTAGATAAAAAATGGCAAATTCTTCTAATCTGGAGCAGCTGGCTTTAAATTTTAGATTAGAGTATACAGAAACATTATTCAGGATTACAAAACAAAAGAAAATGTTTAGAAAAGTCAAGATTTGTAGCAACAAGAGTAAAACACCGTCACAGGTGTAAATTATATCGATTTTTAAAAAAAGCTTAATTTTTTTTAAATAGTTGACATTGATTTTTTTTTAATTTCTGATAACTTATATGAGTTAGTCTATCACCTGCTTACGGCTTGACGTCGGCTTCTGGGACACCCTGTATATATAATAACTAATTATTGAACAGTGAAGTTTCCACTTAATTATTGAAATATAAGTAGATCGCAGAATAACCCTACCCACCTATTTTAAGTATTAAATAGTAATTCAAACAGTAAACACGACGCTATAAGTCATGGATAATAGTACGAAAGCTGCTCTATTTTGCAATATTTACCATAAAAAGATCGATCATCGGTCTATATGACGATTTGGTGAAGGTCGCATGCCTCAGTCCAACAGTGGGCCTTTCTGGACTGAAACCTGAATCGTCCCTCTCCTGAGGGGCGGTCGCCCTCACGATTTGCCTATATGGTTACTAGAACCTAGGCCAGGCTGAGTTTAGTCGGTAGTAGTAATGGTCGTTATTTCAATAACAGATAATATAATGAATTATTTTCCCGTAACGAACAACACATTATTTAACAACGGCTTATACTGTTATCCTGCTGTTGCCGTCGACAAAAGAATCGCCTAGTTGTTGTTGCCACTTGAAGCCGTTGTTTAGGCGTAGGCGCTCGCTCTGTTGCCTGACTGCTTATTCTTATAATATTAACCTTTCTCACGAGGAAATAAAGTTCCTATTTGTTTATTTCTTATAGTAATTTTACTAATACCAAATTCACAATTTTGTACCTTCGCGCATATGACAATTAGACTCATTTTGATTTACAGTGTGATTTGAAATAACAATTAGGTAAACTGTTGCTGGCTTGCTGGTGCCTAAGCTGTTGTCATTTTTTTAGTCACGCATTATTTGCAGTTGTGTGATCGTGCAATAATTAGTGTCGTGTTTGGATTTGCCGTTGTGTGATCGCGTATACAAATTAAATTACTTATTCGTTACAATAATTAGTGTCGTGTACTTTTGAAGTAATTAATAAATAATAATTAGAGTAGATATTGTAAATAAATGGAATAGAAGAATATTGCATGTAAATAATGAATGTAAATAACAAATTATGTACAGATCAAGGAACTTTTAAATACACCAGAATATTATATTGATTAATTAGTTTTAAGTTATTTAAATTACTGCCTAATATTCTGACAGTCCTAAGCCTGAAAAAGTATGAAGGAAAGTTCATTATTAAGAATAACTAGCTATAATAACAATAACAATCATACTCAACAACATTTGTCAAAACAGCAATATAACAGGATAACAGACAACAGTTTACAATAACAGTTATAGGAAAATAACACAGTGTTATTCGTTATTACAAAACAGTCGTTATTGCCAATACTAGTCGGCAGGACACGTGGTCAGACGGCTCTGGCCGCGTGCAGTCCGACATAACCTCCGTGACACTTGCCGTTGCGGGGGTATCCTGGGCACGTTTCGTGCTCCTTGTGAGGATTCTCAGCCTTCCTCTCCTGAGGAAAAAAAAGCTGAAATGACGATGAAGATGACTCACTAGGCGTATGTAGGTGTGCCAACGCAGCGGCAAGTCCGTGCGCTATAGTCGCGAATTCCAGCCACGTGACCGGCGAATGTTCCAGTCGCGAACGCAATGTTCCGGAGCATAGTTCCAACACCACTAGTTGCTCGCGACCACCGTCAGTTAACGAGGGACGGGTATCACTGCCTGCGAACAAAAAAAAAATTGCGTATTTATAATCAGAGCTCGGAATTAAGTAGAGTTATTTATGTACTTGCATCGAAATCAGTAATGGTAATAACGACTGTTTTGTAATAATGAATAACTGTTGTGTTATTTTCCTATAACTGTTATTGTAAACTGTTGTCTGTTATCCTGTTATATTGCTGTTTTGACAAATGTTGTTGAGTACGATTGTTATTGTTATTATAGCTAGTTATTCTTAACAATGAACTTTCCTTCATACTTTTTCAGGCTTAAGACTGTCAGAATATTAGGCAGTAATTTACATAACTTAAAACTAATTAATCAATATAAGGTTCTGGTGTATTTAAAAGTTCATTGATCTGTACATAATTTGTTATTTACATTCAATATTTACATTATTTACATGCAATATTCTTCCATTTCCATTTATTTACTCTATTAATTATTTATTAGTTACTTCAAAAGTACACCACACTAATTATTGCAACGAATAGGTAATTTAATTTGCATACGCGATCACACAACGGCAAATCCAAACACGACACTAATCATTGCAATGATCACACAACTGCAAATAATGCGTAATAAAAAAAAATGACAACCGCTTAGGCACCAGCAAGCCAGCAACAGTTTACCTAATTGTTATTTCAAATCACACTGTAAATCAAAATGAGTCTAATTGTCATACGAGCGAAGGTACAAAATTGTGAATTTGGTATTAGTAAAATTACTATAAGAAATAAACAAATAGGAACTTTATTTCCTTGTGAGAAAGGTTAATATTATAAGAATAAGCAGTCAGGCAACAGAGCGAGCGCCTACGCCTACACAACGGTTCAAGTGGCAACAACAACAATGCGACTAGGCGATAATTTTGTCAACAGCAACAGCAGGATAACAGTATAAGCCGTTGTTAAATAACGTGTTATTCGTTATGGGAAAATAATTCATTATATTATCTGTTAATGAAATATCGACCATTACTAATCTAAATATTGATATTAATGTCGACCTTCCCGGAATTTCTAATTGACAATTCCGTGTGACTATCTAAATGATCACAGTATTTGGGAATAGGGACACTATTCATAGAGCCATGTTTGGTAACACATTATTTATAATATGTATTATTTATATGTGTATGTAAAACATACATACGACTGTAATCGTATTAGGTATGATTGTATCTTATACTATATTGTATTTTTATATTATCCCAACTTAATATTATAAATGCGAAAGTGTGTTTGTTTGTTTGTGTTTGTTTATTTGTTTGTTTGTTTGTTGTTTGTTACCTCTTCACGCTTAAACTACTGGACGATTTCAAAAATTCTTTCACCTTTGAAAGCTACATTCTCCCCGAGTAACATAGGCTACTTTTTATCCCGGAAAAATCGACAGATCCCACGGGATGCGCAATAAAGCTTCGCTCAAAAAACTACTGCACAGATTTTTATGCGGTTTTCATCAATAGATAGAGTGATTCTTGAGGAGTTTTGCGGCATTTTTTATCTCGGAAAAAAACGGATAGTCCCACGGGAAGCGCGATAAAATCTTCGCACCATAAACCGACTTCCGCGTATATGTAGCCGTGGGCAAAAGCTATGACCCTTAACCCTCTATACACCCAATCCCGAAATCCACGCGGCGAAGCCGCGGGCAGAAGCTAGTATTATTATAATTATTAACATTGAAAAGAGGAGATTAAAAATAGACCTTCAGAGTTTCTTGCCTGTTCTTCTCGAGAAGGCTCTCCCAATTTCCGAACAGGTGTCGAGTCAATATATTTTTTCTATTTTTTTTCCTTATTCGTACGTACGAACAAGTTTTTTGTTTTTTTTTATTATTTAAGCTTTTTTTGTTTTGTTTGTTGACGTCAATAAGTGCCTGTAAAGGTCTATGTTGAATAAATATTATTTTGATTTTGATTTTGGCCAACAATATTACAAATAAATAATAATAAATTGTGTTTTGTTTGGTGATATCTCACACAAAAGACCTTTCTACGTGTCCAAACAAATGCTAAGATGAGCATATATTAGAAAATAAAAAGCGGTACAGTCAAATTGATTATTTTCACCTTTTTCTAATTAAAAAAAAATTAAATCGGGTGGGGCTGTGCCGGGCCGTTGATTTTAACGTGAAACGTCTATGTTAGGGAATCGCTTTTAAAGTAAAAGATTGAAATAAAAACCAGATTGACGGTGTTTAAGTATTTTAATTAAAAAAAATCAATGTCACAAGAGCTGACTGATATGAACTGACTATATAAGTGAAATATTCACACCACATTTTTGCTTCTAAGACTAATGGTTTTTTTAATTATTAAGGTACGATGATATAGACCTTTTCGTTACGGTCCACTTTTTAAATGTGGTACCCGTCTGTATCGGCGCGATTTTAAAGACGTTTCACATTAATAATATCTTATTAATTTTTTTTACATTTAACGTACTTCGCAAATATAAGGAAATACACCTGACAATACACCTAAAATAGAAATTTTCTCATAAAATCACAGATTCAAGACCACAGACTCACCATAATACTTCAAGATGTTCGGGTGAGAGAGGTGCGGCAGGGCGTATATTGCCGCCTCTTTCTGCCACGCGTTCGCATTGGAGTACAGTTTCACGGCCACGGGAGTCGAACCCAGGGTGCCGCTCCACACGGACCCGTATTTACCTTGCCCTTAAAATAAGAAAAGAGAGGAATAAATGAGAAATATTCCTTTTTACCTTACGCGTACCTTACAACGTACAAAACGTTGTAACGTATATTTTTAAAAATTAATATATTTTTTTAAAAAAGTCTGCTCTGTGGTTCACAGATATTATTTTATACTGTGGCACCGCATTCCTTTGCTTTTGTATTTCGCTCCGTCGCCGAATAAGCAGGCGGCCGGTAACGATCGCCAGAATCATCGAAAGAATCATGATCTGCCTTTCCATATTCAGCATCTGCTAGTAAACTCACGTTTAAGAGATTGGTTCGTGGACACTATCTCGAATGACTTAAGCACCTCATTTCGAGCTATAGTAATTAATTGATTATCTATTATATTAATATATATTTATGTATTGTGTATGTATATATATGGCTATGTATATATGTATCTATTAGGTAGTTAGTTGTTATTTTTAATTTTGATGACCTTATTGTAAGTTATTATATGTATCTGCGCCACTTACACTTGGAACTACTAGCCATTCGGTTGACTGGTAGAGAATGCCTTGTTGCATTAAGTCCGCCAATTGTACCCAGTTTTTGTTGTGCAATAAAGTTAAAATAAAATAAATAAATCATTCTAGACACTTACCGAGACCTACATTACGTTCTTCTCGTGTCAACTTTAAATTTTATAAACGTTCCTTTTAATAGCGATCGTTGCTTATTTACTATCATCAAAAAAGTTTTTATAAATATTAGTTTTTATGTGGTAAACCCTACTTATCTAGGGTCCAAATTCACGGTTGGCCAACCTTTGTTCTTCAACTACCTGGACGTCCTCCTTCTGGTTTGAAGACCTGGGAACTCCTCGGCCACTCCTCGCATTGTTGGACTTCGTCGCAGGGGAGTAATAGGCATATCTACCTTCCACCAGATATAAAGAAATTG
This sequence comes from Scirpophaga incertulas, assembly GCA_036419045.1. Taxonomy (NCBI): domain Eukaryota; kingdom Metazoa; phylum Arthropoda; class Insecta; order Lepidoptera; family Crambidae; genus Scirpophaga; species Scirpophaga incertulas. The sequence goes on along the minus strand of CM071636.1, from coordinate 21,241,431 downwards.
TGACCGGTTTCTTACTCCGACCCGTTTAATGAATTTGTGTGCGTAAGGAAAATGAATCTTTCTTTTTAATTGATTCCCTGAACGCCACAGCTTATTGAACTAAGATTAGTCGTCAGATATTAATCAGTTCTGTTTAGTGAATATTGCGTATAAACGTTTGGTTTCCATTTATGCAAAACAAAAAAGTAATTTGTGCTATTTGCTTGAAATCTATACTAATATTATAAAGAAGTAAAGTTTGTGTGTTTGTATATTTGTTAAATTGTAAGGGGTAATCTCGGGGTCTACTGACCGATTTTAAAAATTCTTTCACCAAATAGAAAGCCCACATTATTGCTGAATGTCATAGATTATATAAAAAACCGAAAAATAAAAAGGTTTTTACGTGGAGTCCGTTTTGCAAAGTGAATCGGAGAAAAAACGGGCAGCGGACGGCGCGCGGTGGCTTCGGGTTTAATTCGGTTCGCGTTCGTGCTCGCTTCGGAAATTATTAATATTATGCCCAACGAAGTGGGCACGGGTCAGCTAGTAGTTTATATTTTAATACATTAAAAATAATTTAGGGAAAAATGGGTGGACGTGTGTGTGCGTTTTTATGTGTGTGCACTCTGTATGTCAAGTTTTGCTCACTATTTTGTATTTTGTTACTACGTGGATAATGTTGTGAGTTGCAGTATTGTCATGTTTAGAATAAGTAATCTAAAAACTGTAATTTACATATTGTAACTGTTTGTTATACCGCAATAAATAAATAAATAATAGCGTAATAGTTTTTTCAACACACTTCCTCATAAAGTGGCTCTAATCCCATGGCAATTAGGCACATAATGACACCTATAATCAAACTGTGACTTTTTCATTACTATTGTTCACGAGTGAGTAATAGTTTTTTTTAATATTATTGGTTACGCTTACATTTGCGCTAAAAAGCTATCCGCGAAAAGCCCAAAAAAAAGAAACCTCATTTTTTAGTCTATGGCCGATGCGCGGCATAGGAAAACTAATTAATTTTTCCCGCCATTACGAAATTTATTAGTCTATGGCCGATGCGCGCGCATAGGAAAAACTGATTAATTTTTCCCGCCATTACGAAACATTTTTCACAACTCGTCTCGTTTTCTCTTTTGAAGTTATTTAGTTAGTTATTAATTAAGATGTCTGCAAATACAATTTATGAAGAAAATGGTTTTTTATTTAAGTATTATTTTATTCAGAAGTGTGTTGAAAAACGTTGTATGATACACGTGTGTATTGATGATTACCGACCTCGGCTCCTTAAGACCCTCGCCTAACATTACACACTTGTACCATAATGTACTATTATTCAACATACACCTTGTTTTGACGTCAAAACAGTGTATAAGAACAATTACGTTTTGTTACACTTATATTTGTTTTGACATTGCAGGGTTTTGTAATCCAAGAGGTGTAATGTGCATATGACAATTAGGGATATATTTGACTACACCTGTTCGGAAATTGGGAAAGAGAGAAGAACAGGTAAGAAACTGTATGAAGTTATATTTTTTATCAGCACTTTTCTTTAATTTACAATATTATTACTAGAATAATCCTGCTAGCATATTGTTATTGTATAATAAAACTTACCAATATGTTCTATCAAGGTTAGGTTGTCAACACAAAGTAATCCGGTCGCTAGAGCGTCTGGCCCACTGCCCATCACTTCACCTGAAACAAAGAAAAACTGTTTATTATTTTCTTGTCACAGATAACTTATGGTGCAAGACATATCGCACCTCCTCTAAAAAAGTGTAATAGCACAAAAAAGTCGATATCGAACTAATAATACAGAAACGTTTATTTTTATCTTCTGTATATTGTGTAAAAACGCCATATCGTTTATTCCAATATTACCGGTTAGAGGGTGCTAGTGTCTCTTTTGTTAAGAGCGATTTCGACGCAGGCTCAATCTAAAACAGTGCCATAACAGTGTTCCATACTTTTGCTCGCGAGTGTAGTTTTAATAATTTATATTTAAATTACATAAATAATAAGAAGAAGAATAGAAGTGAGATTTACGTAATTTACTACCCCAAAGTATTGAATAATGAAGGCTGTTCTAAGCAATTTTTATAGTTCCTTAGGTACATTTTTATTTCATAAAACTTTTGGTTACCTCTTAAAGTTTATTGAAGAACTAGCTGTTGCCCGCGACTTCGTCTGCGTAAATTTCGAGTTGAAAACTAACATGCGTAATGAAACTGATTTACACTTAAATATTTTTTTCTGTTCTATTATATGTATAGATTAAGCGTGAAGAGGTAATAAACAAACAAACTTTTAGCAGCATTTATCATATTATTTTGATAAAAACTGGTTTCGTTTCATCGTATTTTGGTTCCCTGTTCCATCTCACTGCCCACGAACATGCTAAACGTGGCCTTTGGGGTCTTATAACCTGTGGCTCTGTCTACCCCGCAGGGGATAAAGACGTTATCTTATGTATGTATTGTATCATGATGATGAATTGTCTTTAGATTTTAAATTTCCCATGTAACTTATGTAAGAATGGTGTACATTATAATTCGCAATATTAGCATGCCTTGAGTTCATTAAAATGACGATAACTTTTTTTTAATGAACCGATTTTGATGAAACAAAGTTTAGATATTATTCTGAGTTAAAACAAAGCAAATAGTGAAAGTTTCAAGCAAATCGGTTCAGTACTTTCGGAGATAAACGTGAACAAACATACAGACAGACAAAAAATTCCAAAAAAATTTTTTTTGCTTTCTAATAATCTATTTAAGTGCCCCTCTATCCATTTCAGTCAAAAATACTAAATATACAGACAAAATATTTTTACTGTCTTATTATATGTATAGATAGATTATCATGCCTTGAGTTCATTAAAATGACGATAACTTTTTTTTAATGAACCGATTTTGATAAAACAAAGTTTAGATATTATTCTGAGTTAAAACAAAGCAAATAGTGAAAGTTTCAAGCAAATCGGTTCAGTACTTTCGGAGATAAACGTGAACATACATACAGACAGACAAAAAATTCCAAAAAATTTTTTTTGCTTTCTAATAATCTATTAAAGTGCCCCTCTATCCATTTCAGTCAAAAATACTAAATGTACAGACAAAATATTTTTACTGTCTTATTATATGTATAGATAACCTCCCAAGAAATTACAAAAAGTTTTCCTATTCTCTCATCAATTAAATACTAAACTAATGGTCACCTTAGTTAATTTGCCATTTAACCAGTTGGCTAAGCGTCGTCTAGCTGTAATGTTGCACGTTGCAATCAACAAGTCGGCTAAACGACGTATAGCTGTTTGATTGAATGGCTATTTTAACCAGTTGGCTGCGACATATGTATATTTGACATTCTAGAAACGAGACATTTAGAAGATCAGTGCCGAGGGCAAAGTACCACCGACACTCAAAATTGATACGCATCAATAAATTAATAAGGCTGAAACTCGCATACCTTTCTCCATTTGTCCGGTGAGACTCAGCTCCTGTTTCTCGGGCAACGGCCGCTTACAGTACAATTGCCTTATAAGTGCCACTGTCACTAAAATGAACACTAGCGCCAGTATCATTGAGGCCACAATGTGAGTGTACTTAGGGCCTTGTTGCGACGTGTCCATAATAGACGGGGCTTTTATGGTCACCGTTTCTTCTTTTAGGGATACTGAAAATATATTATCATTACATTAAACTATCTTTCCGCCCACTGCCAAGCCTGCGTTATATCGGATTTTCCAAAAGGAAAGATTCGGATTTGTAAAAAACAAATATATTTTCCTGTAGTAAAAATTTCCCTACGTCCTTTGCCAGGTGTTGGTGTGTTAAGCAATAAAAGGTGGACTGTATTTCACTGATTTATTGTTGTATCGCTTGGTTAACTTGAAGTTGCGACGTGGTTCGAATAAATGGTCCGGTCTATGTCGATCCCTCCCGTCCTATTCGACACAGATACTCACCGAAGCAGCCGTGCCCGGTGAGTATCTGAGTCAATCGGTAGGTGACCTCCTCCTTCCCGCGGAGCCAAGCTTCGAGGTGCGGGAGTACGGCACCGACGGCCCGCTGGCGCGCGCAGATCCGTAGTTCGAGCTGCGCACGCCAGGCCGCCACAATCCGTCGGTGCCACTCCCGCTTAGGCACTTCGTGCACGAGTTCCGAGGCGTTCCCCCCGTCTCTCCCCCGGTCGACACGCCGCGACGCATACGTCGCCGCGTACATGTCGGCCAGGATGTCGAATGAGGAGGAGCGTCCCAGAACGGTAGCCTCGTACGATCCGTATGGCCATTATCCGCTGCAGGCTCCGTAGCAGAGCTCGGCAGCGGGGGGACCTCGCGCAGTTTCGCGACCACACGGGGCCCATACATGGCCACGGATCGCACGACGCCCTCGTACAGGCGGCGAACTCCATCCCTCGGTCCCCCGAGATTGGGCATCAATCACGACGAGAGTGTCGTCAGCGTAACAGACGACACTCACGCCGCGAGGCAGGCTGGTGCGAAGGACCGCGTCGTATGCGAGGTTCCATAGTAGGGGCCCCAACACCGACCCCTGCGGAACGCCGCATTCGACCCTCCTCGACGTTTCCGTCCCGTCCCATCACGCCGATCGTCTTGTCGTGCAGATAGACTCCGTCCACGGCCCGTAGGTAGGGAGGCAGCTCGTGGTATACGAGCGCCTGCTTAATGGCCCACCAGGGGAGGGTGCCGAAGGCGTTAACGATGTCTAACGACATCATCAGGGAAAGAACACGCTGGACGGCGTCCAGCGTTGATCGCCCCCGCTGGAATGTTGTCCATGCCTAGCCCACAGTTAGGACTGAAAGGCTTGTGTTTTGGGATCTAGGGTAACTGGTAGATAACTGGTATATATAACTGGTAACTGTATTTCAGCAAACACCTAGTCACAATAAGTGTCATAGGTAACTCAGAGCATGCATGAAAACAAAAGAAATACTACATTATGTAATTCAGAAGTGTGGTCTATCAAAAGGTTAAACATTTTACCGTGGGAGAGCCATGCTTCGGCACGAATTGGGCCGGCTCGACCGGAGTGATACACGGCCTCACAGAAAAACCGGCGTGAAATAGCGCTTGCGCTGTGTTTCGCCGAGTGAGTGAGGGTACCGGAGGCCCAACCCCCTTATTCCCGTTTATTCCCCTTATTCCCTTTTAAAAAGCCGGCAACGCATCTGTGACTCCACTGGTGTTGCGGGTGTCCATGGGCAACGGTTATTGCTTACCACCAGGTGATCCGTTTGCTCGTTTGCTGCCCTAACCTATAAAAAAAAAAATCCACTGCCCAGTTTATGGATGGAAAAAGAGAGAAGTAGACTTAAGAGAAGGAAGCACAATGGTCCAATTACACAGCTAAATATGGATAAATCCAGCTAAACTATCGAAATAACACCTGGTGTCAATATATTGTTGTCTTATATTGACAAACAAACTGGGAACTGGTCAGTCAGATATAGTTCACGTGGTATCTATGAGGTTGATAGCAAATCTTTACTAACAACGCTGTTCAACATTGATAATGCAACAAAACACATTTCAGCAAAACTTACTAAACTTAAAACAACACAAAATATCGCCATACTCACAAAAGTCGGCGTTGCAGTAGGAGGTGGTGCAACAGCAGAACTTGGCCTCTTGCATCTGGTCTATGGGGATGCACTTGTCGCAAGCTTTCTGACGCTGCGACACATGCCAGCAACCTGTAAATTGACAGCATAAGGTAATAAATCGATTATCGATCGGTGGGAGGTGCCATTTTTACAAGCGTGGGTACGGATCCACACAATGGGATAATCATATATCGTAATTTTAATTGATAGATAATTTCGATTTTATAATTTTAATTTTACTAACCATATGCATTAAGATCATTGTTACTAACCAAATATGGGTTTTACTAACGAATTAAATCAATATATTATTAATAAACTAAAGATATTGATAGTTACGACTGTTCGACCGAAACCGATTTATCAAACGAAACTGACGTTTTTGCTTTGCTCTTTGTTTCATGAGCACCCAGAAATTGACAAAAATTACACGTTTCAGTGTACCGTTGCGTGGAGTTTGGTTCTATTCAGGTTGCTTAAGTATGAGGGTGAATCTTGGGTGTTGCAAAAGTTTGAGCCGAGTCCATCAACATGGTGGTCATTAAAACCGCCAAGCACCACAATTTCTAGTAATGAAAAAAACATTATTTCTTCTTGACTTTGTTCACGCGTCATCGCCCGCATCCAAATAAGAACTGTTTCGAGGACTAGTTTTTGTTATTGGAAATAACGCTAACATTTCGTCGTCATAAAATTTGATAACGATCCACCGACGTTCTGGTATATACCCCTGCAGTGAAATTACTGGGTGTCTAATTGTCTATGTCTATTAATTGTATATTTATGAAGGATCTGTAGAACACATTTTTTTAATTGTCCCAAATAGCCGCTCTCGCTATACGACATCCACCAAGTGCATATTTAGTTTAACCCACAAATTTTAATCCAGCGACACTGGCACTGTGCGGATTGATTTTGATATATTCTTTCACGGTCAGATAAATGTACATATGAAATTCGAAAAACGGAAACACATTGGAACATGGTGGGATCGATTCGAATCAATCAATTCATAAAACAGTGCCGAGACCACAGCATCTCAGCTAAAGCAAAAAATAATATTTATGTAATGTACAGAATGCACAATAAGTGACTGTCATCAGTTGCTATTAAGTAGACAATTGTTTATTAATTTTATTGAGAGAAAAGCAAAAATATTAAGAGTATAAAATTTGTAGGGCGTATACCAATCAATGTATTTACCTTGACCTAGAACAGAGACGTTGCCATCCTGACTTCTCTGCCAAAAAGTGTAGCAGGCCGCCTTTGAATTTGTACATTGTTCCACCAAGACCCTCTCCCCGTTGGGAAGTGTTGTTTCAGATGTGAAGCCAATATCTGAAGCGATATACATGAGAAGTTAAGAGAAAGTTATTTTTATTCTTATTGATAGTTTTATTGTTATACATATTGATCATACAATATAATTATAAATTCAACTGCATGGTCTACTAGTCGAGAACACTGAGTATTAAATAGGCCGTTTGGCTAGTGGAGTTATTACGATTTGGTATCGTTGTATAAGAAAATCAAGATTGATGTAATGGAAATGAGTGCTTTTAGAGAGAGGAATGGCTGGATTGACAATGAAGTATAAATTGCGAAATAGCCTTCATAAGTATCTAGAAACAAATGTTTTATGCAATGAACAAAAGGGATTTAACAAAAATCAGTTAATAAGTAATGCTGTAAGTTCATTAAAGACACAATTACTGAACTTGACAAATCATGCCCAGTCTATGCAATATTCTGTGATATGATACCAAGCATTTGCTTTTTTTTTAATGCTAGGCCCGGCAGATGACTTCCTTCCACCTGATGTTAAGCGGTGAAAGAGGCCCAAATGAAATGACAGATAGAATAGTGACCTGCCCTATCCCTGCCTTTGATTACAGTAAAAAAGATATACCACGTACATATCATCTGAAAGACGTGTAACATATGGTGTACTGCAGTGTGTTAGAACCTCTTATTTTTGGTGTACATAAATGACTTACCACTTGCAACAAGTCATCCAATGACATTATTTGCAAATGATAGTAGTCTCCATAAAATGTAATGACCTAGAATTATATTAATTTGACATTGATAATAAAAGTATTATTAAAGAAGTAAGATAATTGAATGGTTAAAGTAATAATAATAACTAAGTAGTAAGTAATAATAACTTAAAGATTAATCTTGATTATACCAACATAATGAATTTTAGACAAAAACAGAATAGACATGCATTAATAAAATTATTAAAAAGGTAGACAACACACACTTCCTTGGTATCTTTATTTATATATCTTAACAGTAAATTAAATTATAAATGTCATATAGAAGAAATAAATAAAAAAACCCTAATACTGCAGATGACCTACTTATAATTACAACAAGCTACACTTTATTTTGAATACATATAAACTACTTTATATGTTTTATATTCATAATATTATTTTCATAATTATTTTATACAATTGGGTTCCTAAGAGAATGCAGTTTTATCTTTTAAGCTGATTCATCATGGATTAGTGGCATACCAACATTATGTCAGAAGATGCTTAGATGAAGTTGACATTTGGTCTAACATTGTGAGATTCTATAATTTGATCATAAAATATCCCAAGATTATAAAAAAGGTGATAAAATAAAAAAAAATACAAACCATGATTAGTATTTTCAACCACAAATTGTGTATTACTGTCATCTTCATATGAAGGTGTTGCACTTAATACAACCCTATTTAGTTTGTACAAACACATTATAGGAGGGCTTTCTGTGTTCAACGGTTTATCTTTCATATTTTTTGCTGAAGTCAATTTATTTTTTACATTTACGTCATGCTTATTTGATGTACTTGATGCTACAATCTTTTTATCAAATGCTATAACGTCTGTACCAATAATTTCACCTTTTTTGATTTCAGGATGTGAGAAACTATCTTCTTTAGATAAACCAACATTCCTTTTATTAATTCTTCTGAAAAGTTTAGGGTTTTTAACTCTTTTGTTTACGAAATTTAAATTTGTAATACTTCTTTTTCTTATTCTTCTTTTTAGTGGCTTGTTAAGATTATGATCAAAGCTTTTTTCTGACCAAGTATCAATATTTTTTGGCTGGTCTTGCAATGACCAGTACAAGTCATTTATGTCGTCCCAATGAATAGTTCTTCTGTGATGATATTTCGTGAAAGTTCTTACATAATGTGATGGTTTAGACTGGTGTATTCCATTTTTAAAGTCGTGCGTTTCTTGCGGTCGCGACGTCAGAACTTTCGCAGTAAAAATGAATAAAAATAAAACTATACATTTTAGTAAAGGTGTTACTCTCTGAGTTAACATTGCGTCCATCATTGTTGCTGTTTAAGCTCCTGTATTTTCCGTAATTAACATATTTTATTCATGCCTTAAAGTTTTCGTTTCTATGCTCTTTCGATCAATTACATGTTATTGATTTTCAGGTCTTCCGGCAACACTGGGTACTACGTTGTTTGGTATATGAGAAACTTACAATTTTCTATAATCTCTTTAGGCGAAAGAACATTTATAGTTGGTGTAATAAATGTATAAAAACAAAAACATAAAACTTTGCATGAATGCAGAATAAAAATTCAAGTTATACTTAACTTCGTAACTTTTACAGTAAATATTAATAGAATATACGTATTTTCTCAATAAGTGAATATTTGGAAATAAATATTTAGTTTTTATTTATTACAGTAATATTTCCTTTTAACTATGTAAAATCAATACACTGTTGACAAACACAAATCAATTCCTATTTCCGACATTTTGCTGCTGGCTGCATAGCGTTTTGTTTTACTACGTGTTGGTCTATTCCACTGGTCCAACAGCCATTATTTAAATAACCATTCTTTCGTAAATAGGCCAGAAATGTTCGTGTATATATGAAATACCTAATTATTTTATAATCATCAATACGAAATAAAGCCTTTCAATATGATTTTCTTATTTAATCATTTAATAAAAAACAAAAATTACGAATATAACGTTTGAATCGTTATCTGTGCTTGCTATTGACAAACAGCCGGTACTCTTATAGTCCATATTTCGCAATTTTTATTTGCAAAAACTATAGATGACAGCATCAATTATAAATTATAATCTACTAGCTGGCCAACAGACGTTGTCCTGTCCAATGTCTCAAATGTCAATGTCTCAAATGTCACGTTGTCTCACGTTGTCTCTCAATGTTTTTAAATAAATAATTTAGCTGAAAAACAATATCTATATGACCGTATTGTGAATCTAAACCATTCTCAAGCCCCCTGGAATACCACACAAAAAATTTCATCAAAATTGGTCCAGTGCGTTTAGGAGGAGTTCAGTACATAACACGCACACAAGAATATATATATTAAGAATAGAGCCAGGTACTTTCTCTTCTTAATAGTAGGAGGCCAATGTAACTATTTAAAGCTACAAGCAGTACCGTGTACAAAAGTTATCGCCTAACTAAAACAAACTAATATTTATTCAACATAAGTCTATACAGGCACTTATTAACGTCAAACACAAATAAAATTTAAGGGCTTAAGAGCTTCATGAATTTGCTTAAGTATAAAAAAGGTTTTCGCTTCCGGTGGTTATAGATATTTTGTATTTAGTCTTTAGTGTGGCGTTTGACTGTCTTTTCCATGCCTCAAATTAACACACTATAAAATTCCTGCTTCTTTCTTTCTTAAGATAGAATTGTATTTGAAAAACCTATCGCAATTAGTAGCAGTCAATTTTTAATACTTCCTCACCTCTACTTACATTCTCAATAGTTCTTCAGGGGTTATGTCTTAGACTACTACCATTCATTTAGTTTATCAATGATTGATTTATGTATTTGTTATGCCCTATATTTCATTACATTGATGATTTTAAGAAATTTGCCAAAGTCTTAAACTGTCTTTGCCTTGTGTGTTAGTTACAAATATTTAACTGATAATCATTCATTAAATCAGCTTCAAGTATATTAAGTTTAAACTATGTTTTATACACATTTGATTGATTATTATTTAAGACAGTTTTATGCCATATAAGTTAAATTAGTATTCATAATATAAATGAAAAAGATACCAACGTTATCTATAGAATAAGGAGAAGTGCAAATGTCATTAAAATGCCATTTATTGACATAAAGCTTTCGGAAACGGAATTCAAAACTGAATTAATGTAAACTATGACGTGCATTTGTTAAAAATAGTACTTAGAATAAAAAGTAACTTAAACATTAATAAAAAGTATATTAAAAGTTACTTACTTTATTTAAATAATGTAATTTGTTTAAATAAAGAAATTTCGAATTCATTTTCTTTATTAACTACTACTTTTGTGATTTTAAGAATAGGCCAGAACGGACCTGTATTATGTTATGATTAAAAGCAACTGTCAAACTATCTATGAAAAGACTGTCACTATTACTAATGTCATTTGTGTTTGTGAGTTTGTGACTGTCAGGTCGGTGGAAGATTTATCATTTTTGTGTTATAGTTCTTCCTAATATATTAATTTAAATTATTCTTTTGCCCTTCTTATATTTAATTGTATATATTTTTCATCAATAATCCGTTTCCAACTCTAGAAATAGTCTCAAAATGGCCTATGCTAATATAAATGAAGAAATTGATGAAGTCAAAGAGAGGGCTCACTTTATCGCCGTTGTTAACGCTTTTAAATTTTATAAGTAAGTATATCTACTTTATTTTCTACTTTTATGGTTGGTGTAATGTATGTCTTTGTGTTATAATATACGGAGTCGTTGGTTTTTTGTAAATACCGTGATTTTTCTTGCATAGCAACAAGTCTTTTGTTCCGTTTATTTACTGATACAATTAACCTATTTAGATATAACAATAGGCTTTGTTTATGCCTTATGCACGTGCCACTAATGGGTGATAATGGTTTGTTAATATTATATTTTCCTAGTATGTATATGTAACTATAGTAGGTACTTAATACTGTGAATTGAAGTTATCAATGTTAAGATGGGTTGCAGGCCAAACAAGCAAACAAAATTTGTATGAAACATGACACATATGTGCCTTATATTCTGGAATGAAATGGATAATTTCCAGCAAAAGGTAAAATATTTAGTATAGATAAAATTAGAAGAAAACTAGTTTTAAAGCTGCTATTTCTTAATTTTGAAGTCTTTTGAGCTTATTTGCGAATTTGAGTTGTAAATATGCTTTCCAGTGGTTTTCCAAGATTTTCCATGTTGTACATTAATTTGTAACATTTGTTAGACTATCAAAATAACACTGGCCCTTATTTTTATGTGAGTTATGGCCGTTTTCACCAACTTTGCCTTAGCTTAGGCCACTCCTAAGAGACATGCTGTCTCACTCTTTTCAGTTAATATAAAAAGTGACACCATATCACTTAGGAGTCACCTAAGCTAAGGCAAGGTTGGTGAAAACGGCCATTAGTCCTTATTTAGTTATGTTGTTATTTCTTTCTTTGCAATATATTAATAGTACTTATCAAACAATTATTTGAGGGTATTTCTATATTAATACATTTCTCCTGAAAATTGCAAATAAAGCTATTTTTACAGCATTTATTCATTAACTGAAATAGTATTGTTATAGAGTATTGGTTTGACACTAAAGTCATTCTGAATTCCAAAATTAATTTAATATATAAAATACTTTGTTAAACTTTTTATACCTGCTTTTTCTAATATTTGAGTTGTTATTCTTGATAGAAATGAATTCAACAAACAGGTGATTAATCAATGGGTTCATCTGTAATTGAATTATAAAAATGTATCTAACAACTTTGTTTTGTATATATGTCTAATAATAAGATAGACAACAATATTGTTTGGTTATAAACAGCCATATCCTACCTTGCGACATGCAAATACCTTTTATTGTGAAAAGTAATGTTAATATTTGGCATAAACAATTCAAATTACATTTTATGGCAGAACTAGCATTGTCTTCAAACTCTAATTTATCATAGGATAATAATTATCATTATTCTCAGGATCACTATAAGTATAGATATTTTTGAGACAAGTAATTACTACTAGTAGACGATTTATAAATTTGGGAATCATTAATGTGAATATTTTTTACAGAACCTTTACTAATATTATGTAATCACTCTTCACACAAATGAAAGTGAAGTTTCAATTGCACATATTTTTTCTTTTCTTTTCTATGAAAACCTCCACCACTCTTAATTTCCGCACATAATTTTTCCACAGAATATAGTCCATTTTACCAAAATAAAATCAAATATGATTGTTGAAGAACAGTGACTCTCCAAATATGACTTACAGTGCTGTTATAGATTTTATTAAACTTTCATACCATTATTATACTATTGTATATATTGACTTTCTAATATAATGTCTATAACACCTTTATTGTGGGTTGTGTGGGGTGGTTGGCCCGTTATGGGTCTACAATAGTTAATTTTGAAGTTTTCTCTTCAACAAAGTTAAATTAAGGCCTTGTAGGAAACTAAAATATTAAGGACACTTAAAGTGGTGTTATATTAATCTAGACATTATATTGTTAAAAGAACCACTATTACTTTCCAATATTGCTGTAATATATAAATATATATTGAAAGATATTGCTATAAAATTCACTAATCTATTTACTAGTTCAGTCACTCAGGGACCTATCCTATAACTGACTTCTGCAAAAAGGAGATCAAGAGATTCGTTTATACATTATATTATAATTATCTAGTGAATGTTATGAATGTATAGCAAACTATGTTACTAAAGGAATTCTTATTAAATTTGAGTAAGATTTATTAAATTAAGTAATTTTATATTTAGAAACGTCCCAATAAAAGATACATACATACATGTGTACGCCCCCATTCCTTTTTCACATGGTAATAGGTAGAGATCACAGTTGTTTCAAACCAAATATACTTCCCTAGCTTCTTTTGAATTTCTTTAATAATCTCGTGCATGCTCATTGATTATGGGTACTCTTGACCTGACTTTCAATTAATATACCACCTATTTAGTCCAAGTTGTCTAGGTTGTCCACTGCCAAGTGTTCTATTCATATTTATCTTACAAATATCTGTTGTCAGTTGTTTTTCGTCCAATCCTTTCTGTGTCCAAACCATACTGCCCATCTGTTGGTGAATAACTACTGCAGTCTATGGATGCATATAAATACAAGGATGTTATTTGATGAAGGCTTAAAGCTGTTTCATTGTTTGGTGATGGTATTATTGTCTGAAAATAAATTTGTTTGACATCTGCTAAAACAATACATTTCATTTGAGTAATATTATTAGTAATTCTAAAATTTCCACCGGTTTATATCTTCTGAATAAAATAGAGGAGTAATCTTAATATTAAAAATGTGCAATATTTTTTCAGCTTCACTTTTGTTTGTATTTCCATTAGACATTAAAAGAAAACTCATTGAAGATCATGCATGCAATTTAGACAGAAAATTGTCTGCTCCACTTTAATCAATTTCAGAAAAGATCCTGCACATTTTTGCTAGAACACCTGCATCAACTGTTGTCATTAATAACAATTGGATTATGTAAATATTGAAAAACAATGCATTATGTAAGTAGGGTTGCCACATATTTATTGTTGGAAGTTATAATACATAATAATATTCACGGCATTAGTTGGAAAATGTTATCCGGTGTTTTGAGATATGCATTTGATAAGTTTTTTTAAATATGAGCAACATTTATTTTTCAATATTATTTTATAATACTTACATTTTTTTTTATTTAGTTTATAACTTGAAACATATACAAGATTATTACTAATTATGACTACAAAACAAATAAAGATATGCTCAGTGTAGTTTCTAATATTAGTGAACACAGCATGCACGAAGTTTTCACAGTAAGACTCACATAAACAGTATAAACGCTTATTTATCTAATTCATCGAGGGCTCCAAAAATCGCAAATTTTAGAGAACATGAGAAAATGTCTACCTTTGATTGAATCTCATTGTAGTGCGAGAAGGATCTGTATAATAGGGAGTGATGATCAATATTTGTCCTACAGAGTCGAAAATGGAAATTTCTATGGTTCAATTTTCGGCTACTCCGACAAGAAACCTCTAACGTGAGATAAGATTCCCATACAATCTGTCCATGGATAAATTTAAATATACAATTTACAATCACAAGTATACAATATTTGAGTTATGAAATTGTTAATTGGCTTGTTGGTTTTATGTGTCATTAATAATTCATTTAGTCACAATATAGTCTTGTTTTGAATGCAACTTTATTATATAACTGTAATATTAATTACTATCATTATTTAGTGGCTCGCCACTATTTGTTTGTATAGGTAATTGTTTTATAAATGGTATGTGGATATCATTGTGAGCCACAATATTATAAACTAAACTTTTATATTATTACTTGTTATTTATTCACATTTTGTAGCTGTTTTTTGCTATATATGTGTAATATATTTGTAACTAAATGTAATGTCGATCCTGTTTTTCAATTTGTTTTTTGAATAATATTTGTACATTTGTTACTCTACCTGTTATGGTGAAAGAAAACACCCTAAAGCAATCTGCATACATGTGCTAATAAATTCAAAGATGTATGTAGTAAAGCCACTCTGCACTGGACCAGCTTGGTTGCTTTGTCGTAATAGCCCTACTACATGGTCAGGATCGGCCATCTTTGTCTATATGGTTCTTAGAACTTAGGCACAGACTGAGTTTAGTCGGTAGGTCACGTGGTCAGACCGCTCTGGCCGTGTGGAGTCCGACATAACACTTGCTGTTGCGGGGATCGGGCACGTTTCGTGCTGCTTGTGGTGGATTCACAGCCTGCCTCTCCTGAGGAAAAAGATAAGCCATCTTTGATCAATTAAGATAACTAATACAATGTATAAAATATATCGAATATCCTGAGCAATTAGCACACAACATGCTCGATGATCAGCGCCATCTGGATACAACCAGAAGTTTTCACGTCACCAAAGTCGTCACGTTTTTCAATGTGGCGATTGACAGTCCTATATGTGGTATTGTGTAATGCTTATGTTGGCAACCCTAGCTACACGGTACAATTACTAATAGAATCTCATTATCTCTCTACACAGCTTGTAAACATAGGTAGGGATTACAATGTAGTGTCATTGTTTACATCCGTAATAACGTTATGCAATAATATTTGCATGATTCATAAAGTGCAGTATGTAAATAGCTCACAACAGCACGTGTCGGGACTGTACACTCGAGTATATTTTAGCATTCAATAGTTTTATTATTAACTAGCGTCCCGCCCCGGCTTTCGCACGGGTGCAGTGCTGATACTAAATACACTACAGAAAAAACTGTGAACGGTTTATAATAAGAGATAGACATATACCATAGCGGAAATTTCTGTAGACCTTTTCAGTAGATCATTTTTCAATGTGTACAATCCTTAGTACATTATTTTCATAAATCTCGTAGAGTTCAGCCTGCGTTTGCAATGTAAGCGGAAAAATGTAATTATTAGAAACCACTAAATTTATCAGTGTTCTCTCTACTATATTATGCATGTATCTATACATAAAACTTTCCTTAAGAATCACTATGTATTAAAAAAAACGCATCAAACCGTTGTAATTTAAAAATAATATTTGTTTACTTATCTTCTTTACAAGTAAATCTTGTGAGTCGTACTATTCGTCTGTTTTTAATTTTTTTGCACAGTGTTTATTGTATCACTAGTGTAGGTGTACATAATTTAGTTTTCAATTAGCTTCACTTATAATTCAATAAACTACTTTAAAAACTTTATTATTAATATAATTTCGTTAGATAGGTCTTTTTTATACGAAATGTTGTAATTAGGTAGGAATCATTTGATTTAGGCAAGTATTTTTGACAGGTCCTCCGACGCGACAAAATTTAATTCAAAAAATTCATACGTACGGTCAACAGCAGGCCAAGATAATCATTTGCAGTTCAAAATAACGGGTCTGACACGTTTTAGTTGAGACTTACGTAGTATAAAAAGATAAAAGTTATTTTTTGCTTTTTATAGGGTTTAGCATTTTTAACCATTTGTTATAATAATTGCGTACTTTTTTCGGGTCGGGGGTTTTATAAAAATTTTCATTTATTTTTTTATATACTATGTAGTGACTTAGCGTTTCTTCATAGATACTACCGCGACCGACAATACCGGTGTTTGTGTCGGACTCCAAACCGATCGAGGCGGCTCGACCGGAATGATCTACTGACTAAACTGAACCTTGGCTATAAGGACACTGCGGCTTAAAGATTTATGTTTCACAGATTTAAACCAATTAATATACTGCTAAGGATTACTTAAGTGATAACAATTCTGGGGTTTAAATTTAATGTCAATAGTTACGTTGCCAAATATTATGACCAGTGCCTGATTAACCCTTAGGCTGATTAGGCTGCAGCCTAGGGCGCGAGGATCGGGGGGCGGACTATTAATTTTGTAATTTAAAAAAATGCGCGTAATACAAACCCTGACCTGACTCGAATCGGTTCTTTTTAGGCCGACCGTAACACCTGGCGCTGGCGCGGGCGCGTTCTTTCGATAGTCTAGGGCGGTCAGAACTCTTGATCAGTCGCTGATTATGACTATTAAATAACAAACTTTATGAATAACTAACTAACTATAGTTATAGATGTAATGGGAACTTGTAAAAGGAAGTTGCGTTTAGAATATTTACGCAAGCCACAGCTTCTAATTCTCTAGT
Source organism: Scirpophaga incertulas (assembly GCA_036419045.1). Lineage (NCBI taxonomy): Eukaryota > Metazoa > Arthropoda > Insecta > Lepidoptera > Crambidae > Scirpophaga > Scirpophaga incertulas. Next base: position 21,224,110 of record CM071636.1, on the reverse strand, counting down.
CTGTAAAAATGCATAAAAAAAATAGCCGTTGCTGGTCCGGGGTCATCCATAAATTACGTCACACGAATTTCTTGATTTTTTGCTCCCTCCCCGTCCTTGTCACAGCGGCACATTTGTGAGACTCCCCCTCCCCTAGTGTGACGTCACAAATTTTGAAATCATAGAAATTATTGAATGATAAAAAGCGGTTTCGAAATCAGTCTTCTCGAAGTCTGTGTAGTGGACAGGCGAGCAGGAGAATCCATCACAAGGAGCGCGATAGAAGCTCAGAATAGCCCTGTAATCAAGTGTAGCTAGGATTATGTTAGGCTCCACGCCGGCCAAGGTGATCCGCCAAGGAAATGCCTATTCCCGGAGGGAAGATGTTGGTCCCCGGCACACTATCCCTCCGCCAGGGGAGGGGAGGAGGTGCAGTGTGGGGCTCGCACCCACTAAAAACTCCGCCGTGTTTCTTCTCATTTTGCCGGAAGTCGCGGGGACCACCAATAGTATAACTTCATCGGAGTCCGGCGAGATCGATGTGACCTACCAATTAAACTCAGCCTGAATCGTTAATCCTAATGACCCTAATGGCTTGGAGTTGAAACGATTTTTAGTTCGTTAAAATCTATGCCGTCGCACTTAGATGATTCGAAGTTAGACGGCTACAATCGGGCTTCTATGAGAATGCGTTTCTAACAGTTGCTTTTCAGTTTCTAATGCATATGGAATAAGGTTCAATTTGGATTACCCTAAACGCGATTCCCAAAATGAACTTTAATTATACTGCGCATAAGACACACTTGGTCATAAATAAATTCTCTCGGCCTTAGTACTTAATAAAGGCAACGCATCAGACTTTACATGCTGACCTTGAGACAACACTTATGTCGTTTTGTAATTACGGCAGTTTATTTTTATTTCTGTTACTAACATCCTGCTCACCTGATGGTAAGTGCTGTCGGTCGCTTGTTGTATACATATACATTCTTTTTCTTGTGAGATTCAGATTCTGCAACTTCCACAAAAACCAATTGTCCCCACAAAAAATCTACGGTTCCAATATGTCATATAAGAAGTAAAGTCAGAGTATCCAGTAATTTCTCTACCTGTCTTATCTTTCACGTCGGAACACAGCAATGTTATTTTGCGGAGAAATATGTGAGATGGAGGTACGCAAGCACACGACCTTGGTATCGAGTTCTCCGCAGTTTTCGTAGTGTGACTGTGAAGCTTGACGTGTTGCTGACCGTACTTATTGGATTCCTCAAGATATGAAGAGTTATTAATATTTTTGTTAAATTACTTTGCAATTGTTCCAGGTTATGCAGCCTTGACAGAATACACAAATCTGAAAAAATCATCACTTCCCTCCCCCTGTCACACCAGAGGCGACTAGAGAAATACAAATCCTACCTCAGCAAGTTCAAGAAGTGTCTAGATGTAAACAACTCCGTGGTGCATATGATCATTCAGGACGTGAACACTATGTTTGAGAACGTAGACCACAGTAACAGTATAGAGATCAACGGAACGGAGAGTTTCGGACGTGATTACAAACAATGTTCATTGCTGTCGCAGAAGCAGCATAAAATGCAACACGATGTGGAAAAGGTCAGTTGTATTCGTCTTTATCGCTAAAGGGTTTCGCTTAGGCGGCATCTGCGCCGCCAAACTCTCCACGATCCTTAGTTCGGCAGCCTTCAGCATCGCCAAGACTAGGTTCCCTAATGATAAGGCCGACATCACTTTGACTTCCCGCGCCTCTTCTAGCGCTTTGGGCCCCCTTTATGGGCCTGCGCTGCATCGCCCCTCTCCTGAGGGGCGGTCGCCCTCACGATTTGCCTATATGGTTTCTAGAACCTAGGCCAGGCTGAGTTTAGTCGGTAGGTCACGTGGCTGGACCGTTCCGGTCGCGTGGAGTCCGACATAACCTCCGTGACACTTGCCGTTGCGGGGGTATCCTGGGTACATTTCGTTCTCCTTGTGAGGATTCTCAACCTTCCTCTCCTGAGGAAAAAAAAAAGGTTTCGCTTAAAGCATAAAAACACTGTCGTTTTTAAGAAGTTTCTAAAAGAGCATTTTTGTGTTAGTTCCAATTAGTGCAGCACATTCGCGGTCCACACATTTAATAAAAAATAAAATTGAACAAAGGTAATTACGGAAATTACAAAGGTATTATTATTATTTACATATCAACGAGAAAAGTGTCATTTTTTATTGTTGATTATCTGTGTGAAGTTTGGAGTGGAATTGGTGCAAACTATTGACATCAAATCCTGAAGATGTTCATCAGTAAGTCCAGATCGAAATCTATTCTTAACGAAGTTCATCTTCGAAACTGCTGCTTCGCATATATATGTTGACACAATCAAAGTGAGAAGTTACAAAGCAAATTTTTGTAGTTCTGGATATTTATTACCACACACAAATATCCAGAAACCAGAAACAAATATCCATATCACTGGAAACTGCAACATTTTTGTGTTTTAAAACGGTGTTTTACTAAACAACACAAAAAAACATACTGCAGGGGATATATTTTTTCGGTTCGCATATGATGGGTCGGCGGTCCCCTGTCATAAACATTCTATTGTACTGTTTGAAATATAAAATGCTTAAATATGGTTATCCCACATCGTACATTTTCTATTTCTATTTCGTGTGTAAGTCGGGGCTGATATGCATCACTGCGACCTATTAAGATCTATTGTGACCAGCCTCCTATGTAGGTTCTATGTAGGCCCTACAGTAGCTCCCTTAACTGGGCACTGACCAAGAAAGATAGGATGTTATCGTACATTTAACCTTGTAATTTAATTGAATACCTCTCTTGATTCAGAATAGACTACTGCTTGTAAAAATATTAATTTACACACAGATGGCCACTGTCTCAGTAATTCCTAGAGTGGCTCAGGTAGATACCCAGGGTACCACGGGAACCCTTGGCGTTGGCTCGACCAGACCTAGGTGGGGCCGGCCCCGGAGCACATGGCGGCAGAATCGCAAAAGCGCTGGAAGTGGTCTATGAAACAAAACAATTTGGGAGCCTCTGCACTATCTAATTTATTATTGTTCCATATTTGCAGGTGCAATCAGTGCTGAAGAACATAGTGCGAGATTGGAGCGAGCACGGGGCTATGGAACGCGAGCAATGCTACAAACCAATACTGGACGAAATAGAGGAACGCTTTCCGTGTGATGATTACAAGTATGTATGCAAACTTTCTATATCGCACAATCTCTTTACGGATCAAAGCTAAAGTATAATTTATTAAATTTAAACCTTATAGACGTCAAGAGTACACAATAACATGATTAATAATCCAATAGTTTAAAAATTAAATTGTCAAAATTATACTCTCAACTAGCTGCGCCCTATTAGTCCCCTAGTGTAGCGCCCTATTAGTGTGGTGTATATCGTTATATGTTTTTTTTCTTCCGCTGAGGAAAATGCATTGAATTGCATACCCCGAGAATCGGTGTTTATGTGGGGTTCTCCTCCCCAGAAGGGGAAGGACTACCCACTAAACCTCTAAACCTCGGCGATCTCCCTCACTGCGACTGGGCGCAAGTGCATCATACCGAAGGAGAGCTGTTTCGCGCCCTGACGAGGCCATGGCAATCCTTGCAGACACTACCACGACCCCGTCGGTGTATAGCGACGAGCGCCCACTCCACGCTACCACGAGGGTGGCCGCCGGATACCTCCGGCCATCCACCGACCCAAGATGGGCCTCTGGATGACAATCACCCCCTCTTAAAGAAGAAGGGGGGCTTCGCCCATCCGCCACTGGCCACTAGAAGCGGTCCGCCAGGTTGGACCCGGCCATCCCACGCCCCCCCTTTGTCAGATTATTACCCGTCAAAAGATGTTGCCCAGGGTGCACCACGAGGAGGTTTTCTGACATCGCACCCCATAAGTTGTAGCCTGTGTGTTATTTTGATGTAAAAGCTATGTTCATCAAATGCCATTGAGTAGTTTTTAGGTCCTACTACTTATTTGTAAGTATGGATTACTTAAATGGATTAGTATGTGCGTCAGATACAACATTATTATTCAATATAATTAACACAACACAATAATATTTTAATAGAACGGCTTTTAGAATATTCAGATATACGAAGGGGTACACCTTGGAACTGAGGCGTTATGACAAAGGGGTCCCTTTTGGCAGTGAACGCGCAAACTTGTGTCTTTGTAGGGTTAAAACGAACTAAGGTCCACCCAAGAGAGTCCTCGACTTCAGACACAATGTACAGTATTGTTTAGTTAACTGCCTTAACTCGTCATGTTAATACTTTAGTTAAGTGCGAGGTCGTTCCGTAGCGAGCTGAGCCACGTGAGGGTGCTGGTGCCGGGCGCCGGGCTGGGCAGGCTCGCGTGGGAGATCGCGGCGCGCGGCTACATGTGCCAGGGGAACGAGTTCTCCCTCTTCATGCTGTTTGCCAGCAACTTCATACTGAACCGATGCTCCGAGGTGAGCAACACTCCGCAACACCGCCCACAGATCCTAACTACACGGGCACACACTTGCCTTTCTAGTTTTACAATAAAGTAGAGCGTTTTGAGTTTGCTCGTTCTCCTGAATCCACTTGTAGAACACACCTTCGTACGCTGCTTAAGCTTCCCTCGTTTAACACGCAGTTCTACAAGTGGTCTTTAACTGTATACGCCGTCAGATTGTGGAAATCGCTGCCTCCTGCAATCCGGGTTATTCAAACCCTCCCTTTGTTTAAAAGGAGAGTGAAGGAATACTTCCTTAAATTTTCTTCATTAATTTTAGGTTGAATGTTATCCATTCACGTTGGAATAGACACACTTAGAAATTTTTTACCTTCTTTTTTATGTTTTATGTAGGTTACTGCTACTGCTGGTTGGCTGGAAGAGATCTCGTAAGAGATAAGCTTAACTTTTTGTACTATTTAAGGTTCTTTATATTATTTATAACTGTGTTTTTATGTTGTGTACAATAAATTGTAAATAAAGTTTAATATGTTTCTTGAGTTCAGAGTACACATATACAGATATATAACTATCTTTCGTATATAAATATTTCGGACATATGGAGAGTGTGTTGTAATAAATAGGGATTACAATATTTTTTTTTAAAATAAATCGAAATATATATTAAAAAACCGAATGTGCTTATGACCACACAACTGAAGTGAAATTTCTTTCCCTACATATATACAATGTGCCCCGAAATTCAACGATAAGCGGCCACCAGAGAGTAACACCTACTCATGGCTACTCGAGAAAAAATAGAAGAATAACGAAATTTCCAATTTTTTAAAATTACTAAGTAAAAATGAAATTCTTCGAAAATCTACACAACTTATGGTATTTTTAACTACCATCACTACAATTTTTCAAGTATTACATTTTTTTTTGTATTAACAACCTAAGTAGCATTGCTATCCACCTAAACCCTTAAAAATACCTGAATACAGATAGTAGTATATATATACAGTGGACCCCCGGTAGTCCGACAATCATTTTGCAGTTCAGTGTCGAACCATCGAATTTGTCGGATTATAGAGTACTGCCTAAGACCCTTTATAGACCGAACTTTTTTACAAAAGAGTACCTTGTAATCGGACAAATTACAGATCCAATATATGATTATATATATTATATATATACTAGCTTTCTGCCCGCGGCTTCGCCGCGTGGATTTCGGGATTGGGTGTATAGAGGGTTAAGGGTCATAGCTTTTGCCCACGGCTACATATACGCGGAAGTCGGTTTATGGTGCGAAGATTTTATCGCGCTTCCCGTGGGACTATCCGTTTTTTCCGAGATAAAAAATGCCGCAAAACTCCTCAAGAATCACTCTATCTATTGATGAAAACCGCATAAAAATCTGTGCAGTAGTTTTTGAGCGAGCCTTTTTGCGCATCCCGTGGGATCTGTCGATTTTTCCGGGATAAAAAGTAGCCTATGTTACTCGGGGAGAATGTAGCTTTCCAAAGGTGAAAGAATTTTTGAAATCGGTCCAGTAGTTTAAGCGTGAAGAGGTAACAAACAAACAAACAAACAAACAAATAAACAAACAAACAAACAAACACACTTTCGCATTTATAATATTAGTTGGGATATGTACATACTCTGAAGTACAAATTATACTTCATTATATATGTCAAATTTAGTAAATTTAACAACACAATAGGGAGCTTCACCCAAAAAATTCGTCAAAAGATTCGTCTGCATTGTACACCTGTTAAGATTAAAACCTTTCACCTTTTGCAAAAATCTTAATTTAAATGGCTCTATACAGGTGGCATCGTTAGAAAATTTCTCTCCTTTAATAGTCATTAAACGTATGCCATGACGTCTTTTGAAACGTTCTAGCCATCCCTTGCTAGCCACAAAATCATCTTTTTTTTTTATTATTTCTCTATAAAAATATTTTGTTTCTTGGCCAACTCGGGCCTCGAAATGGGCGCATGCGCATGCTTCTTTGTTCAATCGTGCATTAGTGAATATGTATGTATTCAATAATAAATCATGTCGGATTACAGGGGGTGCCGGATTACCGGGGGTCCACTGTATTATAGCGATGGGCGATAACTACTAAAAGTAATCGAATTAGTCGATTGTTCAGTTTAGTCGATAAAATAATAATAAATAATAATAAATATTTGTTACACTTACACCAATTAGCCTAGCCCAAACTAAGCTCTATAAGGCTTGTGCTATGGGATCTAGGGTAACGGATAGACATACATATATTATACATATATAAATAATTTTTTATTGAAATATATATCAACAACCATGACTGAGGTACAAATGCTCGCATTCATCACACAAACATCTGCCCCCACCGGGATTCGAACCCGGGACCTCAGAGATGGCGACACCTTGAAACCGGTGTATTATCCACTCGACTATGGAGGTCGTCGATAAAAGTCGATAACAATCGACGCCGCTCCGTTGTTATCCACTAACGGCGTGCGCCCGTGCCGTGCAGCGGACGAGAACTGACTGAATAACTAAAGTAACTAAACTGTAGCGACACACCGCACGCAATGGGCGATTGTTGCAAAAGTGATCGACTGAATTGAAAATTGTACCACTGCGCTGTGCGCGTTCGATTGTCGATTTAGTAGTTCATCGCCATTACTATTGATTCTCGTATTACTAATTTCGTATACTACTAAATAAGTAATTTAAATACTAAGATGGTGCGCTCAGCGCTGTGTTGTGTAATCCCAGTTAGTAGTATAGAATTAGTAGTTCGTCGATTGTTATTCGAATAATCATGATGAGGAACTACTAAATCGACAATCGAATGCGCAGTGATACAATTTTCGATTTAGTCGATTGCTTTTTTTGCAACAATCGCCCATCGCTACTGTATTAATATTTTAGAAGAGATCTTTCATTATTTTATTACTTAGATATACGGAACGTATTTGGCTATGAGAGGAACAGAGAAAGACAATGTGCGCACGCACTGCTTTCTCTAGCTTATATCCTCCACTGAACTGGCGATTACACAGTTGTTACAATGTTTGATTACACTGCTGGGCATGCAGCCCAACATGTACACAGTGCACCCGTGGGTGCACCAGTACGTGAACCACCTGACGTGTGAGCACCAGCTGGTGGGCGCGCAGTTCCCCGACGTGCGGCCCACCGGCGACCGGCCCAACCACAACTTCAGCATGACGGCGGGGGACTTCCTCAAGGTAACTCTAATTTTATTTCCTTATTTTATTATATGACTAGCTTCCGCCCGCGGCTTCGCCCGCGTGAAATTAGTTTTTGTCAATCCAGGAGACTAATTTTTCGAGCAGCTATGGGAACGTAGTGATGAAGTCCGGGTCGACCAGCAGATCAAACGTCGTAAATGGAGTTGGATAGGCCACACTCTCCGAAGGGATCCAAACCACATACCGAGGCAAGCCCTAGACTGGAATCCCCAAGGAAAGCGTAAATGTGGTCGTCGAAAACAGACCTGGCGGCGGACTGTCATTGGCGATGCGAAAGCCATTGGAAAAACCTGGAGCGAAATCAAATGCGAAGACCGTGCGGGATGGAGACTCACTGTGGACGCCCTCTGCCCCAGCTAGGAGACAAAGGACCTTAATGAATGCATGACCCCATTGTTCGAATTAATTCCTGCTGCTAGTTTCCGCCACCGTTCTACGCGACACAACATTCATCCTCATCACCTAGACGCTTGGCAGTTCACCACAGTGCGTTTTTCCAGGAATTTTCTGCCACGCACTACTAAACTGTAGAATTGTCGCGTGCAGTATTTCCGAACCGATGCGATATCGAAACCTTCAAAAAAAGAGCATATTCCCATTTGAAAGGCCGGCAACGCATCTGTTGACTCCTCTGGTGTTGCAGGTGTCTATGGGCAGCGGTTATTGCTTACCATCAGGTGATTCGCTGTGTGTGTGTTACCAGCGATGACTTACGGCTCTGAGACGTGGTGCTTCACAAAAACCCTTTTTAGAAGTCTCCAAGTCGTTCAGCGAGCTATGGAGAGGGCTATGCTCGGTATTTCTCTACGTCATCGAATCAGAAATGAGGAGATCCGTAGACGAACCATAGTCACTGACATAGCCCATAGGATTAGTAAGCTGAAGTGGCAATGGGCCGGCCACATAGCACGAAGATTGGACGGTCGATGGGGCAAAAAGGTTATTGAGTGGAGACCACGCAGCACCAAGCGGAGTGTGGGACGGCCACCTACCAGATGGACCGACGACCTAGTAAAAATCGCTGGGTCTCGTTGGATGCAGGTGGCAATGGACCGGTCGCGCTGGAAATCGATTGGAGAGGCCTATGTCCAGTGGACGGCGATAGGCTGAGATGACGATGATGAGGTGATTCGTTCGCTTGTTTGCTGCCCTCTCCTATAAAAAAAATACATTAAGGTTTATAAATACATTGTAGGTGATTTCGCCCCCTAGGTATACTCGCCCGGTGAAGACTGGGACTGCGTCGCGACCTGCTTCTTCATCGACTGCGCGCCGAATGTGATCGAGTTTGTGGAGCGAATATACGCTATACTGAAGCCGGGAGGATACTGGATTAACTTGGGACCACTGCTCTATCACTATAGGCAAGTTTTTTACTAGCTTTACTAGGCATAGATATAATAGGCAATAAGATTTCTATCGGTTCTACTCATAAATATAAAAAAAAATATTGCAATTTTTGTGGCTAAGTCATTGACCTTAGTTCGGCTGAAACTCCAAGCGTAGCCTTTCTTTCTTTCTTTCCGGTGGCTTTACCATAATTGCTTTATTCTTAACCAATTTTGTAGAAATTTTGTTTTACTTTGTTATTGACATTGAATAAAGTATCTTTTCAACACACTTCCTCATAAAGTGGCTCTAATCCCATGGCAATTAGGCACATAATGACACCTATAATCAAACTGTGACTTTTTCATTACTATTATTCACGCGTGAGTGATAGTGAGTAATAGTTTTTTTTTAATATTATTGGTTGAGTTACGCTTACATTTGCGCTAAAAGCTATCCGCGAAAAGCCCAAAAAAAGAAACATCATTTTTTAGTCTATGGCCGATGCGCGCGCATAGGAAACTAATTAATTTTTCCCGCCATTACGAAATTTATTAGTCTATGGCCAATGCGCGCGCGTAGGAAAACTGATTACCCAAAAGAAGAAGAAGAATTTTTCCCGCCATTACGAAACATTTTTCACAACTCGTCTCGTTTTCTCTTTTTGAAGTTATTTAGTTAGTTATTAATTAAGATGTCTGCAAATACAATTTATGAAGAAAATGATTGATTATAATTTTACTAACTGCACATTTACTAATTGTTTCTCTAAATAAACTTTTTATCTACTATGTAAAATGGTTTTTTATTTAAGTATTATTTTATTCAGAAGTGTGTTGAAAAACGTTGTATGATACACGTGTGTATTGATGATTACCGTCTTCGGCTCCTCAAGACCCTCGCCTGACGGCTCGGGCCTCAATGCGCCTCAGCGGTAATCACCAACATTACACACTTGTACCATAATGTACTATTATTTATAGTCTGTAGTGCAACCAGAATTTTTAATTAATAAAAATGATTAAAACGCATATAATCTATGACATTTTTACACTGCTTTTAATTTACGAAATGTGAGACATTTAGAAAATATATAAGGAGGAATTTTCCGAGTGACAGAATTATTAGTATTTCAAACTATTTCTTTGCGCTTCTATTTGTGCAAACGTCAAGCCATATTTCATAAATTATCAAAAGTGCTTACAAAATTGAAATCAAGTCACTTCAATAATTAAACAATGTTTAATAGTGTGGAGGTTGATTTATTGGTAGGATTTAACTTATGATAAAGTTATACACTAAGATGTGCTATAAAAACATTATGTGTGATAAGTTGAGAGACCCTCGCCTGACGGCTCGGAGGGCCTCAATGCGCCTCAAGGGTAATCACCAACATTACACACTTGTACCATAATTTACTATTATTTTTAATATCACGCGATTTTAAACGACACGTTCCCTTATAAGACGTGCGCAGGGATACAGATCCAACGCGTAGAGGCCATTTAAGTGAAATTTAATGAAACTGTGCAACTGGGTCTAATCTAAACTCTATTTGCACCATGAAAAATGCAGCTAAAGCTGCTGCATTTCGATTTTGGTGCTAATGAAAACCGAGCTATCGATTATTAGATATATAAATAAATAGTATTAAAAATTGTAACAAATAAATTCTTGATACTAATGTGAGCAAAAACAATCTAATCGCCGAGAGCAGTCTCTTCCAGACAGTCTCTTTAAGAGAATATTTATGATAAAATGACAGTGCGCCAGCAAAAACCTACACACACATTACTATTTTTAAAATTTATTATATAATTATTAGACATTGTTGAGAATCTTTAATTTTATAACTTACTAGCGGACTTTACAGACTTCGCCCTGTCAAAAAGATTTGTAAAGTGGGAGTTTTTTGTTCCTACTTATTTTATAGATAAGGAAATTTTTCCCGAATTTTCTTTACATAAACCTCACGAAACTCGAGACCTTTCTAACGAATGCAAAACCGTGGAAATCGGATCGTGCGTTCTGGAGTTATAGCGTCAGGAAGGAAAACCCGACTTATTTTTATTTTATAACTTATAATTATAAAAATTTTTTGTTAGAATTATTATTAATTAAAATTATTTTTTTTTACCGTTTCACAGCGACATGACCACGGAGAACAGTATAGAGCCGCCGTACGATATACTCGTGGAGGTTATACGCGACGTGGGATTTGAGGTTTTGGTGAGTTGTGCTTTTCTATAATAACTATTTATATTTCTATATACATTATTTTATATTTACACTACGTAAACCGCCACTATTAAGAGCTATCTTGAAGTCAACCTTAGCTATTTCACTTGAAGATGAAAATGGTAAACAAAAAAGACTAAAATTAGCCAAATAGTTATAACATTACAACGAAAGTGGCATTGATATATATATATATAATATATATCTCTCTCTATATATATATAATTTATATAATATATATATATATATATAATATAATATATATAATATATATATATATACACCTATATAGCTATAAGATTATATATAATAATGATAAAAAAGTACATGAATTTTAAATCATATGTGGTTTCAATTAAATTAATTTCTAATATTAACGTATTAAAACATTTATTTCTCGTAGAAAGAGGAGACCGCTGTGAAAACGAAGTACGCACAGAACCCCAACTCTATGATGCAGCACGAGTACAATTCAGTATTTTTCGTATGTAAGAAACCCTATTTCTAGGATGGTTAGGTTCACAATCGCTCGTGATAAAAGCGGAGGCCGATTGTAAAACTATGTGGGTCTTATTATAAAAGAGAAGAACGATAATAAACCTTATAAGCAAAATATATTTTTCAGCCTGATCAAACATATCATAAACTTGAAAAAGTTTATTGTCTTCGAAAATTGATGTCGAATGCCTTCATTTTTGTCATATGTACTGTTCGCCATTTTGTTTTACTGGGGCCATAGATAAAAGTTTAATGCATACACAAACTATGCTTTGACGAACGCTTATAAAATGTCCCGTTTCCAAATTGTTCAAAGTGGCCTCTAGAATATATAGTAATTATGAGATATATCTTTACCTAAACACAACATTGATTGTTGAGTTCCACCATCCACCGAACCCACACAAACCCTCCGCTTTACATGCAAAAGTGTGATGTGGATGATGCTATCCTGAAATCGCGTTCGTATTGAACTCAATTGTATTATTTCAGTACAATATTTGCAGATATAACAGGGTTATATTGTGAAAACATCGACGAACTGTGTCGAATGAATGAAATATAAATAATAATATGTTTAAGAAATGATAATAGCCGCTGACTATTGTAAATAAGTTATTCACTGGAGCCGGTAATCGAACCAAATATAGATTAAAAATATCACGTATTTTTGTAACACCACTAGAATTAATAAAAAAGAACAAATATTTTTGCTCCATCTGTAACATTTAACGCAGTATGATGTGAAATGTCTAGTAATAAAATCATCTCAAGAATGCGACCAATTTCAAGATGCGGTCCGAACTCTGCTATTCTCGAATACTGTACCAGAATGTCTGCTCCGTCTTATCTATTCCTGTTGTAATACAGCAGTTTTCGTACTGCTGTGTTTCGGCGTGAAGGGCAAATTTACTGTCTAAAGTAAAATAGGGTAGACGACTACAACTGATTATAGCCGTTTTTATACCATAATTATCTGATTTGGGCAATTTATATCCAATGAATGTATGTCAATATAGAAATTTCAGTTTAATTATTAATTTATATTGTTTTTAGATTTCTAAAAAATGAGCAATTATTATTTACGTAATTCTAATGAAACGAACACATTTCTAGCATTCTCAAATTAAATGTAACATTTTTTTTATATAGAAAGTACACCTATAAACGTACAAATAACAAAGTTATTTTAGAATTTGTTTATATTCGCATACAAATTAGGCGAGTTTACTTGAGTTATGACGTCACGATTGCAGTGCTTTTAGTATGGAGCGTTTGTGAGCGACCCGCGACAGCGCCGCAAGCATGGCGATGTATCTTCAAAAGTAATAGGCGCAGGTGTACTGTTGGTTCTACAATATTTCTCACTTAAAAGAGTACTCTTGTTATATATAGAATACAAAAAAATGTCGTCTACCCAATTACGGGGTACTCTGACTTTACAGTATAGACTGTGGTCTTTATGCGGTTTGCAAATTTGATACGAATCCCACAGGTGTAGTTCCTGTTTGGTTTAGGCGACTGTAACCACTTACCATCTGGTTGGTAGTCTGCCCTTTTCATATGGCTTTTGATAAAAAAAAACGCATCTAGAGATTTGTCTCATTTCTTAGGTGAATAAGTATTGTATCAACAGTATGGCGGTTTGAAAGATTTTCTACAGAAAATCTGTCAAGGCACCATATTTATTCATCACTTAAGTATGTTTATTCACGTTTAAATGAATATTTTCAATAAATTTATGTATTTACGTCTTGCTTACAAAAGGACTTAACTGAAGTAGAACAAGATCATTGTCCGGCGATAACTGGTTATTGTTCTGGTTACTGTCAGTTTGGTCCATCTAAATATTGTACTATAGGGGGCGTTCAAGTATTACGTAACGCAATTTGGGGGGGGGGGTCTCGGTAAAATGTTACGATGCGTTATAGGGACAGGAGCGAGTCTTTCTTACAACACCGTATGTAACATTGTTTCTTTTTTTATAACAAATTGGCAACCCTTTTCGTTTACGTTTTACGGGGAATCCCTCGATTGTATTAGTCTGGTCGTCATTTTTAATTTTTTCACGCAAGTTGTTTAACGTTACGGTGCGTTACAGGGGGGGGGGGTCAAACATCTTCAACAATTGCGCTACGTAATACTTGAACGCTCCCATAGGTAAATGGACAGTAGAGAAATATCACGTTAACCGAGCTGCAAGTGAATTAGAAGCCTGCTTGTTTCATTCGGCTGCTTCGGTCTATATTGCGCATTCCTGGCTAGGTACCACCGTCTTAAGATTAATTTTTAATTAGATTCACTAAACTGACAGCGAGAACAAAAGTTTAGTGACAACCGGGCCTTGTTGACAGCTGTGGGTTGCAATTGACAATTACATTGAGATTAATTTACAAACATTGTAAAAATAATAATTTGTAGGTTAGATGTTATTTTTTTATTTTGTATATTCTTTTCACTGTTGAGAAGTCATTTATTTTCTTTTTCAAGTAAGTATTGAAGTATATTTATATAAGTCTGCTTTGAGAAAGCAATCGTTTCGAAGTTTTAGAAAATTCTATCCGATCAAACTATTGTTGTATTTACGTGGTTTTGCACGTAGAATAGTAAATTTGTTGTGTTTTATATGTTTTAGTTAATATGCGCCACTATTTACATATATTTAGTATTATGTAAGCCAATCTTTACGTTTAGTATGTTTTTGCGGTGGTCAGTGAAAACAATGGGTGGAGATATATCTGTGTATTGTTAAATTATTTCAAATTTGCACGTTATACACAACATGTTTAAGTGTATATGTTGTATAATTGCAAACCAAATAACTAGTTGATTGGTGATGTTTTAATTTCAGTTTGGTAAACGACACGATTAAATAGTAAATGGTACGACATAAAAAACGCAAGTTAGTAATTATTGTTTGTGAAAGTAACACTTAATATTAAGTTATATCATTTTGTTATTCTCTGAAAATTTAAAAACTTTTCGAAATTTGTAAACATAACATAGATCGCTATGACATATCCAGTCATGATGGATATGCTACTGGGAAATAATAATAAAAAGTTAGTTTATACTTTCTATACATAATTTACTGCATAAAACAATGTTAGAATAAATATATGCGACAAAAACTGAATACAGAGATTACAGAATGACAAGTCTGGTTTATAGATTATAATGATATTTAATCTGTATTATCTACATCACATTGTTTACATGTGTACATTTATTTAGTCTCGACAAAAAAATATTGTAAGATTTGTCGGTAAATTAAAAAAACACAATTGAGCTGTCGAAGTCGAAGTAGTTGGTACTTTATATATTTCTAAAAATACAAATTTATGGAAGCGAGTAAATTAATGTATTATTTATTATTACTTAAGGTTTTTTGTAATTGGCGCCATAGGTTTTCGTTGTTCAGATTCTAGATACAACGAAATAAGGTCGTTAATTGTTTGTAAGGCCAGTCTCAAGTTTCGTATGAAAAATGAGGTATAAACTATTTATTGTCTATGCCTAAATTAATGTGATAGAAATAGGTACCTATATATCAGAAAAATGGGTATTGGTTTGGTAATGACTTCACGTAATAATAAAGAAAATTCAAAATCAATGTCCTTTTTGAAGCGATAGAAATTAGTTGTAAATCTTTTTTTTACTTTATATTCATTTCAAAATGTAACATTTGAAGCAAATAAATTAAAATTTGTTTTATATAAATGTACTAAAATTTGCAATTTTTAATGTAGTTTAAATACACTACTACTAGGTAGGACTAGGGGTGTAATTTAAAAGATTTAGTTTTCATTTTGTAATCGGTTACCTCGGAAAGTATTCAGTTTTCAGGTCTTAATCAAGGTCAGCTATATGTAACTTACAAGCCCCTAAATAAATATTACTTTACTGGCTCTGAAACAACCTGTATAGCTACGAGGTGACAGGTCAAATTCGTGTGATAAAATTTTGGTGCATAGCAACAGTTAAGACGTTCCTCGTTCCGATGCTATATTTAGTTAGCGCAACGCTATCTCTTTCTGTCCCCCACTTTCTGTATGCTCTGTTTCATTGTACAAAAAATCTTGCGAAACATTAAATGATATGTATGTACTTGCAACACGTCAAGCTTTACATTTGCGCCAGAAACATCACCGTTTTTACGAGCGACATAAGAACTATCTCAAGAACAATACATAATCTGACGTGTTGCTGTGTGTATATGTATAATGGGACAGTTTTTTAACGTCGTGCGGTGTGGATATGTCTAATCGTTATTAAAACAATTTGTATAAAACTTTGTATATAAGCGTTTGGTTTCTACCATTTGGAAATATGGCACCGGTATTTTCATCGTGATTTTAAATACCAAGACTGGTTTACATTTAGTAGAAATGTATGAGGGATTGCCACACAATTTTGGCACTTTGATGTTTCAGGTACACTTCTTTATCTGTCTCTGTACAGAAAAACGATCTCTGTTTATTGTGGTTGAATCCAGAAATAGTCTTAATTAGATGTAATCAAATCAAGATTTGAACTCGAAACGTCAAAGTACTTTGTAAATGTTTGCTTTTACATTTTTTGATACAGCGCCTGTAGCATCACCATGTTAACATAATAGCCGCCATCTTGATAAATTTCAAGGTGGCGGACTAATAAACTTAATAATACAGTATTTTTACAGCTTACAGTGATATAGTTATGTCATCGTGTTTTGGTGTTCATGTTACGAAGGCAGACATAGATTTGTAACAATAATCCATATTGTGATGTAGGTACGTTGAAATGTTAATTATGAAATGGTTTCTATAAGATCAATCATCCCTGATGATTTCATTCGGTTTATAATCAGATGATATATATATTATAGCTTACGTGATTACGAATTTATTGTTTCAAACTAACAAATTAAAACACGTACAACCAATCAGAACATTCTGTTATTACTGGATTCATTTTTTGGGAGATTGATGGTTTTAGATTGGCTGATATTTTTTTGGGATTGGTGTCAAGTTATGTGAAAAATAAACGGCTGTTCTGATTGCTTATTCATTGTCTATGGTATTGTTTGTTGATAGAGATTATAAAGAAGTTGCGAGTTCGACAGAAGACTAAGTATTTTTTTAAAGTACACTTGAATAATAAATATTTGATTTGATAATTTTGTTTTATTTAACAATGCTTTTTGAGTAATATTAAATTAAATTACATTGTGCAATTAAAAAAATAATATTAGGGGCAGGGCACAAAGAAATTCCGCTCCAGCGAAAGGCCATTGTTAAGTCTTTCAATGACATTGACATGATGCAACTTTTATCGTATCATTCATAATTTTCCATTAAGAAAATCCAATTTTGATTAAAAAAATATCTCAGATCATTCCATTAGCGTTTTATTCAAATACTGTATAAAGTATCGACCAATCTTATTAATATTCTCATTTGAATGATTCATTTTCGCGTATGTCAGAAATTGTCTCCGTAGTCGTAGCAGTCTTTGAGGATTGACAAATTCCAAGAAACCAGCCTCTAAAACGCAACCCGGGTAGTCTGGGAACTTCACTTCACCACTACCATTGAGCTGTTTTGCATCCAATATTTGCTTGGTCACTGCTTGCGTTACTTTGTCCAGCTCATATAGAAAATTTGTGGAAGTTAGTGCTGGCTAGAAGAAAATAAATAGTTCTATTAATGTCTCTGTAAAATATTATTTTATGTGCTTTAAATATACACATTGTATATTTCCTTTAAAATATTTATATTACAACTAGCTTTCTGCCCGCGGCTTCGCCCGCGTGGATTTCGGGATTGGGTGTATAGAGGGTTAAGGGTCATAGCTTTTGCCCACGGCTACATATACGCGGAAGTCGGTTTATGGTGCGAAGATTTTATCGCGCTTCCCGTGGGACTATCCGTTTTTCCGAGATAAAAAATGCCGCAAAACTCCTCATGAATCACTCTATCTATTGATGAAAACCGCATAAAAATCTGTGCAGTAGTTTTTGAGCGAAGCCTTTATTGCGCATCCCGTGGGATCTGTCGATTTTTCCGGGATAAAAAGTAGCCTATGTTACTCGGGGAGAATGTAGCTTTCCAAAGGTGAAAGAATTTTTGAAATCGGTCCAGTAGTTTAAGCGTGAAGAGGTAACAAACAAACAAATAAACAAACAAACACACTTTCGCATTTATAATATTAGTTGGGATATAATAAATATTTACAATACAATACAATTTATATTTACAAATAAAAATATAAATTGTATGTGTAAAAGTTCATCATTTAGTTACTTTTGTTTACTAAATATTGATATAAGTATTATGATCTATGTAGCACTATTGCAAAAATAGCCAATCTCTGACAATACAATGCATGAGCATGGGAAAGTTAAACTTACAAAAATGATTTATGGTAAAAACCAATTTTGTTACAAGTGTTACAATACAAGTTGACAACTGGAAAGATCCACAAGTAGAGTTTGTAAATTTAATTGCTAAAAATCCAATTATGAAAATACTTCTGAGACATTGGGAGAGTACTAAAAACAAAACCCTACCTCGTAGCATGAGATATGAAACAAGATATCTTAGTTTATCATGCGATTTAATCACCATTTGAAATTTATCTTTTGTATTGTGGCAGTTCAAAGTGATAAATCACTTTTATCATATTGCATTTCGGTGGTTATGTTACGGTGGCTGGCACGATGATGGAACTGAGATGCCTTATGTGAAGAAATATTTACAAGAGACTTAGTCTGGTGTAATAAGCACTTGAAAATTTACAATTGTAAGGATGCACTACAGCTGTAGGTAAGACAGAGTTAATCGTTGTATATCCCTGGGACAAGGACAAGGGGACTCCCTGGGATATACAACATCTTCCAAAATTTTCATTACACAGAATTGTCAGACTGCATGGAAATAAAGGTTTTAATATTCAAACTATATATAATACTTACATTTTGAGTGCTCATATTTGGAGGTGGTGGCTTCTTTTCAAACAGAACTTTGTAGACTGCATTTAAATCCAGGTTGTCTGTGGGTTGGACTATAAATAAAGGACTGTCCCATCTGTTGTTGCTATTTGGTTCTTCAAACCTGTAAAATGAACGAAAAGTCAGTACTATAACTACAACTACTACTACTGTAAAACTATTTCATTATCTTTTATTTGAGATATAACATTTGATATTTTAAATTTTGTAAAATGTTAGAACAATTTAATTGGTATATGTGTAAGAAATCTTTATTGATATTTTTAAAAATCCTGCAAACTACTTAAATAACCTTGACAGTAGTCTAATATAACTTAATAATTTGGTATTAGTAGATGCTGTTCATGAAAAGATGTCAATATGGTCAGATATCTTAATTACACATTTTTTTTTTATTTTGAATATTGATCTATGGGTATATCATTAATTTATCTGCACACATTTGCTTGTTTAGTAAATTTGAGTATTGTGATATTATCAAATGGAGGTCAGTCAGTCAGTTCTATTACTAAGGAATTGTTACATTTGGACTATATGTTGTTTATACTATTAATGAAAAGTAGGATAGAGGAATTGCATGTCAATAATTTCCAAGATATATGATAGGTACCTTAGATTAGATAATGCATCAAAAACTTCTTGAGTGTAAGCTATGTGGCTTAAATCATTTGACTCGCCCAATCTCCTTGTTTCATCACTTATCTGCCGTTTTAAATTAGCTTCCCATGCTTCACCGAGATTGCAGATTGTGTATACTGTGCATTGTGTGCATTTTGACGCTTTAGATGCACAGTATAGTTCATAACGGAAACCTAAAAAATATAATTATTAAATCCTATGGTTTGATTTATCTTGTATGCATTAAGATTTTTATAAGAAAAGTATCATTATTTCAGCCTCGAGACTCCCATTGCAGGAAATAGGTCTCCAAAGATTTCCACAAATACTTCCTTTACTTATAGCATCCAATGACTTTCAATTCCATCATTTGTAATCTTCACCCAAGCATTGTTTCATTTTGTAGAGGAGATTTATATACTCAATATAATCATTATTTTTATTTTAATGAAATGTTTACTATCGTAACATTTTAATTCGAAGGATCCATACTGAGTTAAATTATGTAAACTGACCTTTGATATAGTTACTGCCATCTAATATAACAACATTATCCTTTCCAATGAGTTTAATTACCTCAGATTTTAAGTATCCTCTTACACGTTTCTCTTTTTGTGAATCCAAATAGGTGTTATTCTTGTCGTAACCTAACTTTGTTATTGCATCGTCTTCTGATACAATTTCAACGTGTTTGCCATAACTTTTCTCGAAAAATTCTTTAAGTTCATGTGCTCTTGTAGATTTTCCACTTACTGGTGTACCACACATAATAATCAATGGCATTTTAAATTGATAAATTGTTCAATTTTCTGATAAATGTACATCATCTACACATTGCCAATTCTATAGATTCTATAGCGAGTTGACAGTTGACATATTGGTAATTGACATTCGGTGTGTTCCGAATGGCAACTACGGTCAATACGGTAAAAGGCGTTCTGTTCGCTACTCATGATACGGCCGGCGCCACTTTGGCTTCCCGAACCTTTCTAGCGCATGTTCTATTTTTCATGAGATAGCGTCGTACCGCGCTCTCTTCTGAGGAGCGGTTATTCGCATTTCCAGCCATTAGTTAATAGAGCCAAGGTTAAAGACTGAGTTTAGATAGTAATTCATATCGGTTTGGATGCTTCGGTTAACATGGAGTCCAACATATCGTTGGGACACTTGGCTGCACGGGTATCATGCTCGTCGTGTCGTCCTCGACATGTTTCGTGCTCCTTGTAAGGATTCTCAGCCTATTTATCTCAGATGATGTCACTGTTAACGTCATCAACACTGTAATGACACAATAAATGTCAAAATTATAAAATTGGATATATTTGAAATATTATATATATATATATATATAATGTGTTTATATCAATAATTATTACTAATTGTGAAATAAAAACTATAGATGTGTTGCTCTGAAAAGAGATTTTATATTTTACATTTAACAAGAACAAAATACATGAAACCTATAACAAAACAACAAATAAAAACTCACCTGAAAAGAGAAACAACATTTAAAGCTATTATTTCTCTTACATTATAATATTATATAGCTTATAGGATATATTTATTTTATTAGTTATATTTTCCGTCCATTTGATTTACCTATTTACGATCCTTACGTCTTTCAATTATAAATGTCATCAAACATCACCTTAATGAAATGACATCCAAGAAAGGAGTTTCATTTACATCTCCCCCCTAAAAGTACGTCATACCCACCTGTTGGAACTAACTTTGTTATATGAAATAAGTTTGATTCATTTTTTTTATATCCTGTTTCTACCCTATATATTGATTTTGAAATTTTTTCTATAATCTTATACGGCCCAATTTTCAATTCATCCAATTTTCTTCTATTTAATCGATTTCCATTTTCAACAAAAACCCAGTCGCCTACATCTAAATTACATTCTTTTCTGTTTTTGTCGAAATATTTTTTGTTATAATTGTGTGATTTTATAGTATTTTCTAAAGCTATTTTTCTATCTTGTTTTAAATTAGTAATTGTTGTTTCCTGTTTTAATTCATCTGGTAATATATTTATAGTCTTTCCTTCTAATAGGTATTTCGGAGAAAAACCTGTTACACTATGTTCCGTCTCATTATATTTTTCAGTGCATTCATGAGCAATTGTTGTCCATGCTGTTTTTTTCTTCTTCTCATTTGTTTTACATCTAATTTTGTTAACCAATGTCTGATTTAACCTTTCATTCAAACCATTGGAAAATGGTGCGTTAACTGCAGTAAAAATTATAGGTATATTTTCCTTTTCTAAAAAGCTTTTAAAACATTTTGAATTAATACCAGGATATTGGTCGGATAAAATTAGATCAATTTTATAATCATGTGACACTTTTCTTACTAGTTTTATAAAGTCATTTGCGTTTTGGGTTCTTGAAGTTACTATAACGGCATATCTTGTAAAATGATCCACTAACAGATGCAAATAGGTTTTTGTTGAACGTGACCCTCCAAATCCACCAATTGTGTCTATAGATACTATTTCAAAAGGCCGACTAGCAGGTCCCAAGTGAGACATTAGGCCAAATTTAAATTTTCCTCTAGATTTGTTTTTTATGCATATGTCACAGTTATCACAAATTTTCCTTATATTATGTAACAAATTTTTTGCGGTGTAAAATGGTTTTATTTTGTTTGTTATTTGTTGTACTCCAATATGACAGTATAAGAAATGAATTTTTTTTATAACCTCTTTACTGAATTCTTCAGTTAATAATATTTTTTCTTGCTTTCCTCTCTTTTTATAAAAAATTTTATCCTTTTCAATAAATCTATTTTTATTCTGTCTTATATCTTCATTTATTTCCTGATCCTTTATAATATCTTCTATTTTAATAAAATTAACAATTTTTTATTTCATCATTTTGATCTTCATATGGCTCCAATACAGGATTCCTACTAAAACTATCTGCTTCTATATTGAATTTTCCGGGAGAATATATAATTTCAAAATTGAACTGTGATAAATAATACGTGAGATCTCCAAGTTCTTCATCCGTTCTTGATTTTATATTCATTTTTTCTAAAGGTTTGTGATCCGTAAAAACTATAAACTTCTTTCCCATTAGCCAGTACTGCCAGTATTTAACTGCCTCTTTGATTGCCAAGCACTCCAGATATATTGCCTTTTTTTTCTTCTGTGTATCTGTCAATTTTCTAGAAAAATAAGCACATGGCTTTTCTTCTCCATTAAATTGCGGTTGTTTTAAAACCGCTCCTATACCTAAAATACTAGCATCCGTATAAATATGTATGGGTAAATCCGGATCATAAATTGCCAAAACTGGTTTTGAGCAAAATATTTTTTTTATTCTTTCAAAAGATTCTTGGCATTCTTTCGACCATAAAAATTTCTGTCCTTTACGTAATAAATTGTGTAAAGGTTCCAATACGATAGATATATTTGGTACATATTTTCCATAAAAGTTTATTTTTCCCAGAAACTGTCTTACATTTTTTTGTGTCTTTGGTACGGGAAACTCTCTTATGGCAACTAAATTGTCTTTCATTGGAGTAATCGTATTATTTGCTATTATGTGCCCTAAATACTTTACTGAATCTTGCGCAAAATTACATTTAGAAAACTTTAACCTAAATCCCTCTTTTGACAATGCTTCTAATAACAGAGTTAAATGGGTAATGTGATCCGAGAAATTTTTTGAAAAAATTAAAATGTCATCGATATAATTCACTGCAAAATCTGATAGTTTATGTTTCCTTATAATATTACTTAATATCCTTTGAAAAATTGCTGGAGAAGTTTTTAAACCAAATGGTAGACAAGTCCATTGAAAATGGCCTTCTTGAGTAACAAATGCTGTTTTCTGTCTGTCTTCGATCTTCATGGGAATGGACCAAAATGCCGAATTTATATCAAGCGTTGAAAAAAATTTACATTTTCTTGTTTTTATCATCAAATCTTCTATTAGCGGAAAAGGTTGTGATTGTGGAACGACAATTTTATTCAAGTCACGAAAATCAATGCATAATCTTGACTTTCTTCCTTCTTCTTTCTTAAATGCTAATGTTACAGGCGCAGCAAAAGGACTATAAGATTCTTCTATTAAATTCTTTTGTAATAATTTCGATATTTGTTGCTCTATTTCCTTTTTATCTTCAAATGTACATCTATATGGCCTTTTACTACAATATTTATCTATTAACAAATCTATGTGCGCTTCGTAGCCCTTCACTGTTCCAATATCATATTTATCTTTAGCAAAAAGTGATGTATATTTTGTAATCAATCCTTCTATTTCTATCTGTTGTTCAAAATTTAGATGGTTTATTGAAATGTTGAAGTTTTCTATTGCTATGTGTTCATTAAAATTAATATTATATATTTTTTTAGTCCGTCTAAATATATTTTTTTATCTTTTCTTTCTACTTGAAAATCGGAAAAATCTGTTAGCAATTTATCCTCCTCATTTATTCCAGGCGAAATATTTTGAGTAATTTCCAATTTATCATTTTGTTCTAAATGAAATTGTTCAATGCAATCCAATCCAATCAAAAAATCATATTCAAAATTGTCTCCATCTATGACAAACACATTTACATCTTTTTCTATATTAAAAATCTTAATTTTTAAATTAACTATTCCTCTGCTTGTTTTAACGCCATTAATTGTCTTTAAATTTGCATTTTTAACTATATTACAATTATTATTATTTTTCAATAATAATATTTTAGAGTTAATTAAGGATACATTTGATCCTGAGTCATAAATCCCTAAAATATTAAACTTATTATTTATAAGTAATTCAATTTTAATTAATGGCGGGATCACTAGTTTTTTTGATTGATTTCTCTCAATTCTGTTTCTAATTCGTAATTATTAACATTTCTTATTTGATCTTGTTTTAGAGTATCACTGTTTCTATTCCTGAACCAACACAAAGATTCAGGATGATAACGGTTTCCTTTATTTTCTTTTTCGCAGATTCTGCATGGTCTTATATCCTTTACTTTATTTTTGTTTTCAGATGTCCCTATTTTCTTTTCAAATATTTTTTTATTTACTAAATGTTCCAATCCTCGAATATTATTGAATAAATCTTTAGTGTCTGTTAAATTATTTCTATTAATTTTCTCTGTTATATGACTAGGGAGGCCTGTAGCGATAAGATCAATTATTGTAGGTTTATCCATATTTTTATTTATCTCCAATAAAAGTCTTTCTTTTTTTATGGCATAATCTAATAATAATCCTTGCTTATATTTGTACATAATTGCATACCTGATAGGTGACCAACCAACGTCAGCATAGGTTTCACAAAAAATGTCTTTCCATACAGACCAATTTGAATTTACAGTATACTTAATGAGCATTGAACTGTACCAATCAAGACAAGAGTCCTCCAAAAATAATCTAAGAGCTTCAATTTTCATTATATCTTCATGCATTCCGAAACGAGTACATTCCGATTCAAAAATAGCTATCCACTGATCCACATTAGATCTTTTCTTTGTAAATTTTTCTATAACAAATTTTTCTGTCAATTTTCGAATATTCGGTAAACGAGACATTTCCTTCTTTTCAGTAAAATTTTCTAAAATTCTTGTTAACATTTTTTCAGAAATACCTTGAGCCTGTTCCAAGACATGATGACATCCAAGAAGGAGTTTTTATTTTACATATATATGTAAATGAAACTCCTTTCTTGGATGTCATTTCATTAAGGTGATGTTTGATGACATTTATAATTGAAAGACGTAAGGATCGTAAATAGGTAATTCAAATGGACAGAAAATATAACTAATAAAGTAAATATATCCTATAAGCTATATAATATTATATGTAATAGAAATAATAGCTTTAAATGTTGTTTCTCTTTTCAGGTGAGTTTTTATTTGTTGTTTTGTTATAAGTTTCATGGATTTTGTTCTTGTTAAATGTAAAATATAAAATCTCTTTTCAGAGCAACACATCTATAGTTTTTATTTCACAATTAGTAATAATTATTGATATAAACGCATTATAAAACAACATTTTTTAGAGCTATGGAAAAGTTAAGATTTGAATTTATTGTAAAAACCATCGACGACCCGAAAACAAACGTAATATGCGTAACCTCGATAATGGATGCCAATAAGCATATATTTATTATTCCGGAGCGATTTCAACCTGCAAAACTACATGATATTTTGATAAAAACTGAAACTTATCAGAAAGTTAAAGCTACGTTACAAAAAAGACATGAGAAAAGACAAGTATGGATTTCAATAACACCAGAAATTAATAATTTTTATAGAGATGAAGAAGGAAATATGCAATTTCAAGGGTATTTGTTAGAGGAAATAATACCAGAAATACAGGAACAGGCTCAAGGTATTTCTGAAAAAATGTTAACAAGAATTTTAGAAAATTTTACTGAAAAGAAGGAAATGTCTCGTTTACCGAATATTCGAAAATTGACAGAAAAATTTGTTATAGAAAAATTTACAAAGAAAAGATCTAATGTGGATCAGTGGATAGCTATTTTTGAATCGGAATGTACTCGTTTCGGAATGCATGAAGATATAATGAAAATTGAAGCTCTTAGATTATTTTTGGAGGACTCTTGTCTTGATTGGTACAGTTCAATGCTCATTAAGTATACTGTAAATTCAAATTGGTCTGTATGGAAAGACATTTTTTGTGAAACCTATGCTGACGTTGGTTGGTCACCTATCAGGTATGCAATTATGTACAAATATAAGCAAGGATTATTATTAGATTATGCCATAAAAAAAGAAAGACTTTTATTGGAGATAAATAAAAATATGGATAAACCTACAATAATTGATCTTATCGCTACAGGCCTCCCTAGTCATATAACAGAGAAAATTAATAGAAATAATTTAACAGACACTAAAGATTTATTCAATAATATTCGAGGATTGGAACATTTAGTAAATAAAAAAATATTTGAAAAGAAAATAGGGACATCTGAAAACAAAAATAAAGTAAAGGATATAAGACCATGCAGAATCTGCGAAAAAGAAAATAAAGGAAACCGTTATCATCCTGAATCTTTGTGTTGGTTCAGGAATAGAAACAGTGATACTCTAAAACAAGATCAAATAAGAAATGTTAATAATTACGAATTAGAAACAGAATTGAGAGAAATCAATCAAAAAAACTAGTGATCCCGCCATTAATTAAAATTGAATTACTTATAAATAATAAGTTTAATATTTTAGGGATTTATGACTCAGGATCAAATGTATCCTTAATTAACTCTAAAATATTATTATTGAAAAATAATAATAATTGTAATATAGTTAAAAATGCAAATTTAAAGACAATTAATGGCGTTAAAACAAGCAGAGGAATAGTTAATTTAAAAATTAAGATTTTTAATATAGAAAAAGATGTAAATGTGTTTGTCATAGATGGAGACAATTTTGAATATGATTTTTTGATTGGATTGGATTGCATTGAACAATTTCATTTAGAACAAAATGATAAATTGGAAATTACTCAAAATATTTCGCCTGGAATAAATGAGGAGGATAAATTGCTAACAGATTTTTCCGATTTTCAAGTAGAAAGAAAAGATAAAAAAATATATTTAGACGGGACTAAAAAAATATATAATATTAATTTTAATGAACACATAGCAATAGAAAACTTCAACATTTCAATAAACCATCTAAATTTTGAACAACAGATAGAAATAGAAGGATTGATTACAAAATATACATCACTTTTTGCTAAAGATAAATATGATATTGGAACAGTGAAGGGCTACGAAGCGCACATAGATTTGTTAATAGATAAATATTGTAGTAAAAGGCCATATAGATGTACATTTGAAGATAAAAAGGAAATAGAGCAACAAATATCGAAATTATTACAAAAGAATTTAATAGAAGAATCTTATAGTCCTTTTGCTGCGCCTGTAACATTAGCATTTAAGAAAGAAGAAGGAAGAAAGTCAAGATTATGCATTGATTTTCGTGACTTGAATAAAATTGTCGTTCCACAATCACAACCTTTTCCGCTAATAGAAGATTTGATGATAAAAACAAGAAAATGTAAATTTTTTTCAACGCTTGATATAAATTCGGCATTTTGGTCCATTCCCATGAAGATCGAAGACAGACAGAAAACAGCATTTGTTACTCAAGAAGGCCATTTTCAATGGACTTGTCTACCATTTGGTTTAAAAACTTCTCCAGCAATTTTTCAAAGGATATTAAGTAATATTATAAGGAAACATAAACTATCAGATTTTGCAGTGAATTATATCGATGACATTTTAATTTTTTCAAAAAATTTCTCGGATCACATTACCCATTTAACTCTGTTATTAGAAGCATTGTCAAAAGAGGGATTTAGGTTAAAGTTTTCTAAATGTAATTTTGCGCAAGATTCAGTAAAGTATTTAGGGCACATAATAGCAAATAATACGATTACTCCAATGAAAGACAATTTAGTTGCCATAAGAAAGTTTCCCGTACCAAAGACACAAAAAAATGTAAGAGAGTTTCTGGGAAAAATAAACTTTTATGGAAAATATGTACCAAATATATCTATCATATTGGAACCTTTACACAATTTATTACGTAAAGGACAGAAATTTCTATGGTCGAAAGAGGGCCATGAATCTTTTGAAAGAATAAAAAAAATATTTAGCAATTTATGATCTGGATTTACCCATATTTATACGGATGCTAGTATTTTTGGTATAGGAGCGGTTTTAAAACAACCGCAATTCAATGGAGCAGAAAAGCCATGTGCATATTTTTCAAGAAAATTGATACACAGAAGAAAAAAAAGGCAATATATCTGGAGTGCTTGGCAATCAAAGAGGAAGTTAAATACTGGCAGCACTGGCTAATGGGAAAGAAGTTTATAGTTTTTACGGATCACAAACCTTTAGAAAAAATGAATATAAAATCAAGAACGGATGAAGAACTTGGAGATCTCACGTATTATTTATCACAGTTCAATTTTGAAATTATATATTCTCCCGGAAAATTCAATATAGAAGCAGATAGTTTTAGTAGGAATCCTGTATTGGAGCCATATGAAGATCAAAATGATGAAATAAAAATTGTTAATTTTATTAAAATAGAAGATATTATAAAGGATCAGGAAATAAATGAAGATATAAGACAGAATAAAAATAGATTTATTGAAAAGGATAAAATTTTTTATAAAAAGAGAGGAAAGCAAGAAAAAATATTATTAACTGAAGAATTCAGTAAAGAGGTTATAAAAAAAATTCATTTCTTATACTGTCATATTGGAGTACAACAAATAACAAACAAAATAAAACCATTTTACACCGCAAAAAATTTGTTACATAATATAAGGAAAATTTGTGATAACTGTGACATATGCATAAAAAACAAATCTAGAGGAAAATTTAAATTTGGCCTAATGTCTCACTTGGGACCTGCTAGTCGGCCTTTTGAAATAGTATCTATAGACACAATTGGTGGATTTGGAGGGTCACGTTCAACAAAAACCTATTTGCATCTGTTAGTGGATCATTTTACAAGATATGCCGTTATAGTAACTTCAAGAACCCAAAACGCAAATGACTTTATAAAACTAGTAAGAAAAGTGTCACATGATTATAAAATTGATCTAATTTTATCCGACCAATATCCTGGTATTAATTCAAAATGTTTTAAAAGCTTTTTAGAAAAGGAAAATATACCTATAATTTTTACTGCAGTTAACGCACCATTTTCCAATGGTTTGAATGAAAGGTTAAATCAGACATTGGTTAACAAAATTAGATGTAAAACAAATGAGAAGAAGAAAAAAACAGCATGGACAACAATTGCTCATGAATGCACTGAAAAATATAATGAGACGGAACATAGTGTAACAGGTTTTTCTCCGAAATACCTATTAGAAGGAAAGACTATAAATATATTACCAGATGAATTAAAACAGGAAACAACAATTACTAATTTAAAACAAGATAGAAAAATAGCTTTAGAAAATACTATAAAATCACACAATTATAACAAAAAATATTTCGACAAAAACAGAAAAGAATGTAATTTAGATGTAGGCGACTGGGTTTTTGTTGAAAATGGAAATCGATTAAATAGAAGAAAATTGGATGAATTGAAAATTGGGCCGTATAAGATTATAGAAAAAATTTCAAAATCAATATATAGGGTAGAAACAGGATATAAAAAAAATGAATCAAACTTATTTCATATAACAAAGTTAGTTCCAACAGGTGGGTATGACGTACTTTTAGGGGGGGAGATGTAAATGAAACTCCTTTCTTGGATGTCATTTCATTAAGGTGATGTTTGATGACATTTATAATTGAAAGACGTAAGGATCGTAAATAGGTAATTCAAATGGACAGAAAATATAACTAATAAAGTAAATATATCCTATAAGCTATATAATATTATGTAATAGAAATAATAGCTTTAAATGTTGTTTCTCTTTTCAGGTGAGTTTTTATTTGTTGTTTTGTTATAAATTTCATGGATTTTGTTCTTGTTAAATGTAAAATATAAAATCTCTTTTCAGAGCAACACATCTATAGTTTTTATTTCACAATTAGTAATAATTATTGATATTAAACACATAATATATATATACATATATATAGGCACATATACAAGGCATGTATAAGGCACCTTATATAAGGCGGCAATAGGCTTGTTGCCTAAATTTCAGTAGTTAGATACTATATACCTTGATGCCTATTTATACAAAATAATTATTATTTTTGAAAAAAAAATGCTTATTTATAAGAATAATTTTGCATTTAATTAAATATTTGACATTAGTCATCAAAAACGCTCATGACTGTCATGGCGTTTGAATGACGTCACGCCGTGCAAAACACAGCTGTTTTAGTATCGGAATATTCGGTATTGTGAAGTTATTTTAATAAAAAATGGATTCATCGTATTACAAGTACTGCATAGTGGCCCCAGTGTACAAGCACAAGTATAAAACACCAAAAAAAATATTTATATACGTGCCAAACAATCAGCAGATACGTAAAAAGTGGCTAACACTCGCGAGAAGGAATGATGCCCATTCTTTTTCGCACTTCCACAAGACACTTGGGAATGACATTTTGACTTTGACGTTTCGCACGGCGTGACGTAACACTTTTTAATTGGTGTTTGCTGTCACGTGACTTATGGCTTATTTTGTGCAATTTTATTTTATAAAAAATATAAATAATCAAAGTTATTATTTTATAAAACTTTGTTTTTTCATAATTAAATGATCATCTTAATAGTTATGCAACCTAATGCATCAGATTTGTTCATAGTGGATACAAGCCTATTGGAACGCATTTTATCGCCGAGTGATGTGGTTTATGTAATTGACATTCGGAACACGCCACAAGAGCGTTGAGATTAATGGAGAAATTGGAGGATGGCTTTATTGCTTTTCCGTTATTTAGCTTTATAAATAATGTTATAGTAATTCTGAATAGCGGTTGAACGTAGGTCTTCTCTTTAAGTGATAAGTTACCAGATTGTCTCTGAAGAAAAATGAACCGTAGATGTATTTCAGCGAGAACAAAAGACACACGAAATACAATATCGCCTATTATCAAAGTTTTTATTTATTTGAAAATCGTTGCTGCACGTTAAGAAAGTGTGTACAGACAGCCATCTTAACGCCATAATTATAGCATTTTGTAGCAGTCAACTGTTGGACCTAATAGAAAGTCAATGGCGACAATTTCGGGTTGTATTATGGTATTTAAGGTTCTGAAATACTTCAATGGAACATATAAATACAAGAATGATTAATATTTTAAAGTTAACTTATAAGTTAATCGATTAATGGAAATGTTAATTTCGTTATTTAATGGTTAATGAACTAATGGTTCGTTATTATTTCTAACATTTTCCTATATAATTATTCAAAACTCTATTTTTTAAAGAACTTCAGTGGTTTTACCATGTCCTATACGAATTTTAGATTATTTTGAAAAATTAGGTCAATTTTAGTTCATTACGTTTCAGCTACGAAGTTTCCAAACAAAATTTACGCTGTCTATCTTTAGTCTCTGCTCAACAAGTGCAAATACTGCCAACTATACACTGAGAAAAATTTCATGGTGTGGTATCATTAAAATACGTAGCAAAACAGACCGCGTGACGCTTATAGCCAGCACCATGTTGCTTACGTAGCTTTCATTAAGTAGGCAGCATACTAAACCGAGTTACTTAATTTAACGCGGTCTGACTTTTTTAAGTAGGCAGCATACTTGAACCGAGTTACTTAATTTAACGCGGTCTGACTTTTTTTACGTAGCAATGCATGGTGCGACCTACTTATGTAGAGAAGCAGCACAGGTACGGTACTGGCTCGGGTGTAGTAAAAGCATGGTACGACCTACTTATGTAAAGGTGCAGCACAGGTACCGTTCTGGCTCAGGTGTAGTAAAAGCATGGTGCAACCTACTTATGTAGAGGTGCAGCACAGGTACCGTACTGGCTCGGGTATAGTAAAAGCATGATGCAACCTACGTATGTAGAGGTGCAGCACAGGTACCGTACTGGTTCGGGTGTAGTTAAAGCATGGTGCGACCTACTTATGTAGAGGTGCAGCACAGGTATCATACTGGCTCGGGTTGTAGTAGAGCATGGTGCATCCTACTTATGTAGAGGGCAGCACAGGTACCCGTACTGCTCGGGTATGTGTAGTAAAGCAGCATGCGACCTACTTATGTAAGAGGTGCAGCACAGGTACCGTACTGGCTCGGGTGTAGTAAAAGCATGGTGCGACCTACTTATAAAGAGGTGCAGCACAGGTACCGGTACTGGCTCGGGTGTAAAAAGCATGGTGCAACCTACTTATGTAGAGGTGCAGCACAGGTACCGTACTGGCTCG